>KN832881.1:1002546-1568629 GCA_000827325.1 Oidiodendron maius Zn | reverse complement strand
AGCTGGTGATGTCAAAGGTGTAGAATGGCTACAGATCGACTGAATCTGGTGGCTCTCTGCGAGCAGCAGTAGTATTTAACCTCGACTAACTACGAGGGCAAAGAAGAAGAAGAGTGAGTTTAATTGTAATGTGACAGCCTGGCTACTATAAGCTTCACGAAGGGAGGCAGTGGCCAGTTAAGGTGCTGTATTGACGAAGACAATTAAACTAAGGAGAGAAAAGCTCTCTGGGCAAACGCTCAACTGTATAAATACTGCTCGGCCCGGATTAAGCCTAGTGCCGAGGGGACGTAGCGAATCGCTGGCGGCCGCTCCGGCCTGCTAGTCCTAATCCGTCACGAATCCTCCTCAACCACCACGTCCGGATCCTGGCCGCTGCCAGCCTGGCAGAACCACCCCGTCCTAGCCTGGCTGGGCCGTCACAATAGGGATCCCTCTTATTACTAATCCTATTCCTGCTCTATATAGCCTTGCTCTATAAAGCTCTAGAGAAGTATAGAAACCTAATAATTATAGGATTTATAGATAATATAAACCTTCTAGTAGCTAGCTATAATATCTAGGAGAACTACTAGTAACTTGAGAGTATATTCAAGGTCTATAAACACTAGGCTAAAACAAGAGGTATAGAGTTTGCCCCTTAAAAGAGTAAACTTATATACTTTACCTGGAAGTATATAGAGTTCTTAAAGGTAGTTTATCTAGTAGGATATATAATCAACCTAGTAGAGTTAGCCTGATTTCTTAGAGTCTAGCTAGATAGGAAGCTCTAGTAGAGTCGCTATCTAAAAGAAGTCAAGAAGAAGCTAGCTATCTAGAAGCTTATATTTACAAAGCTTATAGTATTAGTCTAGAGATATAGCTTAGTCTATATAAGAGAAATCTATACTAAGGTAATAAGAGCAATAATAGTATATAGAGTATCTATATAGTATAAACCTAGTAAGGTAAAGGTAAACTCTAGGGGTATTACTAACTACCTTAGTATAGTATAGTCTAACTGCCTCTATATAGTAACTAGAGGATATTATATAACCTAGATTCAATACCTTAAGGTTAAAGCAGCTACCCTACTAATCTATATATACCTTAATAAGAGAGTTATAGAATTTGAGTCAAGGCTTGAATATATAAGTATAGCTAAGAAGGTGTATAGTACCTATACTATAGTAGTAACCTGCCTCTAATAGTAGAGGATAAGAATCAGGCTAGTAGAACTATAACCCCTGCCTAAAGAAGGAGAACAGAAGGCAAAGTAGGTAAGCAGATAGTATACTAAGGGGAAGCTAATAACAGATAAAGTAGTAGAGAGGGACTAGAGACTATAGTAGGAAGGTAAGGTTAAGATATAAGCAAGGTTCTAGAGAGGACCTAATATAGAACTAGTGGATATAGACCCTGAATTTAAAGGGAAGAAAGTACTCTAGAAACACTAGAGCCTTAAGAAGTATAAAAGCTCCCTTCTTATATAGATCTATATAGGTAAGATAGAGCTCTAAGTATTCCTGTTCTAGTAAAGAGTCCTAGAAGTGAATATACTGCTCTGTTACTATAGTATTATAGGGGAAACACTAGCCTATATAGTCCTCTATTATCTAGAACTATAATAAGAGAGAGAGAAGCTCTAGAGGGCTCTCCTACTATACTCTCTTTAAACTATCTATAACTTTATAGTAGTAATAGTAGACCTAGTCTATATAGGGATAGTAGTAAAGTAGCTACTAGTTACTAGCTGCCTCTCTAAGTTCTAGCAAGCCTATAGGTATATAGTAATCCAGGACTAGGAGGAGAAGGAGGAAGAAAGAGGGCTATAGAGGCTCTAGGTAGTATTATATAGTTAGTAGTAAGACTAGCTAAGTAGTAGTAAGGACTAGGTAAAGATGCTTTATATATATAGAGATTAATATATAAGGGTTTTGTCTAGCCTTAAGGGGTATAGTTTACCTTATAATATTTCTAGTAGAGGTTCTATAGCTAGATAGCTAAATAGAGTATTAATAATAATAATAATAATAAGGACTTATAATAGAAAGAAGATTAGCTAAATTGATTTTTAGGTTAGTAAATTATAGCTTAAGTAATATACTATTATACTAAATCTATAAAGTAAAGTATTAAGATTAGTATAAAGGTACTTTATAGGATTAAAATAGTATAAAAGATAAGGCTATATAAATACCTTTTAAAGAGCTTTAAACAATTTAAGCTTAATAGAAGATAGATTATTAATTGGTTATCTACTTGCTTTATACTTATATTTAGTACCTTTAATAAAGTCTTTTTAGTATAATATCTAGTAGAGTATAGATTTATAAGCTTAGAATATAAGAGAGAGTTATATATAATAGTAAATATATTGCTTAAGATAGTCTATTAAACTAAAGTAGTACTTAAGTTACTTTAAAGACTAAAGGAAGTAGAGTTTAGAGATAGCTTATAGCTTCTTATAGTTAGTAGTAAGTCCTAATATATTAACTTATTAGTCTAGAAGTTATACTAATAGATAGGATAGAAATAACTTTTATATACTTAAATAGATAGAATAAACAGCTAGTTTTAAGAAGACTACTTAAAGATAAGTAATATATTCCTTAAAGGTATATAAGAAGATAATAATATTATTAATATATATCTATATGAAATTTCAAAAATCTTAGAGGATTATATCTATAATTCTTTATATATATACTACTAAGTTTCAATAATCTATTATAGTATAGTTAAATGTTTCTTAGCTATAATAACTTATAATAGTTAATTTATACTATTTAGATAGCTTAACTTTCTATTAAAAGAAAAATAATATATAGTCTATTATAGAGAAGTAAGTATAATCTATAATTATAGTAAGGATATTAGCTTAATATAGGATAGGATATATATTAGAGAAAGTAATCTAATTAAATATATATATATTAATAATAATATAACCCTTTCTTTTATAGTTGTTATTATTATTCTTCTAGATAATAAAGTAAGGGAAGGTAAATAGTATAGATTCTAATATCTAGTATAGTTAGCTTTAGATATATAAATCATTAAAAATCCTATTAATAACTATATAGTCCTCTTTATTAACTAGATAGATATAAGCTTATCTAGGCTTATACTTTTACTCTTAATTCTTGATTAATAGGATTATTATTTCTTTATAATTTAGAGTCCTTATAAATCAATCTAGATAAGATTACTATAATAATAAGAATTCTAAGATAAGTTTATTTAATACTTTATATTATAATAATAAACTATAGATAGTAATACTATTTAGGAGTATTGATTCTATATAGGTATCCTACTACTTTTATAATAGAGAAGATTCTGTTTAGATATCCTATATTATTTATACTATAGATAGAGAAGATTCTGTTTAGATATCCTATTCTATCTATACTAGAGAAGCTATAAATACTATTATTACTAAAGTGCTTTTATAAAGCGTTTATACTTATAAATATATTTTATTAGGTATATAGGCTAGATAGTAAATATTAGCTTCTAAGATAGGTATTATAGTATTATAATCTTGATTAAAGATATAGCTAAAGAGTACTTACTATAGAATTATAAGCTCTATATCTAAGTTATTCTTGATAAATACTAAAGTATAAAAGCTATTAATAATATATATAAAGCTAGTATATAATTCTTACTAGACTGGCTTGTATAATAGATCTTTTATAGGCTATTATAGCTAATTACTTTTATAGTCTAAAAATTTTATAATATAGTAATAATAAAGAAGGAGTTTAACTCTCTCTACTATAAATACTAGAGTTTTAGTCTTAGAGCCTTTAACTTAGGTTATTAAAGGGATTTTAATACTAGAATAATAGAGTAAAGTTAAGACTTCTATATTAAGGTTAATATTCTAACTCTTAAATCCTATAATATCAAGGCTAAGCAAAGTATTTATATTAAGCTTATTAATAATATAGATCTCCCTTTTGAAATATATAACTAGATAAGATATAGTTAGGAGATAAAAATCAAGTATTATAAATTGATTAGTATTATATTACTTGTTACTAATACTTCTAATAGTTATTAAAGTAAGTATTATACTAATTAATACTATAGATATAAACTCCTTAAGGAACTTATAGTTAATTAATAATATTTTATATCTAGTATCTATATAAACTATCTTAGCTTTATTCTATAGACTACTTAACTTAAGTAATACTTAAGTATACTATTATTCTCTAAATATATAATCTAGTAGTACTTAGCTTACTAGTATAGTTAATAAGACTATCTATATACTATACTAGAAGGTATTTAGCTTAAAATCTTCTAATAACAAGCTAGCCCTTACTTCTATTAATAAGATTATTATAGATTTCAGATTTAGAGAATAGCTATATTTATAAAATACTTGAATATACTTATAGAGTTTATTCTTAAAGAGGAACCTTTAGTTATATACTATATAATAGATAGACCTATTAGTAATAGAGAGTTGGCTACTATTAAGGTTTTAGTAGGAGGTATTAGAGGCTATACTTGCTAGTAATAGATTTAGACAAGGATTATACCTAAATTCAAAGGTTCTAGCTACCCTCTTTAGACCTGATTTTTTATTAAGAAAATGAACTTTCTTAGTATTTATACTATATCTGCTTTTAGGAGGGGTATAATAGATAGGGTTAATAAAGAGAGCGTTAGGGCCCGATTCCTCTTATAGTTGTTAGTTCCAGTTGCTTTAGTCCTTATAGACTAGGTATTCCTCTATACTCTTGAAATATACTTTATATATAGAGTCCTGCTTGTCTTTATAGTAAAGGCCTTGCTTAAATTCTTAAGGAATATCTGTATTATATACCCTTATTGTATCAACTTAAGAGGAATAGAGATCTTAACCTAGAGGTAAGGGCTTAAAGGTATATTCAACTATCAATTGACTTAACTAAGAGAATAAACTAAAGAGTAAAGAGAATAAAAAGAAGAGAGTCTTTATATAGAGGAGGCCTAGTCAGGTGATCTAGTAGAGTAAGGTTATATAGTTCCAGTATATATATATTGAAAGGTTCAGTGTTGTAATATTACCCCCCCCTCCAAATAGGCTTGCTCTTAAGCTATACAAACAAGTATGATAAGGAAATAGTGTCTATATTCCTACTCTTTATGCTTACCCTTACTGTCTTGATATACCAAGGACTATCCTATCCCTCTTTTGTCCTATAGTAGTTATTATCTCCCTAAGCCTCTAGTTCCTTGCCCTATTAATAGCAGTCTATCTAGTACTACAGGTTAGTTAGTGGCCCCTTAGCATTGTTATACTCCTTATAGAAGGCCTTAAGCAGGTGAGGCAACCCCTTGAAGTTCTCTGTATTATAGAACTCAGGCTAGTAGTCAAAGCCTACCTACTTGGCCTGGTATTAGAGCCTTTGTTGTCTTACCCTACTCTGACAAATATATTCAACCTCCTACTCAGAGTGCTGGTTATATATAACTGACAGTGGTGGATCAGGGTGCTGGCCTAGTAAGGGATTACCTGGGTCCTTCTATAAGAGGTCTGGAGTAAAGACATTGTTCCGCTAGTTACTATCAGGGAGATTGACCTGATATAAGTGTCCTACTTGCTTTGTGATTCTGTAGGGGCCCTTGTTCTGGTAACCTAGCTTCTGGCTCAGGCGTTCATTTATCCAGTTCTTGGTGGATACCTAGACCTTATCACCAGTACTGAAGTCGACTGGCCTGCAGTGCTTGTTTGCCTGGATGCTCTGCCTTTCCTATACCTTGGCCATTGACTTGCAATACCATTCCCATACTTTATAGATCCTCTTGACCTGTACCTGTATGTCCTGCCTAGCTCTAGAGATATGCTCTAAGACAGGGATATTGTCCTGAGGGCGTTCCCAATCGATATCCATCCGTGGCTGGTAGCCTAGCTCGACCTGGAAGGGCGATAGACCAGTGGAGTCGTGTAGCAGGGCAGCTGCTGTATAGTCTACAGCATGGATCAGGCGGGACCAGTCATCCTGGAAGGTATTGACAAAAGGGCGAAGCTGTTGATCGATCTACTAGTTTGCATTCTCTGTTTGACTATCTGTTTGGGGATAGTAGGCTGTAGAGAGCTTGAGCCTTGTCCTAAGGAGGTAACAGAACTCTTTCTAGAAGGCTGATATAAACTATAGACTACAATCCAAGACTACAGTTATAGCTGGTCTGTAGTACTTATGTATATATATCAGGTAGAGCTGTACTAGTACCTATATATCGACTGTCTTGTTACAGGGGATCGATATAGGTCTCTTGTCTAACCGGTCTATAAACATATAAACCATGTTCTTGCCTTCCTTGTCTGGTAGCATCTCCTTAAAGTCTATAGAGATATATTGCCAAGAACGGTCTGGTATTAGTAAGGGGTACAGTAGTCCTAGAGTCTTGTTCCTTGGAACCTTGGATTGTCGGCAGGCGTGACAGTTACTTATAAACTGGTCGATATCAGTGCTTATTCTATGCCAGTAGTACTATTCCTTGATCAGGAGTCCTGTCTTGTGCTTCCTAGGGTGGGCTATCGAGATTCCGTAATGTAAGGCTTTGATTAGGTCTGTACAGACTGACTGAGTAACTACAAGCTTCCTATTCCTCTTAAGTAGGCCATCCCGGATTGTATATCCACCCTTGTCCTGCTGGCCCAGCTTCCGGATACATACGAGGTCTAGCGCTATACGGTTAGCCTGGAGGATTTCATCGATCAAGTCTAGCTGGTCCTCGATCGAGGAGAGGGATAGGTCAATCCGATTGACCTCAAGGTCCTGGATTATCTGCTGGTCCAGGTTCTCATATAGTAGCAGAACCTGTTCTCTATTATCTTTCTTAGCTTGATCAAGGTCTCTAGTCTGTTCCTTGATTTATGTTAACGGATCAGCCTTATTGGTCTTACCTGGTTTATAGGATATCTTGAAATGGTACTAGGACAGGATTTCTGCCCAATATGCTTGTCTTGCTAAGAGTAGCTTAGAGGTCATGAAGTACTCTAAAGCCTTATAGTCTATAATAACTTGAACAGGGTCCCTAGCGCTTTCAAGTTTAGAGCGCCAGTACTATAAGGCCTAAACTATTGCTAGTAGTTCCTTGTCATGGATTAGGTAATTAGTCTCAGTAGGGGCCATTATCTTCAAGAAGTATCCTATAGGGTGCTATTCTCTATCAAGACCTTTTTGGGAGAATACGGTAGCAGTAACTGTATCAGAGGCATTAGTCTCTAGGAGGCATTAGCTATCCAGGTTGTAGTGCACCAAGATCGGAGTGTAGGTGAGTATATGTTAGAGCGTCTCGAATGCCTAGATACAGCCCCTATTGAAGGAGAACTTATAATCCTTGCAGGTAAGCCTAGTAAGGGGTGATACAATACAACTATAATTACGGATGAATTACCGATAGAAGTTGCAGAACCCAAGAAACGATTGGACTCCACGGACTATACAGGGGTAGGGCCAGTCTGCAATCGCCTTGACCTTATCGGGATCGACCTGTATTCCGTCTGTAGAGATAATAAAGCCCAGGTACTTGGTTTGTATAACATTGAACTTGCACTTCTTGATATCAGCCTGTAAGCCTATAGCTTGTAGCCTCTTGATCACCTACTTGATATATGTCTTGTACTAGAGCTTATCTTCCGAGTAGATTAGGATATCGTTAAGATAAGCTGTATAAGTCATGTCTAGAAGATCTTGAAGTGTATTATTAATATAGCTCTGGAAGGCTGTAGGACCATTAGTCAGTCCAAAGGGTAGGACTTTATATTAGAATAGGCTATAGCATATTCAGAAGGCTGTCAGCTCTTCTGACTCAGGGGAGATCCGGATCCTATAGAATGCTTGGCGGATATCTAGCTTGGTGAACACCTTAGCCCTACTTAACTGTACAAGCATCTTATCAATCAGGGGAAGAGGATAACGGTTCTTCTTGGTCAGTGTATTGAGCTTATAGTAGTCAATACAGAACTGTAGCGATCTATTGGCCTTGCGGGCAAAGAGAATCAGGGCCACGAAAGGGGCCTTGCTTAAGGTTATAAAGCCTTTAGCTAGGTTATATACAAGGTATTCCTGTATAGCGGTTAGCTCCTCGATTGAGTGCTTGTTTAGGTGGCTGAACCCGAGTATATTATCCTTAATAAGCTCAATCTTGTAGTCAGCCTTTTAATACAGAGGCAGGGTATCAGATTCCTTTTTGGACTAGAAGTCCAGGAAGTTGTAGTAGGCCTAGGGGACTCGCTATTAAAGCGTCTCCTCTATCTCTAGGTCAGGGTCTACTACTAGGTCCTGGCGCCTGTCCTCAATTATACAGTCAAGGCTATCTAGCGTAATCAAGAAGATCTCTGTTCCTGGTTGGTGTATATTAAGCTGGAAGCTGTTAGCAGTAATAGTCTTGATCTCGAGAGTCGATACCTGTTTCTGACTAGACTGCTTAGGGGAGGCCTTTGGCTTGCTTTCTCTTTCCTGGCTAGGTAGTCGGTAGTCTTCAGGAAGCCTCAGCTCTTGGTTTATTTGTATAAGGTCTTCCTGGTTCTGTTGTTCCTATATAATGCTACGCTTAGCCAGTGGTTGTTGTATTAATACAGGAACAGCTAGTTACTCGTGTATTGATATATCAAGGGGTGGCTGTCTGTCCTAGGTTGACTATGATTTCTTGTCTTGGAGTTCCGGAGGGCTTGCCTGATTTAACCCGGTAGCCAGGTTAAATTGTAGGTCTAGTGGCAGGGAAGCTGCTTTGTTGTCCAGGGATAGCCCCTTAGCCAGGTCCTTTATCAAGACATTAATCTGGATCCCGTCCTTCCGTCTCTTCTTATTATAGGCGATTAGGCTGTCCCTCCGGAACAGATCCTGCTGATATTATAGCTGGACCCTTCAAGACCGGATCTCATTTCTGGAGTATATAGCAATAGTTCGGGAGTAAGTCTTATTAGGGGGAAATTCCTGTGGCCACTATAGCTGTCGGTAATGAATGTCAATTAAAACATAAAAATAATCAAAGAAATTCCTTCTGATAATAATATCATGAGAGCCTAGCTCTACAATCAGTATTGGAAGGTTATAGATCCTGTAACTATCAATCTCAATATTAAACGAGAGGTATTAGGATATTAGGGATCCTTTCTTGCTATTAAATCCCTTGGGATAGATAGCCTAGGGAAGCTATCTAAGCTTCAAGTTAAAAGTGTAGTAAAGGTCTAATATGAATTTCGAATCAAGAAAGATATAGCCACTTGCTCCAGTATTACTAAGGGCTTCAGCTTGGATTACGATTCCATCCTTGTAGAGTGTATATACAAGGGTAAAGGAGTTGCCTGCTATTAGTAAACTTAAATCGATCTGCTAGAGGTCGAATATATAGGCCCTAAAGGGGGAGCCTTGGCTTAGGGCTCCTAGTTTTCTGACTTGGATTCAGAGTCTACCTTATCATTTGCTTTATTACTAGAAACCTCAACATCTTGTTTGATCTCGTTAATCCTTAGTGTAACACAAGGGTTAGAGCAAGAGCTAGCGAAGTGCCCTACTTTACTACAATTGAAGCAAGATGCTTTCAACGGATCAGTTGCTAGTATAGGGGACGCTCTAGGACCTGGAGTTAATGAATCCCTTTTCTTGGCTGCAGGTAGGGCTCAGGATAGTCTATATGAATGTCTAGACACTGGCAGTATACCTGGGGGTAGCTATATAGTGGAACTGCCAGGTTTCGTGGTTTATACAACTACAGGATTAGGCCAGCGATGCTAGACCTGACTTATAGGTAGGAATTAGCGGTAGAGCTCCTTAAGGTTAATGCTTAGTCTCTAGCACTTGTATACTAGTTCCTGGTATATAGGGTATTAGTGGTATATAGCTAGGAGCTGGTTCTTGAATTCTTTATTTAGCTTGTACTATAAGTGACTTTACTATATAATAGAGGGGACTCTGTCTACTAAGGCTAGGTATATAAACTCAGTATAGAATTTATTAAAGTCCTGTCCTGGAGAATGCTTTAGAGTATAAAAAGAGTTCTCTGACTACTTAGTCTTAAAGTGGTTCTAGAAGACTGTATTTAGATACTCCAGTATCTTGTCCACGGTTAGCTAGGGATCTAGACTATCCTTATTGATCCTTGGTTCTAGGAAGCTCTGGGCCTTGCCTTTAGTGTAGCTGAAGATATAATCGATCCGGTCCTGTTCTATAGGCTACTAGTCTATATTAGCATATAGTTTTCCTTATAGGAGGGATCTCTAGGCAATGTAGGTAGATAAAATACTATCATTAAGCTTGGTAGGATCTGTATACTTAAGGGAACGCTTTATAGATTATAGGTAGCTCTAATTATACTAGCGGCACCTGGAGCTACAATCCTGATAAGATCTATAGGAGCTATTAGAAGGAGAATCGTCTAGGCCTCCTAGTAGGTAGTGAAGGGATTCTTGAGTATCTGGTATACTAGTCCTTAGGTCTTTAGCCAGAAACTATACTAGGAGACTCTGAAACTGCTTGTCTATTAGCTGGACTAAGGATCTAATAAGGTTCAACAAGCTCTAATTCAGATATACCCTTAGTTCTAGATTTTAAATAGAGTCTAAATCAATTGGCTAGGACTTAAGGATAGAGTCTCTAGACTATATAGAAGGTGTTTCCTAGTAAGTAGAGGATTCTCTTGTCTCTTAGATAGCTACTGCTTTACCTGTAGGCTTGTATTGTATAGTTGATATTGTTGCTAATATAGAGGTTGATAATAAAGGCTTGGTGTTTTAGGCTCTTCTTAAGAAGGGCTAGCTTAACTCAATTAAGAGAAGCTAGAAGGGGTAGTAATAGATAGAAGGCTCTGACCTAATATCTCTTCTATTTGACTTCTAGTTAGAGTAGGCTTATGGAATATTATATTATGGCTTTATAGATCTATTCAATATAGTAGGTTTAATATAAAAGAGAGGGATATATTTAAGCTCTATTTCTAGAAGGTTTGTTGAGTTTATTCTAATATATCAACTTAAGAGGAACAGGGATCTTGATCTAGAGATAAGGGCTTAAAGGTATATTTAACTATTAATTGACTTAACTAAGAGAATAAACTAAAGAGTAAAGAGAATAAAAAGAAGAGAGCCTTTATATAGAGGAGGTCTAGTTAGGTGATCTAGTAGAGTAAGGTTATATAGTTCTAGTATATATATATTGAAAGGTTTAGTATTATAATACTTATAGCCTTGTTCTATAGCTTAGGGAATAGTGCTTGATATAGTTAGCGACCTAGCTAGAGCCTATACTAGGATGATAATTTGTTCTCTTTGGGTTTATTATTAGTAAAGCGTTTAAAATACTATACTTATAGCTCTTAATACTTATATATAGGGGGTTTATACTATTAAGGAGTATAGTAATAGGGTTGAAATAGCTAGTACTAGCTTTAGTATAAAGAACAATTAACTAGAAATACTAGTTATCTAAAGTATATACTGTTAGATAAGAAGTTATACTTACTGATATAGGCTTAAGGTAAGTAGAGTTCAAACCAAATAGCTTTTGCTACTATAAGTTACTTTATGAAATCTGTTAGCTATATAGCTTTAGTAGGTAGGGTAAGGATAGTCTATAATAGAGTATTGAAATACTTATAAGCTGAAAGGATTTAAGTATATTCTATAAGGGTAGTGCTAGTATTCTATACTATAATAATTATTATCTATATAAATTCTTTAGGATTCTTTTATACTCTTATATCTTGAATTATAAATCAAAGCAATTCAAGTCTTTTAAAGATAGTATCTAGTACCTTATAGAATCTAGTCTTAAGTTCTAAGTACTATATATTAATACTAGTCTTAAGTCCTATATATATAGTAACTGAAATCTTGTTAGTATACTATAGCTTAGCTTTACCTTTAAGATATTAGTCTAGCTTTATAGTAAGGTTTCTGCTCTTCTAAAGCCTACTTGTTATACCCTATAACTTGACTTATATCTATATTATAAAACTAAATATATTATAGTATATAGTTTTATTATCTATAGATAAGGATAGTTTAGTAGTATCTTAAAGTAGTAGATTGAAAAATCCAAGGTCTTATAGTTGGAATCTCTTCTCTAGTAGGTATTTAGTTTAGTATATATTTAGAGTAGGTTAAGGAGAAGCTCTATAGGCTAAGATATAATCTAGAATTTAATCTAATACTGTTTCAAATTGCTGCTTAAAGAAAGTAATATTAGATAGTAGGGTATTTTGAGAATTGCTTCTATTACTTACTATACTGACTAGAGGATTCTGATTTAAGCTTTATAGTATATTTAAAGGTATTAGAGTTAAGATAGTAAGACTTATAAAAGGGGAGCTTAATTCAGTATTAGGTCCTATTATATCTGGATTGTTTTAGTCTCTATAGCCTATACTTTCCTTTTCTAACTAGGATTTATAGTATTTCTTTAAATCAAGTAGGCTTAGTTATAGTGTTTATATAGCTATAATAGGATTTGTATACTTATTGAACCAGTTAGTAGGAACAATAGGTTATAAGCTCTATAGTTAAGGAAGGTAAGAGACAATCTAGTTAATAGAATCCTGCTATTCCTGTAATAGTTATAAGGTAAACTTGGGTTATAAGAGTATAAGAGAGTAGAGCTGGTATACCTTAATGATAGACTGCTTGAGGTTTGTCGATATTAAGGTTTATTGATATAGGTGACTCTAAAGGTAAGCTATAGTAGAGTAGCTTGTATTATTATAGCAAGCTAGGAATATACTATTTGGGTAACCTAACTCAAATTAGTGCTATAGATTAATCTAAAGATCTTAAAATCAATAGTAGGGCAAATCCTAGTGTTATAATGCTGGTAGACTGCTATAAAGATGATATTACTACTAAATTATAAGAAATATAGAATCTTGATAAGTTATTGTATTTAGCTTGGTTTTTGGTGGGATAATATCCCACTCGGGCTGACTAATATAAGCTAAGTACAAACATAGTAGTCGAGCCTGCAACAAGCAATATATATATCACGTGATACGCATTATCGTCGCTCGATTGCAGACTTTGTTTCCTTTCCTAGAGTAAGCACACAAACCAGCTCGGAGCTAAGTAGATCAGTCTATGAGCGTTTTGTCAAGTTAGGAGCTAAAGATTGGTCATGTCGATACTTTGAGCTGCTGCAGGTCAATATCAACTTGGTATTAGACGCCGTCTACCTTTCGCGCCCCGCTTCAGTCAACTCACCACTGGATCTTATCCGTTCGTTATCTGGCATCTAGTCTGCATTTAAGGGTGCTGAATTACGGACCCTCAAGCCTAGAGACATTCAAATATCTGCTTTAACTATGGCATGGCCGTACCATTTCAGTACTCTGGATGGGGATCAAAAGCATGCTCGCCGCCTTCTCCTAGATCGGTACGGGGCATTTGCTCAGCTCTCGGCAATAGTGCCAGTTATAATCTATCAGCTTTACAGGCTGGGGGTATGGGTGTATTCTGAGAGACAGAGATCTAAGGCCACATACTCTGCCTTAAGCTCCCCCGCTCGGAAGAAGCACAAGCATACAGCAACTGGGTCTGCGGTAAGAAGGTGGAACAAGGTCAAGTGGTGGTTGGAAGATGACCTTGCTTCTGGATGGGGATCAAGAGGTTATTGGATTACGGGAATTTTCTGGACCTCTTGGCTTTTATTTCTCTGCGTTCATAAAACTGGTGATGGTACGTCTTCAAATTGTGGGAGCTCGAAGTGCACATGAATTCTCTGGACTTTTTCACCCCCGCTCCTCCTTCCCTTATTCTCCCTTGGTATCTTTCCTATTTTCATTGTCAGAAACGATTCTAATCGCCTTTTTAGATTATCTTCACATTACCAAACGATTTGGTCATGTTGCAGCAGCACAGTTTCCTGTTCATTACATGCTGGCTATGAAATCTGTCTACTCGCCCCTCAGGCTTGTGTTCCAGACTTCACATGAGAAGCTTAACCCTTGGCATCGAATTTCTGGAAGGATAATCTACTTTCTGCTCTTCAACCATGCTACATGGTATTTGAACTATTTCATTCAGAACGGGATTGTCTACCAGCGTCTCACAGAATTTATTATCATCATTGGCATTACATCCTTTCTAGGTATTACGGTCCTCTTTTCGACCGCCCTTGAGGCCGTGAGACGTTGGAATTATCGATTATTTTTCGTGCTTCATTTCGTCTTGGGACTTTGGACCCTCCCTATGCTCTTTTTTCATGTCAAAGAGCTCCGCCTCTACATGGCGGAGGCACTCGCTCTGCTAATCTTCGATCTAGTCTGTCGGAAGATAGATACTATCACTGGCCATGCCACGGTTACCAAGATTACGGGAACCAAGCTCCTGAAGGTGAAAATTCCAGTTCCTCCAACCAAACTGAACCGATTTGCAGCTGCTCCCGGTCAGCATGTCTATCTCTTCATACCACCGGAAAGCAGGCCTCCCAACGCCGGTTCTCCGTCAATTTATGACTTCCTCTTTAACCCATTCACTGTCGCGGAAGTCTCATCCACAGATATTACCCTTGTGATGCGTATTGGGAGCGGCCTGAGTACATCAGCTATCGAAAAACTCGCCAGCCTTACAAAAGCCAAACCCCCTATCGATATTGAGGGCCCGTACGGAACCGCGAGACAATTTCCTGATCTTATCAATAGTTATGACAGGATTCTTTTGGTAGCCGGAGGAGTAGGCGCTACGTTCATCTTGCCTATCTACCGCCACTTGCGAGACGAGTTAGAAAGCGAATCTATGAGCCCAGATCGACTGAAGTTTATTTGGTCTATGCGTTCCGGGGCTGAAGCTGGCTGGGCTTTTGATATGCCTGCTGAACCTTCTTTGGAAGACGACGAACATGTGAAGATTTATTTGACTCGTGGAGATGCAGACGATAAACCGAGTAACGAAATTGTGGATAGTAGTGTTGAATTAGATGACTTGCAACAAACTGGAAGGATTATAAAAGCCACCGGTGGCAAGGAAAGACCGGATTTAAAGAAGATTGTTAATGAGATTTTCAAGTTCGGCTGCGAAGAAAGAATTGCTGTGTTGGTATGTGGGCCGAAGAGTTTGGCAAGGGACTTGAGAAAACATGTGGGCGACTGGGTTATGAAAGGCCGAGAGGTCTGGTGGTATGATGAGACATTGTACGCCATGCATTTTCCTTCTCCTTGTACCTCGCGAGCCCATCCCGCGTTAATCTGCCCAATCTTGAGCCAAGAAAAATTGACTAACAATGCTTTTAGTGGGTGGTAGGTACGACATAAAATGAAGGACACAGCGCGCTCTGAAGTGATATGGGGAGCAAATGTGCTTTTGGACTATCTACATGACGGTCTCAAAAGATTAAGGCCAAGAATGATCAGAAATCGGACCCTCTCTCTTACCACTCTTGTCCCAATTCAATTCTCTCGCACCACGAATTCCCCTCGTCCTTTTCCCGTACTCTTTATCTTCTTCTACTGCTGTCTCTGCATACCGTACAAGTCCTCGCCCTATCGTCCACCTGCCTCTTCTGCAGAATCATACCCATCACCGTCTTCTTAAGACTTGGCATCAAGATCTCTCGCTTGCGTCTTTGTCACAAGATAGCATGTTACGGATAAAATAGTCATTATAACGCTTCTCCGACATGAACTCGATGGAATTTCTTACCTCATCATCAATATTCAGCGCCATGTCGGGCATTCGATCCATTCCCCGACATCTATTTCACTCTCACAGTAAGCTTGGTTGTGTAATCTTCCCATGACGTACAGTCTTGTATAAATTTGTTCGAGCATAGGAGGCTGCAGATTTGAGCCTTTAGGCCCTGGATACAGATGTTTCTGGCAAGATAGATAAAGCCGGAGCGTGCTGGCGAATAGTCTTCATCGGTCGTATTATCGACAACAAGACGGGAGCGAGAAGAACTGAAGTCGAGGCTCTCCGACTAGTGGTGAAGTCGTGATAAGAGGTTGAGCCCAAAGCGGATGTGTAAGCGGATGTGTCCGCGAATGCGTCAGTTCTCCGATGATAATTCTCACGCTTGGTATTCTACATGTAGAACTTGGGGGCGGCTCTAAACATGATGATCCTAGAGTTTGGATTTGTGATACTGATATGATTGAAGAGAGGGGATTTGGGAACCACGGCCTCTTTAAAATACACTGTCTCCGAAAGAGACGGATTTGATGGGACTACCTTTGTGCTAAGCAGTCTTCATTACCTATCACAATCCAATTGTGCAGGACAGGAATGAACAGAAATAGTCCCTAATATCAAGCTCTAAATTGCTCGCACAAAATCGCGTACAGTTCATTGTCTGTATCTTGCGGCTCAGAGAGGCTCATGCTGTCCGACATGTCCACCGGGGGAGATCAATTAAACATGCAATATTATACCTAACAAACATTGAATAGAGATTCAATGGAGCGAGATCCCATAAGTAACATATAAATCACGCGCAAGTGTAAAGCCAAAGGTTATGGTACTTCCATTTTCACCGGCAAGCATATTGCATTTCTGGGACATCCTGACAGAACCAAACTCCCTGCTAGCACCCCAACGCCAGAGAAAACACATCACATCGTAACACATCAGTCTGCTCTCTTCTTCTTGTCGCCATCAGCATCACCCGCACTACTGGCACTGGGTGTTTTGAGACCATCGCCTTCATCTGGCCCCGCAGCATGCTCTTCCTCATCCCACGCATCCTCTGCGTTTTCGTCCCAATTATCTAGCTCTTCTTCTATAGTCCGCGTTGGCGCTCCACTCGTCATACCTGATTCCTGGGGCCCGACTCCTTCTCCGAGCTCCAAATCTAGATCTCCATCTCCGGGCACAGCATGATAATTCTTCGCCAGCCGTTTGCGCTCCAGCATTCGGTTGTGGTACCAGCTGCACAGTGCAATCGCCACTATTGAGCCTACAACATTGGCCACAATATCTAAGACGTCGAATTTGTGTGGGAAGAGAGTCTGGAGGAATTCTGATCCAACCCCCAGGATGAGAGTGCACACAACGAATGTAAGATGAAGGGTGCGTCGTCGAGAGGTGTCAAGAATCCAGTAGAACGCTATCGTGAGGATGAAGAACGTTATGAAATGTAGGAGCTTGTCATTGACAACGTCACCGAGTTGGATCGACGACAGACCGGCGTAGCCAGCTACGGCGAGGAGGAAGAGGAATGCCCCTACAATGTGATGTCAGTGAAGAGCTACGGCAATTCTCAAACAGAGCACCAACCTGCAAAAGGCAATCTTATACGCATTGTAGTATATGGCTTTCGAATATTGGATACTTTCCAAAGGGCATCTGGGTATTCCAGTGTTGTGTGGGAGCTTGAATGTAGCTTCCTGAGGAACTGTATCCTTCTACCTTGCGAGAGCTGCGCCCGAGCCAAGGCGGCTGCCTCGTAGTATCACGTGCTATTTTAGCACGTGACTATTCGTTGTTTTCATACCATTGTGGCCTGAGGCTTCAATTACGAGATTTAGGGGGGAGTTGCAAAAAGTGCCGTACAGAATAAATAAAAGCAAGACCATGGCTACAGTAGACGTAAGAGTATCGCCGGATGTATGTCCACATTGTGCCAGCGATTTTGCAACTAAATGTGCTATGTTATGCCATATTTTCCACCAGCGAAGCCTTGCCTGCTTGTCGTCGAGCGCATCCGCTTAGTATCGCTTTTCCTCCGCCAGACGACAACCCATCGCGCATACCAAAAATCGAGCACTTGACCATCAGCGCCTACACGCAAAGTCATCGAAAATCATCCGAAATTCGCGGCGCAGAATGCTCCAATGAAGGACATTCATTAAAGATCAATTTGAGGACGCGGAGACGTTTTTACGAGGTTTCGTGGTTTGTCGCGAACGCCATACCTCCGCGCTCGTTTCCGCGCTCGTGGGCGTAGGGGAGGGGGAGATGTCGTCGAGAGCTGGACCGTCTGGCCCAACCACTTCCATCGGCCAACAATCATGGTTCCCTCCGGCTCACCTGGCACAATCCAACAAGTCCCTTCTCCAGCGCGACGGCACTCCTACGCGGTCGCATACTCCCAGTGTCTTCGAAGATGCCACAATGGCTGAACCGCCCGCCATACAATTTGAGGGAGACAATGGAGAGGAGGATGAGCAGCAGAGAGCGATATTCAAGGAGCTATATAAACGAAGTGAAGCGAGGGTAGCTGCCTTGTTCGGCGAAGACCATGCTGACGAGCTAGAGCTGGGCGAGGAGTACTCGGCGCAAATTAGTCAATTGGAAGATGAGATCGAGGCTGCAGAGCAAACCAAGGAACAAGCGCCCAAGAAGGCCGCGCGAACCATTGACGAGGATAACTACGACGACGAGGATGACGAAGACGAAGAAGATGAAGCGCAAGCTTCTCCCCTCAAGCTCAAAAGCACCAATGTCCTGCTGTCACCTTCAAAGTCGGGCAGCTCCCCCGTATCCTCCGATGTGTCCCCAACCAAGCAAAGCGACCAGAACAAGGATGATGCATCACAAGAACAACCGAAATCGTCAGAAGATGCGAGGAAACAGCTGGAGGAAGCAAAGAAAGCCACCGAGGAAGCTGCGAAACGCTCTTTCCACACACTGTTCTACACTCTAGAAAATGATCGGATTGCTATGTTAGAACAGCAGAAGCTGGAAGAATCAGAGAAGCAAATCGACGCGGAGATGGATAACAATGGTAATGCCCATAATGGAGATGCGAACGGCGAACATCATGGTTCATTGAGCAGTGCCAATTTAGGTGCATCGAGTCTGACACTGAAGCATCTAATCGCGCGGATTGATTTGAAGCGTGAAAAGGTTCGAGCTTCAGATGCCGAACTTCGATCGTTGATGAATGAAGTCCGCAAAAATAGGAGTAAGTGGGCGAGCGAGGAAAATGTTCATCAGGAGGAACTTTATGAAGCCGCCGAGAAGGTTTTGAGTGAACTCAAAGCGATGACGGAGTATTCTGCTCCGTTTCTTACTCGAGTTAACAAAAGAGACGCTCCCGATTACTACAACAGTACGTGCTTAACCAAATTCGATTCTCACTTGCTAACAAAAATTAGTTATCAAACAACCTATGGATCTTGGTACCATGACCAAAAAACTTAAGACGCTGTCGTACAAGTCGAAAGCCGAATTCGTTGCTGATTTGGACCTCATATGGGCTAACTGCCTGAAGTATAATGCTGATGTCCATCACCCTTTACGTCGCAATGCGAACTCGATGAGAAAAGAAGCCGAGAAGTTAGTTCCTTTGATCCCTGACCTCGTAATCCGGCCTCGTGCAGAGGTTGAGGCTGAAGAGCGACGAAAGCAAAATGGTGGCGAAGATGACGGTGGTGATGAGAGTGATGATGAACCTATCATGTCGTCTAGAGGCCGTAAGACAGGTGTCAAAGGATCTACCAAGACAAGGAAGAGCGCGCCAGGCCCAGAAGAAGGTACGCCCGGGCCAGAACAGAAGCCGACCCTGCAGCTAAATGGCATTGTTGGCAATCTGGCGCGAGAAGGTTCGGATGCTGGTTTGGATGGCAGCAATGGCTTTGCAACCCCGCCAATCGGTGCTGCGGGCTCCATCACCCCTGCCGGCATGCATGGCACACTTGGCAGCCAGGCTGATACATTGGACATAGACGGGCCGTCCATGAATGGGTTAACTCTCGGTCAGGTCCCTGATAATCTGCATGAAGATGAAGAATACAAGATTTGGAAACAGGTGACGAAGAAAGACCGTGCTCTAGTGGCAAAGGAGCGCAACCGACTCTTCAAGGGTGACAAACTCAATCCCGATGAACCAGCACTGCTTCGAAGTAAAGCTGGCATGAGGAGATGGCTTCGGCAACAGAAACAAGCCCAAGAGACCTCTAGATCGGATGGCACAGTGAAGAACGCAGCCCAGGAGACACTGGCAGAGAGAATGGAGGGAGAAGATGAGGTAGTTTTGCCTGACTACTATGACACTCTGTCAGCCATTCCTGATATTCCTGCAAGACTCCAGTGGGTTGAAGATGCAGATAGTAATGTCATTGACAAGGCTGAAGACTGTCTGCGGGTTGTCCCTCCAGGTCATTTCACGGCACCGCAGAGCTCCTTAACTGTTAAGATCGAGGCGAATATGAGACAAATGCAGGAGACGAGAAAACTCTGCTCCAAGATCGGCGTCATCAAGCAAATGCAACTTCAAGCGCAGGTACGTTAGACAAACAGGTGATATTTTCATTCACAACACTAACTATTTACTTAGATGTATAACAACCAATTTCCTAAATATGAACCTGAACCATTCGTAGAGGCCGATATCGAACCTCACGTAACATCCGATGACGGCCCCATAATGGCCACTTGGGTTTGCAAGGCCACTCTGTCACGATCAGTTGCCAAGCTTTGTTACCATGCTGGGTTTGAGGAGCTGCAGCCGTCGGCGCTAGACGTCATTACAGACATTGCTGGAGATTTCTTTGGAAAGCTTGCGCGGTCTTTTAATATCTACCGTGAAGCTCCCAAAGTAGCGGTGGCAGGTGTAGAATCAGAAAAGAAGCTCCAAGAGCGCTTTTCTAAGGAAGAAATCGTTCTTCATAGTCTCGGCGAGAATGGTCTTGATATTGAGAGCCTCGAGAGCTATATCAAAGATGACGTCGAGCGCCTTGGTGGAAAGCTTGGTGTCATGCACGAGCGCATGAAGGCTCATCTTTCCGATCTTCTGCGCCCTGCTCTGGTCGATGCAGGACCGGATGGGTCTGGAGCATTCAATGATGGGAGCGAGCAGTTTGTGGGAGGTGATTTCGCAGAAGAGCTTGGCGAAGATTTCTTTGGCTTTAGATCGCTTGGATTGGACGCAGAATTCGGATTATCAAGTCTTTCTGTGCCGCTACATCTCATTAACACCCGGCTTCATAATACTTACGCCGGCCCTGTGGCAGCAGCACCGACAACTGAGGTCTTCCCACCTTTACCGGCCTTGGAGCCAGTCACAAAGGAGAATCTTCAAGATCAAATCGGCCTCGTTAGGAACTTCTTCCTCGCGAAACTACATGCCAATGATGACGAGCCTCTACTTGAGGATGAAGATCTCCCAGTCAAGCAACGTCCTGCAAGACCCCGTCTCGGCCCCACGGGCAAGATTACCAGCCCCCGAAAACGGCCCCTGAAAGAACAGACTGGTAACGCCAAGAAGAAGAAGAAGCTCGATAACGGCGTAGCAATGGACACCACGGGTATCAAAATTAGTGTTGGTGGCGGCAGCCCAAACTCCAAGGTCGGGACACCTGTTAAAAAACTGAAACTTACCCTACCCAATGGCGGACCAGTGTCAATGGAGAGGGTAGAGAGTAGCCAAGGTAATGCTAGCCAAACGGAGAAGGATGATGGCTCAGCTGTAGGCATGATGAGCCCTGAAAGCATTGAACGATGATCAATACATACATGCAAGAAAGTGGGCTGATATAAAGGAACTTCAAATAAACGTCACATGGGAGATTTTCCCAAAAGGCATTACACTCTTAGGTCTGCCATCTAGCCATCTGAAGTTTCATTCGCTTTTGGCTAATGGCTCCATTCATGGCGACCAGCAACTGAGAAGTATATATGGGCCGGCGGATATGGGCTGGCGTCGTCATTCCACGTTTTTGTTACTTGTACCATGAGAGGTAGATCCCTCATATCTCTGGCGTTTAGGACGAGACTTGCATGGTTGGATAACGGGGTTGGCATTCCGAGGATCTTGTACTTATGAGTGGCATTGAAGGGATTGCATAGCTAGCTGCTAGTTGAGTATTGGTCGGAGGAGCTATTGTGGAGTGCAAACTCGTGCGTGGCAAGATACTGGTGGTTCTGATGGATTGCTGCTGCGGAGGGGGTACCTTTACTTCGAAGAAAGACCTAATGCAAATCGGCCTTAAAGCCTTAATATCCTTAATGAGCACCCAAGAATTTGTGTCACATGAAGAAACTTTGCTTAGCGGGCCAACTATAGATCATTTACACGAATCTTCTCTTGTAAACTCATGGGTTGCGATACTCGTTTCCGCCATTGACAAAGTATCCGTTTTTGGTGTGCTGCTGATTTAGGTTAATACATGAAGCAGCCGACATGAAAATCTACCAGCTAGATCCATCCAACTTTCCTCAAGCAACACAGAAATGGTCAACAATCCTGTCTGCGTCGAAAAAGACGCAGAGCCCCAAGTTGCAGTTGGAGATATTCAAAATGCCCCAACATATCCCATCAAAGACGACGGGAAAGACATCGCAATTACTCTTGTAGGGGAGCAGCGTCATGTTTTTGACCCTGCCATCGAAGCTCAGGTGGTGAGGAAGATTGACCGCTTCCTAGTGCCAGCTATGACAATCGGATATGGATTGGTATACTATGATAAGGTAAGTAAAATCACCAATGCGCGAAGATTTTGTCACTGCTAATGACTATCACTAGGCAATATTGGGATCAGCAGTCCTCTTTGGCATGACTAGTGACCTTTCTCTCACGCTGGTCAACAACCGGACTGCACCGCCTTCTCAAGATACCTCTCGCCTTAGCTGGGCGACTTCACTGTTCTACTTTGGCATGCTGGCAGGCTTATATCCCATGACGTTCGCCTTGCAACGCTTCAATATCGGCCGCATTATCGGCAGTGTCGTCTGCATCTGGGCATTAGTCTGCATGTTAACTGCAACCGTGACCAGCTGGCGCGGACTCTATGCTCAGCGGTTTTTCTTAGGCTTTGTAGAGAGCGTCATACCCACGGGCTATATGTGCATTATTACTTCGTTCTATACACAGAACGAACAAGCTTCCCGGCAGAGTTGGTGGTTCTCCTCAACTGGACTCTTCACGATTATCGGCAGCGCCATTAATTACGGGTTTGGCCAGATTAGTGGAGGCTCATTGAAGAGATGGCAGTATATCTATCTTCTTGCTGGATCTCTTACGTTCTTCTTCGGTCTGTTCTGCTTCGCTATTCCGAGTTCTCCTGTGTCCGCGTGGTTCCTGAGTCAAGAGGAGCGCATCGTCGCTGCGGAACGTTTAAGATACGGCCAGACGGGTATCCGATGCACAAAATTCAAATCCTCCCAGCTCCTGGAGGCATGTCTCGATATCAAGGTTTGGCTCATCGCTTTGATGATGGCCTCTGCATACACTGTAAATGGTGCAGTCAGTGGGTTTGGGCCTCTGATCGTAAGCACTTTTGGTTATTCCACGCTTGATTCTATCGTTTTCCAATTTCCGCTCGGTGGCATCTGCTTTGCATTTATTCTCTTAACAGGTTATCTCAATTCGAGAATTCCTAATATTGGAATCATTATGTTAATCCTCTGTTGTCTTCCCGTCCTTGCGGGTTGTGCTCTTATCTGGAGAGGCTCGTGGGCACTACACGCAGCATCGCCCGTGGCCGGATACTCAATCATCGGATTTTTCGGACCCGTCGTGAGTTTAATTATCACACTAGGGATGTCAAATGTTGCGGGGCAGACGAAAAAGTGCTTCATGGCTGCGACTATCTTCGTAGCCTATTGTGTGGGGAATATTGTAGGCCCGCAGCTGATCAAGTCGCAGACTAAGATGAAGCACTATCCGGAGTTGTGGCTAGGGATAATAATATGGTGAGTTCATTGTTGCTGTTAAGGACATTGTGATCTTTCCTGCCATACAAACCTTAAGTTATTCCACACTAACACCTCTCCAGCTATTGCATAACCATTCTTTCGGCTTGTGCATTATACTTCATACTAGCACGAGAAAACAGTCGAAGGACAACTCTGGAGATGAATGATGTTGACAGAGATAAGCTTGCTTTTCAGGATTTAACTGATAAAGAGAACATATACTTTAAGTATATGCTTTAGTAGATACACGTAGATAGATATAGAATGCTATTTACGCTTTGGTCCGTTACACAAGATCACAAACTTACTCGTGAAGTCACTAAAAGAAATCGTATTTGTAGCGCCGGAGACATGTTCAATGCTAGAATTACGAGATTGCCTAGCCATATACATATCCTCTTATCATTCTACATATTATAATGCCCCAAGTACATAGATCCTCAGCCTATAGAACCAACTGGAACGCTACAATCTTGGTCCGCCTTCATCAGGCTTCACTTCGACAAGTAGCTTGCCTGCCAAAAAATTAGTCGAGGTACACACGAGTTTAGACCGATAAACGTAAAGACATACCAGTGTTAATTCCATTGTATAATTCAATCAGCGCATGCTCGGCAGCTTCCAAGCCACCTGAAATGATAGTCTCCTTACGCTGAAGTTTGCCTTCCGCTAGCCACTGGGCAAGCTCTTTACGAGCCTGGTCATACTGAGCAGCATAGTCGAAGACAATAAAACCTTCCATCCTAGAGAGAGTTGTTAGCATATTTTCAATCTTGTAGTAGTGTAATGTGTATACCTGAGCCGTAGAGAAATAACGCTAGTAAAATTCTGCCAGCTAGTTAGCATATAAGCTCTTCGCAGGAAAGAGTCGTAAATACTTTTGGTCCAGAGGGCGTCGCAGAATTATACTGGCTGATAGCTGCGAGCTGTTAGATTTATTAATATCATGCAAGTAGGAGCATACATACCACCACACATGACAAATCTGGCATGGAATTTTGCCCTCGATATGGCAAGCTCTAAGATCTCTCCTCCCACATTGTCGAAGAAGACATCGATGAGTTGCTTCGTCTTTTCCTTGAAGTCGCTCACGAAATTTGTATCTTTATAATTCAATGCGTCATCGCAGCCCAATTCCTTCAGCCACTTCACCTTGTCATCACTGCCCGCAATGCCTAGGACTTTGGCTCCCTTGAGCTTCGCAATCTGGCACACCATGCTCCCCGTGGCTCCCGCAGCACCAGAGACAACAACGAAATCCCCTTCTTTCACCTTACCCACATCTAGGAGTCCGAAATATGCAGTGAGTCCGGTAATTCCCAAGACGCCCAAGGCATCAGTGGCTTTCCCATTGGCCGGGATGGTGAGTTTTGTGAGACTCTTGCCGTCTTTGCCATCTGCATTTGCAACAAAGAGCTCGGTCCATCCAGACATAGCAGTTACGTAGTCGCCCACAGAAAACGAAGAGGACTTGGTGGCCACGACTTTGCCAATAGAGGCAGCTCTCATCACCTCACCAATCTTCACTGGCGGCACATAGGAGCGGGCATCTATCATACCGTGTCAGAGTAAAGAACACGTGAACAAAACATTGTGCAAGGAGGGCGTACCATTCAACCAGCCTCGCATTGCCGGATCCAGAGACAGATATAACGTCTCGACAAGGACCTGGTCATCTTTGAGATCGGCCTCCGTGATAATAGGATTCCCCTTCAGGTGGAAGGTCTCGCCGGGGATGATGGCCGCTTTAGGGCGTTCGGCCAGGACGACCGACTTGTAGGTTGGTTGAGACATGATATTTCTACGACGTTGAATTGGTCTATTCATCTTGCACTGAGGGGTGGTTCATTCGAGGGTTTATATATCCGTCAAGGAAAAGCGGAGGCTTGAGAAATCCGGGCTTTCTTGATTATAAAGAATCCCACAAGTGAGAAATACTAAGTCCGGCGATACTGCCTAACTCATCCTGCTTCAGGAATTTCCACCGAAGAAAGAGGGGAGAGGCTCCAGTTCTTATTGACGCTCGAGACCGAAAAACGAAATACCGGCATCTGAACGGGACGGAGGCCCCGAACAAGCCTGAAACCCCCTGGCGAGCCTCGGTTCGGTTAATGAAAGTAGCCTCAACGATTGGAAATCTTTGCCGCCATTTTTATGGGGATGGAGGTAAATTTAAGGACAAGGTTTGATGGCAATACGAAGTAGACAGTAGCGAGTGCGAAGCCTGGATATTTAAGAGCTGGGAATAGAGGAGGTGAGGGAGTAGAGTGGCCCGATGGGGAATGAAGGTGTGGGCACGTGACTTGCCCCTCTGGCGACGCATCCAGCACGGCAATTGCCACATTGTAAGGGTTGAGATATTGATTAGTATACAAGAGACAAGAGAGGAAAGCGATACCGCTTTGTTCGCTGCTGAGAGTGATCGGGGTCTACAAGGTCTGGTCATGTGTAACGTGTTTAGATTTTGAGGAGAGGAGCATCAATAAATAACAGTGGGTTGCGAGCAGACGTCTTTATATATCAAAAAGGCTTTGGAAGAAAACTTTGCCCCACGATATTTGTAGTCCCACTTGGCATATGGAGTGATATCGAGCAGCAAAATTCAATTCCTTGAAATAGGCGCACATGATCGTCTTTACGCAAACAAGAGAAGTTTGCAGAGAGGTCGCTCTTCACTCGTACGAGGCCACCTTCTCTGAGCGAGATATAAAGCTCTATTTATTGCATTGCGCCGGCTATTAACTACAGAAGCTCCATCTCCATCTCTCACAGTAAGGACGTTTTGGCCCTAGAGCCAAAGAGGGTTTAGGTCGTTATCGGAGGTCGCCTAAAAGAACTGTCTGTCGGATCCGAAAATGCTTCTTCACGCCCAGCAGCAGCAAAATGCACTTTGTAACTGATCGGCTTCACTTGCCATCAGTAAACGTGCTCAAATATATGCATACCTGGCGAGAAGCCGCTGCACTCAATTAGGCCTTCTCTTATTGCCGATGGCGCCCCGAACTCAGGGCCCCGGCATGGTGTTAGAGGGGCTCACTTAGCCTTGCCGGAGAATCAAAAACTGTTACCCGATAGAAACTATGATAACGGGGCTAGGCCGTCGTAAGAGATCTGACAGTGGAATAAGTGCATCTCGTTCCTTTCCATATATCGTGGTTGTCCATCTTTGTCTCCTCGCTGCTTCGCACACTCTTTCTCTGTCTCCGTCGCTCTTTCTTTGCAGACGGTGGTGCTCAAGCCACTGTTCCTTATCTGCATCCTTCAGCACCACGATAAGCCCCAGTGGCTTCAAAAAACCCCCTGTTTACTTGAGACTATAGGGATAGCTTTAACACGGCTGGCCGCTCTTCTCCTCGAGATATCTCGGGATGGCTCTGAACCGCCCTGCAAGTCTTCCAACTCCTGCTCGTACCCCACCACAAGACTCCAATGCCCAGGTTGTAGTTCTGGTCTCGACCAGAGCGGTCATCTTTGACAATGAGGACAATCTCATCGTATCACCCGCAACCCTCACCCTCTCTCCGGAAACTGGCACTATCGTCTCGATCCTCCCAGAAATCATCCCCGTCTCAAGATTCCCCCAAAACACAATCTATGTCGACCATTCCCCACACCTCCTCCTCCCGGGCTTGGTCGACGCGCATGTACATCTGAACGAGCCGGGCAGAACAGAATGGGAGGGCTTCGAGACCGGGACAAAGGCCGCTGCATCTGGTGGCGTCACAACTGTCATTGACATGCCACTGAATGCCATTCCGCCCACAACAACAGTTTCAGGGCTGGAGGAGAAGATCAAGGCTGCGGACGGCCAGTGCTGGGTAGATGTTGGATTTTACGGAGGCATTATTCCCGGAAATGCCAATGAACTTCTCCCACTTGTCAACGCAGGCGTGAGAGGATTTAAGGGCTTCTTAATAGAGAGTGGGGTGAGTGCCTCTCTTTCTTTTAGGGCTTCTTGGTGCTAATAGTCTCAGGTTGATGAATTCCCTGCAGTCTCTTCTTCAGATATAGCGCTGGCCATGACGACCCTTGCAGACACTCCCACGACTCTCATGTTCCATGCCGAGATGATACCCCCAATCACTGATTCTGTCGGCGACGCCGTCCAAGTCTCTCTCCCTCCTGCATCCCCAGCTGGGCCACTAACCTCATATTCCACTTTCCTGGCCTCGCGCCCTCCTTCATTCGAAACATATGCCATTGATGAAGTGATATCGCTAGCGCACCTGGCGCCAAAGTTGCCTCTGCATATTGTCCATCTCTCAGCTGTGGAAGCCATCCCGATACTAAGAAAGGCACGTGAAGATGGCATTAAGATTACCGCAGAGACATGCTTTCACTATCTCACTCTCGCAGCCGAGGATGTCACTGAAGGAGACACAAGGCATAAGTGTTGTCCACCCATCAGATCCTCTTTGAACCGAGATGGTCTCTGGGCCGAGCTCTCTAACTCCAACTCGGTAATCCAAACCGTAGTCTCGGATCACAGCCCCTGCACACCAGAACTCAAGCTGCTTCCAGAGCACCTCCGTCATAGGTGTGATTCTGCACTCAAACATGGAAAAGTCAAAGATGCCTGCGGGTTAGTAGATAAGGAGGCAGATGAGAAAAATCGTGGTGACTTCTTCGCTTCTTGGGGTGGGATCTCGTCTGTTGGCCTGGGTCTTCCCATTCTTTGGACAGAAGTCACAGCTCGATCATCCTCACCCGGAAATTACTCAATTGGCATCCTAGACGTGGTCAGGTTATGTGCATTGAACACGGCAAAGCAGGTAGGATTGAGTCATAAGAAAGGTGCTTTAAGGCCTGGTATGGATGCGGATGTGTGTGTATTCGATGACGAAGGCACGTTCATTGTGGGGAGGGAGCAGATGCTGTTCAGAAATAAGGTTTCTCCATATCAAGGACACGAGATGAAGGGAATAGTGAAAGAGACCTGGCTGCGGGGCGTGAAGGTCTTTGAAAGGGGCGCTGCCAATGGGGGCTTTATAGAAAAGGCTGACATGCCCAGAGGCAAGTTGCTGTTGGAGAAAAGAAAGGTATAGAATAGAATGCCCAATGACTTATGAATTAATCAGCGAGTACGCTCAAGAGCTAGCATGGCGAAAGAAACACGTTATTTGGAGGATTTGCGGCGAATAGACCGGCAATACGGTCAATGGAGGAACGAATCTACTCCTCTATAGATTCCCCTCCTCGACCACTAATACCTACCCACTTCACCCTATGATAGAGTTAAGATCCCTCTTCTCGTCCATTATAAAACATGGAGCTAAACTTGCATTTGGGCATAGAACAGTCCAGAGAATGAGGCAGACCAGAGAAAGTAGATCAGGATGAGGTGAAGGTATGTATAAGAAGAATATCTAAGGATTTCAGGGAATATTATGTGCTGAATAGGATGTATGCAGGTGAAAGTCAGCAGAACCAAATGGAGACACGCCAGGAGAGAATGGATACCACTCAAACTGGAATGCATGATCGGGCGGAGCAAATGCATCTTGAAATACTACAGAACTTCGAGATTCTCGGAAGAAACTTGTCTGCCCTAAGAAATCGGGTCTTGAATGATGAAATGTGGATTAAGAATCGAGCGCGCTTTGGAGATAATCCACAAGCAAGACTGCTGCCACTAAGATCTTTGAGATCCAATCAAGCAATAGGTAACTTGCCACTCTCATCATCGGAAATCGCAACCTAAGACCCAGTGCTATAAACGACAGCCGGTGCCACATCGACAATGCTCACAATAACGGTAATAATTTCTTTCATCCTGTCTCGTTCTGGTATGGATAGCTAAACCTTCCGGCCTCCCAATTCGAGTGCGGAGCATAGCCCAAGTTTCCCATGTTTTTTGAGCCTGCGAACGATGGCGACGAAGTGATTTGGCGTTTAAATTCCTGGTCTGCTTGGGGCTAGAGTGCGTGGAGATGGGAGCGGAGGAGCTTCCCATCATCCTCTTTACTCATGCACATATCTTCTCCCCGTACTGATCTAAGGGAGTGGCCGCGGCCAGCTCGCTGTAAAAAAACGGTCTGTAAATCCCAGAGGTATTATAGGCGATAGCGTTAACAAATCTGCATATTATGCTGCGGAAAAGTGGTGACATGCGCATACAAGATTTTACTGCCCTGGATATGTACTCTATTTCTCATCTCCGGCCCATAACAAAATTATCAACACAAAGTTATCAGCTACGTAAAAGAGTGCCGCGGGCCTCGATAGGCGATAAAATTAAATTAGGCATAATCGTTGCTATGGGCTTTACCACGATCCGCGGGTGTTCTCCCAATATTCCTAGCCAAACGAGCGATCTGAGCAATCCGATTGGTACAAGGTGTCCCTAGGGTATGGCATGGACTCAAGTCTTATTTCGTGCCGGCAAGCCAGGCGGCCACATCGTACTCTGTTTGCCCTTTTGGCGAGAGGAAATTGCTTAATTTGGAATATCAAGTTGAGATGGTGATACAGGGAAGTGAATATTACACTGGTTTGGGGTGCCGGGGGGGGGGGGCCGGGGGGGGGAGTCTTCTAGACAAACAATTCCACCTACAGTGTGCAGTTACAACCTATCGCTCTTATAAGGTAAGTAAAATACTACTTTAGGGGCGTGAGGATAGAGAATACAACTTATAGAAACTGCTTTCGCTGATGAGAAGTGCATATTTATATTTTGGTATTGTTCCATTAAAAAAAGTATCCTAGATTGATATTACTTTTATACCCATTTTACCAACCGTACTCCCTCAAAGCTATGGAACTCCAGGAAAGATAAAACAACAGCCAATATTGATATATTTAGGTTAGAGACATATCGGTGAAAATTAGAATACATGCATACATATCCGCCGTCCACCCTATGAGCTGCATCACGCCCTGAAGAGGATTGTATCCCATCCAAAGGTCAGCTGGAACAGCCAGCAATTACAGAAACCCAACAATACATCACATGTTCAACACAACCCGTGCGATTGATATCGAAGGAGATTGGCATTGGCGTGGGGGAATTAAGAGTCGCCAATCACATGGATAACACATATACAACCTGCAACGCGCATCGAATCAAGACAACCCACGCAAGCAGGGACCTCATATGCATTAGATTAGTGTGTAACAGAGCTGGGATGAAGGAAAACGAGGCATCTCGAAGAACACAGCCCATTGAAATGCAATATGATCTCTATTCCGTTCCATTCTGCCCTCCCGATGTCATCTCCACGCCTCCAGCAATATGCATCCCCGGCTAACGGCCACTGTATTCATGAAGCACAACGGCGCAGCACCACGCTCAGCCACCACCGCCAGGCCCCAGGGTAAAAGTAAAAACAGGTCCATCCATAGTTTCAGTATTGACGCCAGCTAATTCGTTAACGCGATCGAGAGTAGGAAAATCCATCCCATTCACACCATCCATCGAGGTAAAGGGAAGCGTGGCTAGATGGCATATTTGCGGGTCCATTCTCGGGCTGTGGATTCGTATCGGCTTCGGTCTGTCTTGTAGACGTGGGCGATCTCGGGGACGAGAGGGTCGTCCGGATTGGGGTCTGTCAACATGGAGCAGATGGAGAGAAGAACTGGATGGGGTCAGTAGTGATCAAACGTCGGAAGGGTAAGAGAGGGATACCTTTAGAGATTGTCAGGGCTGGGGACCATTGATCACGGAGGATATCTAAGCAGATGGAGCCGTTGGAGTTGATATTGGGATGATAGATTCGGGTAGTGAAGTTGACCTTCGGAGGCTTGAAAGGGTAATCTGTCGGGAAGTGGATGGCTAGGAAGAAGACACCTCCTGAGTATGGTGAGTCGGACTATAGCAATGTTAGTATGGTGATCCATGGCATTCCCAAGGTCAAGCCCCAGTCGTATCGGTTGCTGGTTTCAAGACAAAGGGAGGCACATAATGCGCAGAGGGATCTGGGCAGACTTACAGGGCCCATGATGGTCGCTTGCCAGTGGAACTACATAGCGCGCCGTGTCAGTCCACGCATCTACACTTCTGTGAATCTCTGTAAGGAGGGTCTCGTGCTCCGTCGAGACTGATTGGGTTGTCGGGCTTGGGCAAGACGTACCAGGTCATCTCCGATGGGACCGGCCGAGCAGGACGACGGGGGATCACTACAGCACCAAGAGCATCAGCAACATATTCTCGAGCAGGACCTCTCGCACCCGTCGTAGATGAGGTTATTGATGATTCTGCAGGACCCCGCCGGGTTACCAGCCGCCCCACCAGGAAGGATGGGAGGCGGTGAAAAGAGGAGGGAGGACGTACCGGCCCAAGTCTGTGAGTTCCTTGTTGATTCGCTTCAACGCCATGTTGATATGTGGTGAGAGGAGGTCGGGGGTGGAGAGGGAGTATGTGAATGGTTCGTGGAGGATGGAAGGGGGAGATCGAGGACTATGGAGTCGAGGGCGCAGTCAAGTGGGATCGAAGGTTCTGTCAACTCAAGTTAGACGCTAACGGCACACGCGAGCGGCTATGGCGACGACGGGGGGGGGGAGAGTGGGCGAGAGGGAGGGAGCGTGCGAGCGAGGCGCCAGGATAGAGAGGGACAGTGAGGGAGAGGAAGAGGAAGGGGACGAGAGACAAACGGAGAAAAGACACACAGTGGACAGTGAGGAAGGAAGATGACGAGGGTGCGTGTGTGTGGGCGTGGGCGTGGAGAGGGAGGGTTGGGTGTTTGTCAGGTGGAGTGTGTGTAGTGGAAGAGTGAGAGGGAGACAAGACGATCAAGAAATCCTTCTACGAGAGCGAGAGGGAGGGAAAGAAAGAAAGAAGCGTCCCGCCCGCCGCCGCCGTGAACCCGACCAACGTCGGTGGAATGAGCCAAAGAGATGACTACGCCAACCATCACCCTGGATACTCACGGGGGCCCAGAGTGAATGAGCCGGGCCCCCGATTACATAGACTGCATATATCCTTGAGGATAAGAGTTATGGATATTCGTCTATCTTCAGTATATACAGTACATTTATTGCATGCACTTTATTGCATCTCTCTCACCACGACAACACGACACACCTGCCTCCACGCCCCCATCAGCCCAGGGTAGTGGTATGTACACTGTAGTTACCGGCCTTCCCATCATCATCCCCCCCCTCCCCCTGGCCCCTCCCCAATCATGACATGACGTATGGGCGCTTGAATTCTCGACCCAGCTGCGACGACATCAACGAGAAAGGCTCCATCTCCAGAACGCAAGCCGGCGCCGATCCAGAGACCCCGAGGCCGCCCGGATGATGCCCAGGTGAGCACACTTCGTGGTACCTGCAGGGCATGAAAGCCCCCCCTTTCATGGATCATCAACTTGCACGTACCAGGCTTCTCAGCCCTATCCACATCTCAAACTCAGCTACGTACGACTCCACCCATGCATTCTATCCCAGAGGTATCTACAACGCTACACAAACGCCTGGATGCCCGTGATGGCCCGCCCTAAGATTAGACCTGCTATATGTCAGCATTCCCAATCCATTTCGCCACTCCAATGAAACCGGAGATTTATCTCTAAAAAAAAAATAAAATCGCAGACTCACTGTGAATGTCGCTCTGCCCCTCATAGGTTTGAGTCACGAAGAGATTCGCCACATGCCTCCCGATGCTGTACTCGTCGCTTACGGCATTGCCACCAAACACCTCCTGCAGCACTCGAGCATTGCTGAGAGCCTTGTCGCAGTTCTGCCGCTTGATCATGCTGATCATCTCGGGCGCAGTTTTGCCATCATCCTTGAGCCGCCCGACCTGGATGGCGGCTAGCGTCCCGAAGGCGGCGTCTGTTGCTGCGTCGGCCAGCTTCTTCTGCACCAGCTGGTACTTGGCGAGGGGGTTCCCTTTGAACTGCTTCCGCTCCAGAGCGTATGCCCTGGTCCGGGTAATGCAGTCTTCCAAAGCCCCCATCACTCCCCAAGCAATCCCATACCGGGCGCTGTTCAGGCATGCGAAGGGGCCTCTCAAGCCCTCCACATCCGGAAACATATTCGCTTCCGGTACTGGGCACGCATCCAGATGGATCATGCCAGTAAGAGATGCACGAAGACCAGTCTTGTTCTTGATTGCGGGCGTCTCCAATGTGCCTGGCGGGCAATCCTTTCTCTCGATCACAAACCCCCTAATCTTTCCAGTCTCGCTGTACTTCGCCCAGACTAACAACACATCCGCGATAGGAGAGTTCGTGATCCATGTCTTTGACCCTGATATTGACAGGTATCCCTTCTTTGTAGGATGCGGTTTCGCAGTAGTCTCCATGGACCCAGGGTCACTTCCATGATTGGGTTCCGTAAGACCAAAAGCCCCGAGCAACTTTCCCTTGGCCATCTCTGGAAGTAATCTGTCCTTCAGCTCCTGTGTACCAAACTCCTCGATTCCACCCATCGCCAGGGACGACTGGACAGACATCCCAGATCTATACCCGGAATCGACTCGCTCGACAGCTTTCGTGATGAGGCCCGATGCAACATTCGATACTCCGGCACAACCGTATCCCTTAATCGTAGCTCCAAGCAGGCCGAGTTCGCCCATCTCCTCGAGGATCTTCTTGTCATAGTACTCATCTCGGTATGCCTCTGGGAAATTATTAGCTCCCTTCTCCCATCTTTACAATTGACTCACGTAGAACCCTGGGAAGCATACGCTCCTGGCAGTACGCCTCTGCTGTGTCGCGAATTGCTATCTCCTCTTCCGTGAAAAGGTTGTGCGATCCTAACGGGTCTTCCCAATCGAATGGTTGCGAGGCAGTCGATGCGTAGCTTCGGACCGTTCCCGGACGGGCGGCAGAGGCCAATTGCCTTGTAGAAGTCCGTATTAGAGATCTATACATCATGAAGAATTGCTCTAGAGTCGTACGTCTCAAAAGAACCTCTCAAGGCCCCTGGCCAGATTTTATACTCTTGCAGTGTTAGCCCCGCATCAGGGCTATGGGATTATCCGCTCCGAGGTATTCGGGTATCGAGCATTGAATCTCGTGACTTCAAGACTCAATGATTGATCCTGTGGCGTCGAAGGGCTCGCTGAGATGCATACAGGAATAACATACAGAAATCCAAAAGTAACAGGACGAGATTTCCGGGATGAGAGTATGAAGGTCCATCTATCGGTCCCTCACGTGGGATACTGGCGCTTCAGTCCTTGCCTGAACACTCAACGCGAGATGACCGCGCTTCCTCACGTCACCTCGCGTCTTCTATAATCCTCAGCGCCAGAGCGAACCAAAAACTCCTCAACAACGCAACAACGAGAGGCTGAAAACAGAGACTACCGCAGAAATGGGTATCAAGCAACTCTTCTCCATAATTAAGGAGGAGTGCCCGGATGCCTTTAAAGAAGGCGAAATCAAGAACCACTTTGGGCGCAAGGTCGCAATTGTAAGTTTGTTCCTGCTCTCAAACTCAGTCGCTGTCTGACCATATGCAGGATGCGTAGGAATAAATTCCATCTCTTTATTTTATTCAGCTAAGGAATGCAGGTCTATGTCTATCTATAGTTTCTTGATCGCTGTCCGCTCTGGCGGAGAGATGCTCACCAACGAAGATGGCGAGACTACCTCCCACCTTATGGGCATGTTCTACCGTACCCTGCGCATTGTCGATAATGGTATTAAACCAGTCTACGTCTTTGATGGAGCGCCGCCGAAGCTTAAGAGCGGGGAACTAGCTAAGCGTTTCCAGCGCAAAGCAGAGGCTACAGAGGGACTCGAAGAGGCAAAGGAGACAGGCACAGCAGATGATGTTGAGAAGTTTTCTAGGAGGACGGTTAGGGTCACGAGGGAGCACAATGATGAATGCCAGCGCTTGCTCAAGTTGATGGGCATCCCATATATCATTGCCCCGACGGAAGCAGAGGCGCAGTGTGCCGTCCTAGCGAGGGCTGGGAAGGTTTACGCAGCTGCTAGTGAGGATATGGATACGCTGTGCTTTGATTCTCCTATTCTTCTGCGACATCTCACCTTTAGTGAGCAACGCAAAGAACCTATCCAAGAAATATTCCTTGATAAGGTGCTGGCCGGCTTGGACATGGACCGCAAGCAGGTATGTCTTCTACCAGACTTATCCAGCAGCTTCACTAATACAACACAGTTTGTAGACCTCTGCATTTTATTAGGCTGTGATTATCTTGACCCGATCCCTAAGGTCGGCCCGCACACGGCCTTAAAGCTCATCCGTGAATATGGCAGCCTGGAGAAGATCGTCGAGTCGATCGACTCGGGAAAGTCCAAATTGACCCTGCCAGCTGACTGGCCATATGTTGATGCTCGGGAGCTCTTCTTCAACCCAGACGTTCGGCCCGCAGACCACCCAGATTGTGAGTTCAAGTGGGATGCTCCTGACGTCGATGGCCTAGTCCAATTCCTTGTCGTTGAGAAAGGCTTCAGTGAGGACCGCGTCAGAGCTGGGGCTGCGAGACTGTCGAAGAACCTGAAAACCAGCCAGCAGGCCAGATTAGAAGGCTTTTTCAAGCCAATCCCGAAGACGGAGGAGCAGATCCAAAATCTCAAGCGCAAGAACGAAGAGAAGAACGAGGAGAAGAAGAAGAAGATGAAGGAGGAGAAGAAAGAGAAAGCCAAGGCGAAAGCTAAGCCGAGAGGTGCTGCTTAGCTTCTTGGTCTCGCAAGTCTCTTAATGGGTTTGTTTCGCTCTGGGAGATGTACAAGACTTGCTGCTATGGAGTTCGGATGGCATGACTGGGAGTTCAGGGGATAAAACCGTGCGTGGACCATGCTCTATTCTACGTTTTTTTGTTGATTTGCAAGAGCTGAATATTTTACTCTCTGAATGAGAACCATAACGCTTAATACCATATTAAGCGACGTTGAGTTTAGCTAAATGATGTAACAGTTGCCCATTCTTCTATGGCCTATACCCTCAAGCTCCGTCAAATACGACGTACGAGTGCCTATTTCCCTTTGTCCCATATACTGGCTCACATGCAAGGAGCAGCGTAGAGTCCAGAAAAAAAGGAGGACTTATTAGCACCCAGAGTTCAAAGTGAATTCTGTATTGCAGCGAAATCTACGTTCCCCGTTCACCTCACGTCAAGTTCCTCCTTCCACATCAGCATTTGTGTATTGAAATATCTTCTACTTCGCTTGCAGAAGTATTAATCGAATATAAGTTTCTTATTCAGTCTCTGTAATGAGCATCAACCGAACTGGGATCCTGATAGGAAGATGTTAAGACCAAACCATTCCTCACCACGTCACTCGTTTGCGACTTCACTTTCCTGTCCATATTATTATCCTCTGACTATCACTTTCAATTGATGTCCTCTAATTCTCGCCCGGGCCTTCAACGAGAAGCGATACGGCTGTGTCCGCGAACGCTGGATGATCTGTCGTTAACTTGCTTCTCCAGATGTTTAATACGAGCAAGCAGATTTTCATTCTCTTCTTCAAGCTCTTCGATTTTAACTGACTGACAGGCTTCACGGTGAGTGGCAAATTTTGGAACTCCCTGAGCTCTTGCGGCACGTTCGCTTACAATCACATCAGCTGGCTCCTGGACCGAGCTGCTGGTGCTGCTGTTTGAGAAACGAGGCCGTTTATTAGGGCTATCTGTCTTCCTATTTGCGTGAAGGGATTTGGTAGAGTTCTTAATGCTACCAGTCGTATTAGCATTATTGCCTTTGGAAGGAGATGCTTTCTGATCGGGAAGCTTCCTCTCCACTCTTAGAACGGCTTGCGTGAGCTTCATGATGGCATCCATTATATCCTCACCGGTAAAAGTATTTTCCCGGTGTTGAATCACGAGCTCTTCAATTTTATTCAGCTGAAAGTGCAGTTGAGTGATCGAAGCCTGCATTTCCTTGCCTACGAGGTTCTCTGCGAGGAGACGCTTAAATGAAGAGGAGAGCTTATGTCTTAGGGTCTGCGGCTTATCGGTAGCATTGGGCTTGGCTGGACCTGCTTCTATACATAAGTAGATGTACACACCTGTCTAGATGAACATACCATTGACATTGGGGCTAGAAATTCCTCCATTTTTCGCTGTGCTCTCCGGCCTGGCGGCCTTGTCCTTACAGAAAAGCAGGGCGGGAGTGAATTCATCATAACTGCTGCTGCTACTGCCCTCACGATTACCCATCTTCTGAGTCTCCAAGCGGGCCATCTTCTGCTGACGAACCATTTGTGCCCACTCAGCAGTCTCCGTGGCGACTGCCTTTCTTAGAGCAATTGTATCCGCATTCTCAGCTCCAGATTCATCTTCAGCAGGACCGCTAGAGGGATCGGAGCTTCCAGCTCCATCGTATTGGATCAGGGCATTCTCAATCTGGGCTGCTTGCAAGGGCGTATCTTGCTCTATCATCTGAGTGTCTTCTGGTGCAATGGCAACAGACTCAGCTGTGGCGGAGTGAGCTTTCTGAATCTGAACATCTAACAAGATCGTGTCCTGCTCCATTGGAGTGTCGGGTGGGTCGTTGTGCTCCATAATTAAAGTATCTCCTGCCGCAGCGGCAACTAGCTCATTGATTTGTAAAGGTTCTACTCTTCGGACCAGTATCATTCTATTGTAAGCCAAAAGAAGAGATGCTGTCAAATTGGGACGGTTTACACCGTGCATACGACTTGAGGTGAAATAGAAGGGACAAAAGAGTAACTCACCTGAATATTTAGCCATATTTTCTCGTATTTGTTTGGTTCGTGATTTCGGTGTATTGAACGGTCGGGCGTTATTCAGAGTGTATAATCCAAGCTTGTTGTCTTGATGGTGTTAGTTTCTTTTCTAACGTTAAGAGGAATACAAGTCGACCGAAAGGGTGAATAAAATAAGCGAGACGATCCCCTTTTCCGTTTGTCCCATTTTCTGATCTCGCGTCACAAATCCCAAAATCCCTTACGAGTATATTACTGCTGGAATTGAATAAATACATTACAAATTGCAACAGAAGAAGTTTGGAACTAACTGATTCCTTAAGCTTCTATCAATTCACGACTCTAGCGTACAAGAGACCCTGTCCTACTCGCCCACATGCTGAAGGTCCTCTGTAGACCAAGAACGGGTCCCACAATCTACCTTGTCTATCTACAATGCCTAATAGTCCAACACAAGGAAATTCGTTATTGTAAAGAGAGCCTCGACTAGTAGAGTTTGTTTGTGATTTCGGTGATGAAAAGGAAACGAACGGAGGGAAATTGCGGACAATCGCGCCCGCTAGATGGAATGGTATCATGATGCTACCCGATTTGCTCCTCCAAACACCTGTTGCTGGTATACTTGTGTCTTTATGCGCGATGGCAATTAAGGGAGGACGCTCTCCTCGCTTCGCATCTCCATGGGGCTTTCGACCTGCGGGAGCGGAGGCAGCTCCTTATCCAAGCTGGATCTGGCGACCACCCTTATTCCCGACCTATTCGGACTGAAATCCTTCATTGGAGTGACTGGTCTCCGCTCCTCTAGGTCATTCGTCGGAGTCAGTGATTGGTCATCTCTTTCGCGGCTACAACCGCTTTTGCCTCCTAGACTGGAAGATTCTCCTAACTCCTCTACCACAGGAAGTGTCTGCCCTTGTGGGTTGCCAGAGCGGTCAGTGCTAGGACTTCTCACAGTGGAAAGGACTCTTGGCTCTGGTTCCTCAAGACCGGCCCTCCTATGTTCGCTCTTTAGGCCGTCCGTCTCATGACTCTGATTTGTCGCATTCGTTGCTAATTTGGGTGATTCCGCCGGCATAATTGGTTGATTGCGGTGCGTCTTTGCGCTCTCACCCAAGGTTTCAGGGCGGGAATGTGCATGCGAGTGAGAGGTTATGCCAAGAGAATCGACATGTGGTACAGCTTGCTGTGGCTCTCTGGCTGCCTCCTCCGGAGACTTGGTGATTCCCTCAATGAATTTTATGAAGCGCTCACCATACGGCTCGGGAGCTATCGGGGAGATGAGCTTCTTGTCGTGGGAAAGTCCCTCTGTGTGTTGTCAGTTTTATTCCTCTCGTCCACTAAGTCTCCCAAGTGTGAAGTGAGAGAGGAGATACATACTCCACAAATGCTCCAACTTCTTCACCATCCCATAATGCGTCAAGCAATCAATGATGCTCAGGAAGAAGATCTCATCGGCGGGACTGTTATCCTCATGAGTTGCTCTAAAGCCACCGTCATCACTGTAGAACGTAAATTCCCTCTTCGCCATATTCTCCTCCATCTGATCCGGCATCCTCCAATTACTCTGACCCAGTGGAATAGGTTTCTCCTGCTTGATACTCTGTCTCAGTTCCCGAGCCTTCCTTGCGGTTTCAATTTTGCTAGGTGTCCGCATGAGGATGCTTCTTTCTCTCTCCGGCAAGCTAGCCAGATCATCGCTGGGATTATCACCACCCGGCTGGAAAACCTGGAGAGTTTTGTCACGGAGATTTTCTTCGTTACCCCTTCGGAGATCGTGTATCCCAACCAGCATACTGTAATCCATGATCTTAAGGCGTTGGAGAAGGTGGACATCTCGTTCCATTTGTTCAAAGAATATTCGTCTCTTTTCGGGGCCAAATTCGAGATGCAAGTTTCGTCGCAGCCAGTTCAGATCTTTGAGCGTTGCCCGAGGGTTCTTCTCTAAATCTTCTTCTTTGAAATCACGCCCTACGGTAGACCCCTTAAGATCAAAAGTCTTGTGTATGTCTCGGTGCGGAGGGAAGAGATTGTTCATTACCACGAAGTGTATTTTTCGTCCGTAAGGAATCTTCACTCTGTGTAATCCGTAGAATTGCGACAACAAAGTATTGGGGTTGTTCTCAACGTGGACGTAATACTCCTTCAAGATTCTTCGAAGGAATTTGTGCTCCGCATGGTGGATAGTTTTGATGATGTACTTGTAGTCCCGAGAGAAATAGAAGAAGCTTCCACTCTTGCCCGGGGAGCCGAGTTCCGAGAGGATGTATTTACTCGTCAATGACATTAGATAGTCTGCGGGGTCGAGCTTAAATTTCGCCCTCAAATGTCGGAATACCCAAGGTGCATAGTCTTTGAATTTGAAATCGTATTTGGCAGACGGCGTTAATTCGTTTCCAGTGCTGCATACAGTCAGTTTCATTCATTAGAGTTACTGCTCGCCGGGCTCACATGTCAAAGGAGAACTTATGCTTGGCCTCGAAATCCGCATCAGTGAGTGGCCTATCAAGCTTCGCGTTTGTCCTCGAGACCGTAAATCGAATACCTGTCAGCATGTTGTATGCTGTTACCCAGTTCACATGATTCTGATCAACTTTCGTGCCGACAACTACTCGATCCTCATCCTCTTCATCCTTTCTTTTCCTCTTACTAGCCCGTTTCTGTCGCACCGCCTCTGCCCATCTTGCGGCATCTTCATCTTGGGGTATCTCTTCGTGAGGAATGTTGGAGTGGATAGACTGGGTGTTACGTCGGGTGAGATTCAAGGAAGCCCGCCTCACGCCTGCGGATATTCCGGTAGGAGAGAATCTCCCACTGGTATACAATGCATCGTCGTCACGAGAGTTTCGGCTGGGGCCAGCTTTGGGCACCTGCAGGGTATGTCGATGCTTAAGAGTACTTGCACCGGGGTGTGGGGGAGACGGTGTTGATTGCCAGGGAATGGGAGGTGGAGCATATGTGGGAGGAGATGAGAATCGATGTGGTGATTTTGGTTCGGCGTGAGTAGGGGAAGAATCAAGTAACGGAGTCGGAGGAAGGATGGTAGTTGCATATGTTGCTGGAGCCGTCTCCGGTAGGACTATAGGCATCAGTGGAGGTGTCGGAATCTTCTTAATAGGATCATTCCCGCTGTTTGCTAGTTGTGCAGATGAAGAATTCGTCGAGTGGGCGGCTCCGTTAGTTAACGCGCCTGAGGACCGATCTCCATTTGACATCCTAATGGATGTATTATGCGGGATAGAGCTTTTGCGTTCGTATTCTGCAACTCCGTTGGTATCTCCGTTGACCGAGGTAGTGCTGCCGTTGCGAGAAGATCTGTGATCCCAACTGCTCGCACTCATTCGGCTGTGTGGAATGGAATTGGGGCTTGAATTAAGCGTGTCCCCATTGACCGGAAGCCGCCCAACATCCGCACTCTCATCTCGGGATTCCTCGACACTGCCTTTGCCAGACGTATATGAAGAGGTCCTGCCATTCCCATTGACCTTCTCGTAGGAATGTCGAATGTGACTGGGAAGGTCGAAGGGTTGGCGACTGGGCGATAATACAGGAGGTCCTGTGTCATCTGACAGGAACGATGGCATCTCGATAGCGTGGGGCATTCGAAAGACTGCAAGGAGGTATCGCTACCTTTCCGGCGTGATCGATGGAAAGCGCTCTCCGTCGTTGCTCCTCGGTCGTGAGGTGCAGAGCCAGCGAAATTGGCTAGACTCCTGGATACGACGTGTCGCACGGTCGGAGAGCACGCCCAGGTTGATTGAGAGAGAAGGAGCGTCGTCTTCAATCAACGATATCTGCATGTCTCTTTGCAAGTGAAGTCATCGAGGTCGTCTCTTCCGCGAGTTGTTGATTTCGAGGAGATTGTTCTTGCACAGCACAACAGACGGGAGGTATATTTAGGGTCGCCTCGCTCCCATGTGCAGGTGAGTGGCTTGGCCTGGAGGCGAAGGAACCGCCAGCACAGAAGCTGATATTCCGACCAGGATGCCTGCAACGCGCCTTGAATCTAACCAGAATGTTGCTGGAAATATTTATCTGTATTAAGAATCTATCTTGAAGTAGTATAAGATATTACTGATCTTTTCTAATGGAACCCGGCTCGCCCGTGAAATTATTATGATACGACGATGCCTGAGGCTTTGACGGATTATTCTTTTGCCGACTTCACTCGTTAGATACATGTGGAATGATGGTGATGGCACTTAATAAGACTTACACGGGTAGAAAACGAACATTTCGCTTGGGATTCATTCCTATAAATCTTGCCTGCTTAGAAGCAGGTCATTTCATATATATTGACCGGATCTCTTGTTATATCACACTATGTTGCACGGCTATGTAGCTCTGCGGCATGTTGACCCAAACGTTTGCGTTATGTTTCATCACCAGTCTGCTAAGTCATATACAGGCACTCTTGAATTAGGAAGTCTTACATAGCTCTACAGCAAACAAGCCTTTGCCAGATATTCCTTACGTACCAAGCTTGAACTGGAAACGTCGCGTATATTGTGGCGGCTGTTCCAAGTCATAACAACACTGCCCAGAAGACGCGTCATGATCACCGTGAGCACAAACTTTCAAGCCTGAACGCAACTGTGCGTCTTATGATGAGATAGGTACTTTCACGAAAGCATTGAGCGCTAGTGGTGTTTCACGTCATTCATTGATCTGGTATAAATACAGCCATTTGAGAAAGAGCAGAGAGTCCAAACGAGGACCCATCCAATCCCATTCCATCGCTCCCTGCGAGCATCCCATTTTACCATTGCGTACAAAGAGAGATCTTTGTGTAAGGGAGAAAGCTCTGCCTACTTGCTCATCAAGGGCTAGCAGTAAGGGCGACCATCCCACCCAAAACACGAGATTCCATAAACCAAACAGCAAAACGCGCGATTCGAACCCCCGTATATCGCAAAATCCCTTACAACGCCAATATGCACACCCAAAAGAAAGGTTACCTCCAAGATGCGGGAAGCTTATGCCGCAGCCTTCTTGGGAGTCGCCTTCTTGGGGGCAGCCTTCTTTGGTGTGGCCTTCTTGGCTGGGGTTTTGGCTGTGGTCTTGGTGACGCGTCCCGACTTGGTCTTTCCTAGGACAGCAGGCTTGTCGACAACAGCAGGGGCCTACATGTCGATTAGAGATGATATTGCAAACACTGGGCGTCAGTAACTTACAGCCTTTGCCGCGGCAGGCTTCTTAGCCTTTGGGGCAGCCTTTGGCTTGGCGGCCTTTGGCTTTGCGGTCTTGGTAGCCTTAGCCTTGGGAGCAGCCTTGGGCTTGGTAGCCTTAGCAGTAGTGGTCTTCTTGGTGGCGGAAACAGCCTTCTTTGGCTTGGCAGTGGTAGCCTTCTTCTCAGTCTTGGCAGCAGCAGGCTTTGGCTCCTTCTTAGCCAGCTTGGTGCCACCGGAGGCTCCTGCAACACATTAGATGCGGTTTCGCGGAAAGGGGAAACATGGCACGTACCCTTTGGCTGAGCGAAGACACCCTTCTCAACACCAGCTCGGAGAGCACGGTTGAACAGAGAGTCAAACATGGCGTCGGCGGAGATCTTGTTGTTGGCCTTGACGTACTTCTTCAGGGCGGAACGGCTGGAAATTGTCAGCAGAGTTATGGTAAACACAAGACGCGTCAAGTTTCGACGACAAACGCGTGACGCAGAGGTGGCATACCTAGATCCATTGCGCTGAAAAAATGGGGTGTTAGTTACAAGTCTATCGAGCTCGGGGAGGTAAACATACGTCCTTAAGGTTGATGATGGCATCGGTGATCATGTCTGCAATAACATGTCAGTGCGGGATCATTTTTAAAATCCGCAGCTACAGCCATCTGCACGACAATTGCGCGACCCGGAAAATATGCGCGCGATCGGGATGCGACGCTGTGGTGGAAGGGGGGAAGCTTGCTAACCTTGGTAGGAGGCATGGTCAGACGAGCCGGACTTGCCCTTGGCGGCGGCAGCTTTTGGGGCCATTTTTACTTTTTGGGGGAGGGAGAGAGATAAAGTATTGAGAAGAAAGATGGGAGAATGGATGGAGGATTGAAACAAGTTATTAAAACTTGAGAGAGCTTTGAGTTTTTTTTGGGTTGGGGGTGGAAAGTCGAAGAGTGGGAAGGTGGTGGTTGGGAGGCAGCGGGAGAAAAGGGCAAAAGAGGATGTTGTGAGCGGGGGGGGCGGATGTTTATAGTAGCGAGGGAGGTCGCGGTGATCTGGCAGCGCTTCTCTGCGCCCAGCAGTTCCATGGCCAGGCTAGACTGCTTTAGGAATTGATTGAATGGAATGACAAAACCAGGGTCAAACTGTCCGTCTTGCGCGGCTTTTATGATTGGTCGCGCGCCGGCGCTCTTGTGCCCTCCTTTCCCATCAGCAGACTCGATCCCCCTCCGCGAGCGATGAGCACCAACCCACCCTCCCTCCACCACTTGGTTATCTCACTCCCGCCACCCGGCCATGGAATTAGGAATTATGAAGAGGCCCATCGCCGTGTAGGCGACGTGGAGGCCGAAGTGTGTATTTCGTCCTATATTTAATTCTCCTTCGCCCCGTGCCTTTGCTGTTTGATATCTTGATGTCGAGAATGTCCGTCGTGCAAACCTCGCCGTCCCCGGATCCCACCGCGAACCTGGAGGGCACGCTGGACACTCGCACACTTGTCTGATATAATAAATTTTGCCATTGTCGAGATCTTCATCGCCGAAGTCATCCCATTTAGATGAAACTTGTTTGGAATCGTTGTTGTCACAATAGGTAGTAGATATAAACTTCCGTGGCGCCTCTCGTGGATTGAAGCCATTCGCGATCTCGCACTCTCAACCTTTGAAGGCGCACTGCGCACCACCAACATCCGATAGTATGTTAATGATAGCTCGAAATTAGTGTATGGTATGGCTATTATAAAATTATATAGTCCATGCCTTTTATCTCGCTTTACGTATCGACTTTGGCAGCTTTTTTGAAATGTCGTGTTTTCGAGATCGCGAGAGTTTTTGCGACCGTGTCCAAGTGTGGTTCTGAGAAATCCAACCACCATCACGTTTCTGATTTCATAATCTTTTGTTACTATTACGAGTGAATATATTTTCGATAGTGGAATCATTAAATTTACATCTTTTGACTGATTTTGATTGAAACTTGTACTCTGAAGTTCACAACAACAATCCCTCAGCTGTCGTGTAGACGACACATCACAATCATGCACGGTCGCAGCCAACGGCCTTCAGTACCATTACAGAACCACAGAATCAGAATGTACACTTCTTGATCATCAATTGAGCATGGTTATCTTTGAAACAGATCACAAGGGGATTTGTAGAAACCAACGATTCAAGGCAAACGAGAGGCTTTCGACGTACCCACCACAAACCCGCCTCTACCATCAACGCCCATTACAGTACGGTCTCGCACGGTCGAAAACACAACGCTTCTTGTCCGAGCCTAGATAGGTTTAATGAAATCAATTAAATATCATCGTTATAACATATTTTTGTCTCACCGATACACTAGTCGCGTTTCCATGGTCGTGGCGCCCTTTTGTGGTGGGCCGTTGGCAAGTCGAGCCATCGCGGTCACATGCTACTTCTCTTCAAACTTACTTTCCATATGGATGGGTATCCAAACGTCCATTTCTACAAATCTTGATTATCAACTTGAAGTTATCTGAAATTGCTATGTTGTGATGTTTGTGATCTTCTTGCCACGAAGTCAACGCGCAGTTGGGATCAAGTCGACCCTTGGCCTCGCGTGACGCAAAACGTTCCGGATAGCCATGCATTATGCGAGGAGTGTATTCCATTTGACAACCTTCCTGCATGAGATGTTTTGCATTAGGCGCATTGGGATAGAATGATCTCGGACGCACAAACTTGCTTATCGACTCCCACGAATACATGCCGCGTGCGGGTGGAATAACTCGACGGTGTCCATCGGCTGTCATGCGGCCCGATAAGATGACTGCCAATATCCGGCTCTCAAAGCTGATCATAATGTTTGAGTTCACATGTGAATATCGCTGATATGGCAGTAATAAAATGAGCCACTTTTTAGATACACTGCATGACAATGAGAGGGTTGTGCGAAGGAGGACCTCCGTCCAACAGCCGAGGAGCTGATCATACAAAAGCGTAAAACTTTTGGACTCTCAAGGGCTGTTCACAATTCCCTTTGGCTCTCGTGGACGCAAATGCGCTGGCTTAAAGCACGTCGGAGACTGCCAGTATCGGAAAAGTTAATGCCTGTACAGCATTGTGACCTTTCTTCGTTTTCTCCGAGGCAATATCAATATTCGCTTTGCTTCGTCAAACCACAGCTCAAATGATAGCTTTATTAGTCTGCAACTCCAAACCATATTACATTTTAATATCAGGCAGGTTACGTTCAGAAGAGAAATGTCATAATTCTGTGAGTTGGTATTTTGCATAAGGCCCATTGCCCAAGTTGGGAAAAAGGAGGGAGAATCAGGTGACCTCGGTTAGAAATAAGGTTGCACTATGAGGTAGTTTGCCCCGCTAAAGAGGCTTAAATGAGTACCTGAGGCATCTTAGTTAGTGCCTTACGAACCTCATCTTCGGCTTGCTGCACGTTTTGATGGCACTAAAGATGTGAAAGGGGTATCTTAGCAGAAAATCTCATGATTAGTTTAAGTATTCATATTTTGGGTTTTATATACCAAAATGTTCGGAAATGCTGTACCTCAATGTGTACTGTATCATTGCGCGTAAACACTATGTGGTACAGAACTAGCCCTCTCTCAAGTCGAGAAGTGTAAAATCTTGTTAACTGTACCTGGCAGCAATTCTTTCCACTAGGAGCAGTGAATGGCTTTAGCCATGATGCCATCTAAATGGCCCGGTTCCAGGAAACCCAAGTCCAGAATTGTCCCCGCTTTCCCCTTACCTCTTGATCCATAGATGTGTGGCGTCGTCACACGAGAACGCTATCAATATTCTATTTGACTATGAAGTATTAAAGCAAAGTCATAACATCTTCCAATGGTCTGTGGACATCCTACTTGGCAGTTATGCATGTTGGTTACGCGAATCGATTTTGACCTAGATTTCTTGGGAGCGGGGTTTGCAACAGGAGCAACTCCATCAAATTCATGAATGGGGCTGGCCAGTTCTGATTAGGGTGTCAGAAAGTTCATAGAGTTGGACTAACTACCGTGCCTGCACGCTAGACGAAAGAAATAATTAAAGGGGGATAGTATATTGTTACATTGGATACTGAATCTAGTTGTTCCAAAAAGTATCTAACTTACAGAAGCATGAAACAAAATGATTAACTGGCATCCCTTTTGCGTCTTCTCGCTTTGAAATTCCCATCCTCTGCTCCTTTATGGATTGAAGAAGACTTTTCGCCAACATCACCTGCAGCATCATTGGCAGCGACAACCCAAGTCTTGACTACTTCTTTAACTTCTTTTATATCCTTCTCCTTCTTTTTTGCCTCGCTTACCCGTCGGATATACCCCGAGTACACCACCACTTCTGCAACCCCGACTAACAGACTTCCCCCAAGACTGAGAGCCAGCCTTGCAGGCGTTTCCCACCACCTGGCCACGACCCATATCGCCCCTGCGCAAGCGACGATGCTCACAAGCACATTGAATATGAGGGTCACCTGGCGGTTCACATCTGCGTATGTAATATCATCATCATCTAGGTCGGAGGAGCTCATAGGTTGGTTGGATGAGGCAAATGCGTGGGCCGCAGAGGATAAAGGAAAGCGTTGCGCGAAGGTCTCCATTGGTGATGCTGGATTAGTCATGCGGTGATAGGAGCGTTCCTCTGCCTCACGACGCAGTCGAGCCATCAGGGCCTTGTATTCGGACGTCTGGAAGCCCTGATGTTAGCCGGTCATCGAGCTCCTATCTCTGGTAATATACTGAGGGAGAGATAGCACTTACCGGCTCGGGTTTTGACTCTGGGGGAGGGCTATAGACCCGCGCCCCCCGAAGCAATGAATCCAGGCTTCTAGGGCGATGACCGCGAGCCTTTAATTCCTTCCAGAGATTTATAACTTGGCCGTGGGATATGGGTTTGCCTAGTTTCGGGTTCGACAAAGGTGGCTCATTGAATTGCTCCTTAGATCCCCCCTCCCCAAAAGATATTTCTATATCCTCTATGCCCTCAACCTCTTGGCCGCCATCCAAATGCTCTGTGACTTCTGCATACTTTCCATCCTTTTTCAAGAGGCTCCTTTCATCATGAAGCTCCAGGCTCTTATACGGGTTTCGAACTGTGTCTCGGTCTAGAAGCTGAACTTCTTCAAGTGCCTCCAATATTGTCGGGCTGATGGTAAGAAACACCATCCTGAGCGTATTTATCACATCGCTGTTGTGAACTCATGTATTCGCGGTTGTTTTTTAAGCCAGGCTGCAATTTGTTAACGCCCGTGCAAGGGTCTAGGCACGGAATCGGAGCCGAGTTTTTCCGACAAAAACCTAAACGGAAAGAACTTGTAGTCACCAGCTACACTGCTAACCCGAGAGCTTTTGGCCATTGTCCACATAGCAGGAAAAAAAACTTCAATTCCTATCCTAGGAGCTCCCTGCGACCTAGATGCCTAGATGAGCCGATTGTGACAAGGATCCCTCGTTTCAAAGGAGGAGCGCAGAGGCTATGAAAGTCAGATCGCTGAGAGCTTCAGTGCTCTTGAACAGGTCTTGGACGAATCCTGGATTCCAATCGACGTGTTTTAGCTGTCAGCCACGTTCTCCATCACTCTCGCAATACTTGTCAGCATCGGTACAAGGTTCCTCGCTCAGAAGGAGGCAGTCAACATGGACACAAGCTGTCTCTGTCGCCTCCAATGTGCTATCTGGTGCAACCGCTCGGATAGCACGCAATGACAACGCTACCGCGGATCCTTTACGAATCTTAGCAAAAGAGATGAAGTTCCTGGCAGGTAATATGAGGCAGCTTCTAGGATCTGGACACCCGGCACTTGACACCGTTGCAAAGTACTACACGAAAGCGGAGGGAAAACATGTTCGGCCCCTCATTGTTCTTTTGATGTCTCGTGCTACGGCCCGAACGCCCAAAACAACTAGATATAACGGCCAACAATCTGCAGAGAGCATCGACAATCCGATATCCCCAATATCTATCCTGTCAGATAATAACCCTGAGTTACCGAGTACGAAATCTCCCACAAAGACGGAATCTTCATATCCTGCGGGCGACAGCGAGGTACTCCCATCCCAGCGCCGGCTTGCAGAGATTACCGAACTCATTCATACTGCATCCCTTCTACATGATGATGTGATCGACCATTCCGTCTCTCGCCGAGGGTCCCCGAGTGCAAACCTCGAGTTTGGCAATAAGATGGCGGTCCTAGGTGGTGATTTTCTCCTCTCTCGTGCCTCCGTGGCTCTTGCGCGTCTCCGAGACCCAGAGGTAACCGAGTTACTCTCCACAGTGATAGCCAATTTGGTGGAGGGCGAGTTCATGCAGCTCAAAAATACTGCTAGGGACGAAAAGAACCCCGTTTGGACAGAAGACACAATCTCGTATTACTTGCAAAAGACGTATCTGAAATCTGCGAGCCTAATATCGAAGTCTTGCCGTGCAGCAGCATTGCTAGGCAGCTCAGACAAGAGGACTGTGGAAGCTGCCTATGCTTACGGCAAGAACCTTGGGCTAGCGTTTCAACTAGTCGATGACATGTTGGATTATACAATAAGTACGCAAGAATTGGGAAAACCCGCTGGTGCGGATCTGGAATTGGGACTTGCGACCGCCCCTTTACTATTTGCATGGAAGAATAACCCTGAACTCGGGGGCCTGGTAGGTAGGAAGTTTGCTGGTGAGGGCGATGTTACTCGGGTGCGTATCGCCCAACTCCGTTATATCATAATAGTGTCCTGACCGATGATAAATAGGCCCGAGATCTGGTTATTCAGAGCAACGGGATAGAACAAACTCGTGCTCTGGCCGAGGAATACGCGAGTCGGGCGATTGCTGCCATAAGCGCCTTTCCAGAAAGCGATGCGAAAGAAGGTCTGATAGAGATGGCTATCAAGACTTTAAAGCGAAGAAAATGAGCCGAGACCTATATTGACTGACTCCTTTGCGACGGAAAACTATAGACGCTGGAATCATTAGAAGGGGAATTGTATTATACCACCGCCCCATAAAGCATTGCACGAACCTACATAGACTTTGTACAGTACACGTACTACTCAACAATCAATTGGCTTAAACCTATTATACAGTATATTGTTACGTGGTCTGACTGCTCAGAATAGTGCATTGCCAACCTCCTCCACACCCCGCCCTATAGTTGAATGTCATAGAGTAAGATAGAAGGAAGGACAGAATGTAGGACAGAGCCTAGCGTATCATTAATGATCTATAAACTACCTAAGGTGGTTCTAGGATTTGAACAGTTTCATTGTTCGTGGGAAGTAATCTTACGGCTGGCGTATAAGGAGAAAATATTGAGTAGCAGGTGTTGGACTAGTTGCTTCTAGATACACATTTAGAAGGATATGAATCGGCGTCATTTCCCAAAGATGGCTCAAGCAAACCTACAGCTTCTATCATGGAATCTGGATACATTTTTTGCATCTGAACAATGTTGTAATTTGGGTCACGTGTATACGCGATTTCGCGAAATTTAGTGTCGTCGCGTCACCCCATCGCGTCTCCTCAACCATCACAAAGTCGTTCAGTATACATTTTCCCGCCCCGCGCAGGAGGAGCACCATAACATCAACTTCATAGTTCCAAGCTCCATAATACTCTGCTGGACACCTACCCCCGTGCTCAAGATGGGTATTTCATCAGTGAAGCTTCGGTGAGTCTTACCGTTAAAGCCTAGTTGCTCCTTACCATTCTTTGCGGTGCACAATAACCTAACTACTGATTCAGTGCTTCACTTGAGACTTACTCTAAACGTGGGAGAAAGTTCAAAGATGAATATCAGAGGATATGTGGTCGGAATTCAGATGGTGGCACAAACTTGCTGAGGATAAAAGGTAGATCAACGTGATCTAACAGCAACTTGAACCTCGCTGATGGATAATATCTACAATAGTATCTCCTCCCAGTCAGAGACAATTGGACACCTCATCGGCGAATCAATCTCCTTCTCCAAAAAGAGAAAGTCATGAGCCACAGCAAATAAGCCTTTCGGCGTCCTCCAAGAGATTATCTGAACTAGAGACGCAGCAAGAGAAGGCACCTACCCCCGGAAACTCACCACCAACAACAGCATATGACCGAAACATCCCGAGGGGCAATTCACTGCCTTCAAATAAATCAGACAGCGAGCCATACACTCAAAATCCCCCACGCTCAGCACATCAAGAAGAGAACAGTCCAACATCCTTGAAGGCGACAGTGGCCTTGACAGATATAACAGCTTCAGGGGCTTCCAAGAAAAGAGGACCTGATTCTCAAATTGCATCACAAGAAGGGTTACTCCCAATAAAAAGGTCGAGGCAATCTATCACGAGCTATTTCAAGCCGTTATCTCGATCCTCAAGCCCCCTGGCGACTCTACCTTGTCTCGATTCTTCGGATACTCTCAGGTCTACTATTACACCGCCTTTATCCCCGCCTTCATCTCCCCCTTCGAAAGGTGACTGTCCTGTGGGATACCCGCGGAAAGCACAGAAACGGCGACTTACTACAAAACCTTCTCTTCCACCCATCGTGATGTCTCCAGATATTCAATATGGCAAGTTTGAGGAGGATGAGAATCGTATCAGCTTCAGCGAAGCTGTTGGGGATATGACTGATGAAAGTAGAGTTGAGCTCGCTGAGCAGGCCTTAGATCATGAGGAAGCTCGCGATGAAATTCAGACTACTTCCATTCCTACTCGTCGTTCAACCTATCTTGCAGGCATGAGCAACACACCAGCTCCTGCTGGCCGTTCTCGGAGTAATAGAGCAACTCCAAACTCGCCAACTGCTGCTCATGATGCGAATGATACACTCCGAGGTCGCAGCAAGTCATCCGCATCTGGATCACTTGCTCCTCCAGATATCCGGGCCCAGCCAATCCCGATAGCGCCTCGCAAGCAAACCGCTCTCAAACAGATGTATTTTGATGTCCATGAACGCGATACATGGATCCAGTGCAAGGAGTGCGATAGATACTATGACCCAGCAAGCCAACACAGTAAGGCCAGGCACGATATTGAACACAAGAAGCGTGTGCATGCTAAGGTAAGCAAGAAAGAAGTGTCGACGGTTATCTTGGAACAGTGGGTTAGCGATGGAAAGAATCATCGTGTTGTTGTTATTGATTGCAAGCAAGCCATTGCCGTCCGCAGTCATGGCCAGGCTGTTCTAGGTGTTACCTCAGAGGCCCTTGGTCCAATTCACGTGGAGAAGGAGGAACTGTGGCGCGAAATCCCTGATCCGCAATCTACGAGTGCCACTCCAGCTCAGGTCCCACGGTTCCGAATCTTTGTTCACTACATCGATGACGAGGCCGTCTCGGTCATTCTCGCCGAACGTATTCGAGAGGGCTGCAGCTACCACCCGGGCAGATCGATCCGCGAGGATGGCGGCCCACTTCTCGGAGAGCCTGGTGCTTTTAGGGAGTCCTTAATTGATCTTCAGCTTCATACCAAGTATCCGGCCTGGGTTTCCATTGAGCGAATCTGGGTGCGAGAAGACCACCGCCGACAAGGATATGCTACAAAGATGGTTGACCTCGTTCGCGAGAACTTTGTCCGCGGTCTACCTTTGACGAAAGACCAGATTGCATTCTCCTGTCCGTTTGGAAATGGAGTGGCCTTTGCGAGAAAATACTGTCACAGAGTGTTTGGCGACGCTCCGTTCCTCGTAAACGCGGACGAAGTCATGCACTAAGCCGACAGCACATTTGAAACTACGCGGGTTTGTCGAAGTATTTCTAACGACAGGACCAGCAAGGATGGTCATGAATGCATAGCAATTAGGTCATATGGGCACGAAAAGGGGAAATGGTTCGGTTGTCATCGGAGTCTAGGCGAAGGCACCGCTTACATGGCGTCCTAGGGATGCCCGGGCTTAAAACGGCAAACAGTGTAGCATAGAGGCAGAGATTCCCTCAATCCGTCTTAAATATCCTGACGACTGCGGTCGATTGAGAATGATCCATCCAAGTAATGAAACTCCTTTTGGTGCATTATCTACCACTATAGATATATGGATCATGGCGCTTCAGCTTTGCACTCTCAAAGTCACGTGCCGTTCGCGCCTAATCGAAGTCTCAATTCCCCACAAACCCACGCACGGGCCAACATAAGGTTCCGATAAGACAGCGGGAAGTTTCCACCGAGCATCCGGATCGACATCTCGAGCCTCATACATGGTCGCGACCGTTGGACACAATATCAAGCTCACCGTGCACCAATTCCAGAAGATGCGCTTGTCAATGACTCTTGGGTAGCCGAAGGTGCGATGCCCCTATGAGAACGACCTGATAATTCTCGAGACAGTCTGTCTCATCCCAACAACATGTCTCAAGAATATTCCTCATCCAACCCTTTTCGAAGAAAGGGAACGCCTGCAACTGCTACCTCTCCCCCACTAGACCTAATCCCTGTGGTTGACAGTCGCGTGGATGAGCAGACTGACGCAGCAGACTCCCAATCTGTCGACGCCCCCAAGAAATTAGCAAAGAAAGTACGCGTCCAATCTCCCCATCCACCATCACCCTCCAGCCTTGATACCCCCTCGACAATAGTTGGTGGGGATGACTCGACGTATGACAGAGCTCCAACGCCCAGTCAGCAGGATGATGATCCATTTGAGAACGCGCTGTCCGATACATCGTCGGAAGAAAATGACAACAAGTCGTTACCAGCTCCGCCTAATCCCTTCGCGAAGACGTTGGAGACCATGGAACCTTCGAAAAGAGACACAACCACTGCGAAGTCAAGCGCAGCACATACTGGGCGACCATCTTTGGATGTGGAGGCATTTAAAAGGTTACTTATGACGGGGAATCTGGGGCCTGGCATATCTACGCGCCCGAATGCACCGCAGCCACATTTACACCATGCTTTAGGGGATGGGGGAAGCAGCACAGATGCATCATCATTGTCACGAAACTCCATTTTTGAACCGGTTCACGACCAACACCTGGATTCACCCAGTACGCCCCATGATATATCGGAGGCTGAAGATGACCGACGGGGGCTCGATACTATGCCTTCAACTGATGGCAGGAAGAAACCTCTTCCCCCGAGTTCTCGCCATGGGAAACTCATCAAAGTAGAATTACGAGACGACCCCACTAACTCGCCAACAATTCCGATATCAAGTCCGCTCTCATCCTCCCGGCGCTCGACCGGCCCCGCGCAAGCACGTGTTTCGCCGTCATCATCCTTAGTACCTTCTCCGTCAGACCTTAACAAACCACTCCCTCCAGCGCCAGCTCGCACTTCGCACGACTCGGATCGCCAATCTATTTTTGACCTCGAATCTGCAGGTAAGATTCCTGAACCTCCGTCCCCTCCACAGTCTATTCGACGGAAAACTCCACCTCCGCCACCACTTACCAGGCGGCACTCTCAGCGCGTACCAGAGCCAAGGACGACGAGGGCAGATGTGGAGAGGCTATCATCAAGTGTTATAGAAGAGACGCGGGACCAAGGAACTCCAGGTATATATAGTACTGATACTGCAACCGGCGGAGCCTCTCCCCGTCCTGACAATACGCGTGCCCCGCCACCACCCCCGTCCCGTCGTCCGGCCTCGATCCGTGGATTGGTAAACCTAAGTTCCTCCGCCAGTTCCTCATCTCTTCCCATGTCACTACCTACTTCGATACCTGCGAGGGGGTCATCGCTCCGAGAAAAGCCCCAAAGTGTCGTTATGGATGTGGGCACAAATAAAAGGGCGTCCCTGTTCCCGCCTCCGCCTCCCCCGCCGCGGAATAGTGATACGTCACGAAGAACCAGCGGAGAGAATAGTAGGAAGAGTTGGGACAGCACGAGGAAAGGAAGCGAAGCGAGCTCTATTCTGGAGGAGAAATACGAGAAGAGGCCGGATATTATGGCGGATTTAACAAAGCTGCAACAAGAAATAGATGCATTGAGGGCGAAGGGCAAGAAGAGTGTCTCATGAATCCATTATTGAAGAAAGATTCATATAAAAACAGCCCAGCCTTGAGAGATACCGATATTTCTCAACGGTTATCGCTACGATGGATTAAGTTGCTGCGAAAGACCTAACACTCCCTACGAGCCTTCTGATTGCAGAAAGAACGGATAATTCAAGTTCGCGCTCATGGAAGCTGATACTCTTGCCTTTGGTAGCTAGGTACAAACTTTACCACGGAATACTACAGAGACGGACGGTATGTGGAAAGGGATGGAAACATTTTCTGCAGACATAGAGCCTTGTAGGTGGGTCTCAGGACTATTGGGACATAGATGAACGTGCTTTGGCCAGGGGCGCTATTCTCTACAAATGGGATCCTTGTTCACGTGAACGTCTTCTTGCTGCAACCCCTCTATATCGTTGCTTCTATTAACCTTCAGTCGCCAACTACTGCTGTCAGACCTTGGGGCGCTGCCAGACCGAGACATCTCGCATCGTCTGAGTCTGCTGTCGCAATGGCCAAACTTGGGTATATATTCTCAGATGCAGCTCTATCGTCTCCTTTGAATATCAGATCCTCCTCCATAAAACAAATAGTATAATATCATCACGACATGTTCCTTTGTGGTCTAGCCCAGACGGGTCAGCCCTTCACGCCGGAAAGAAGCTGGTCGTTGTGGTTGTCGCGAGCTGCATGAACATGTGAAAAAAGGGGGAGGTCGGTTATATTGCCAGCATGGGTAGAGCGACCATTCACCAAATGAAATTGAACCCCGCCAATGCAATGCAACGTCTACGGCCCGCAGCATCGAAACCTGTTGAGATCGGTGCAGTGTCCGGCTTCCCTTACAACTGTGACAGCAGATCCGTTAGAGGCGTCGCCGATCGGACGAATGCAATGGCCTCGACTCTGTAACTTGCGTATATTTAATCCCGCTCCATCGACCTCTGGTCACGGCCAGAAGCGACGTGCCTTGCAGAAGATTCGGGTTCCATGGCGCGTGTATCCATCCCATCATCATCGGCGCCTCCCACCCCGGCAGAGCCGAAGTTTACGAGAACGCGCACCGGACTGGCTGCCCGTCCAGCGACGCAATCCGAGATGTCGGATCCCGCGGCTCGTGGTTGGATGACGTGACCCTCCGTCAGTTACCGGAACTCGATGGTCCGAATTGGCAGCTCTAATCCGTTGATGGTGCTCACACAAGGTCGCTTAGAAGTTGGATGGCAAGGAGAGGGCTGCTGCAACGTACATAATAACGGTAGGTGCGAGAACTGTTGTCCTCATTCTCTCTGTGCGAAACAGTAGCCGTTTGCGTGGTCTCTCATGATTACTCTCATAACTCTTCTCTCATAATTACTCTCTCGTGATTAGCATTCCGATTCCCCTTCAATTCTCTCCTCTCAGCGTGTTCGCCGTGCCTGGTACCCCGGATTTCCACAATGACCTTCTTCCTGCTCCGCTGAGCATGTGCCGGGGCCGTCCTCCTGGAACGTGTTCCTCATGGAGAAAGACCTAGAAAAGGATTTGGAGCTGGGCTCCGAGGAGGACGAGCAATTCAATGGCATTACCCCGCCGGTTCTTGCACCCGAGGCCACCAAGACCAAAGTCAATCAGTCTGTGCAATATAATGCTGTGCATGCCCTCACGGCCGGACAGAGCAACCATATCTCTCTCTCTGAAGTGGACTCCGTAGATGTGCAGATACGGGATCTGTCTGTCAGTGTCGACATCTCCCCTTCCGTGTTTTCGCTCTCTGGCATCAAGCTAAAGCGATCTCGAGATGGCGAGCCTCGTCCGGAGCCGAAACGGATCCTTCACTCGGCCTCTGCTTCAATGCCGGCCGGCACTCTGACGGCGATCATTGGGGGGAGCGGATCAGGCAAGACAACTTTGCTGAATACCATGTCAGAGCGCATTACGAGTGGGCGCATGTCCTTTGGAGGTCACACGCTGTTCAATGGGATGAAAGGTGTGAATAGCGTCCGCAGTGCTTATGTGATGCAGCAGGACATATTATTGCCGACTCTCACGGTACGTGAAACTCTGCGATACTCAGCTGATCTGCGGCTTCCACCGCCTACGACTGAGGAGCAGCGGCGAAAAGTTGTGGAAGAGGTTATACTTGAGTTGGGTTTGAAGGAATGTGCGGATACGAGGATCGGAAATCACCAGCACAAGGGTTGCTCTGGTGGTGAGAAGAGACGTGTCAGTATTGGCGTCCAGCTCTTGAGCAATCCCAGTGTGCTGTTCTTAGATGAGCCCACAACAGGATTGGACGCAACCAGCGCGTTCCAACTTATTCGAACTCTTAAGGGACTGGCCCAGAAAGGGAGAACCATCATCACGACGATTCATCAACCTAGATCTGAGATTTGGAGTATGTTTGACAGACTCGTGCTTCTGACAAGAGGGAGTCCTGTGTACTCTGGAAAAGTAGCTGATTCTATTCCATGGTTCAAGGGCCTCGGATTGGAGTTACCACCATTTGTCAACCCAGCTGAATATTTGATTGACATTGCTGCGGTTGATAACAGAACCCCAGAGCTTGAGGCCGCCTCCTCAGAAAGGGTTGCACGTCTGAAATCCGCCTGGGCGGAAGAGAGCAATCAGCTGTACTATGAGAAGAGCACCTATACGAAGCCCCTCGCTGTAGTACATCAACCTCAGACTAGACTATCGACTCGACACTCACCGTTTATTCGCCAAACGAGGGTTCTCACGTTCCGCACGTTCGTAACAACTTACCGTGACCCACTAGGCATGGTTGGTTCCCTTGTAGAGGCAGTCGGTATGGGCGTCATGTCAGGCTGGGCTTTCTACCACCTAGGATTGGATCAGTCCGGCATCCGCAGCCGCGAAGGAGCTCTCTATATTGCGTCCGCGTTGCAAGGTTATCTTATCCTTATATTTGAGACTTACCGCCTCTCCGTCGACATCCAAGTATTTGACCGCGAGCACAATGAGAATGTTGTGGATGTCTTGCCATTTCTGCTAAGTCGAAGGTTGGCAAGACTGTTGACCGAGGATTTCCCAGTGCCTCTGGTCTTCTCATTGATATTCTATTTCATGGTGGGATTTAGAGCTGACGCTTCGACATTTTTTACATTCTTCTCCGTTCTATTGTTGAACCAATATATTGCGGTCACATTCGCCACGACATGTATTGCTGCCGCCAGAAGTTTCCCTTCCGCCTCCCTTATAGCAAACCTCGGCTATACCATCCAGGCTATGGCGTGTGGATTTTTCATTCAGTCAAATACAATCCCTGTGTATGTGAGATGGCTGAAATGGACAGCGTATGTCTATTATGAGTTTGGGGCTCTATGTGCCAATGAATTTGTCGGACAATTCTATGCTTGTCCTTATGATGGTGGAGAATCAAATCCCGCTTGTGCGCAATATACTGGTTCGTACATTATGGAATCGTTGGGACTTCCAAACGACTGGGTAGTGAGGCCCATCATAATTTTGGTTGCGTTTGTCGTCATGTTTTACACTCTTGCTGGCATTGGGTTCAAGTACGTGAAGGTTGAGATGGGCATCGCCAAAGCGCGGACACGAGACGAGGACTTGTCTGCCGGTAAGGAGAAAATGACGGCAAGGTCAGTCGAAGAAGTTAGAACGGTCGATATTGGTTTGGATAAATTCGCTCTTGATTTGGATAAACGAGCAATTTTCGGACGGAAGCTACCTACGAAAACCATCTTGCAACCCATCACCGCAAACTTTAAGGCCGGGGAACTGAATGTTATAATGGGGCCGTCAGGAAGTGGGAAAACTTCTCTCCTCAACGCAATGGCTCTTCGCCTGCGGAATAGCCCTAGCACTCGATATCGACCGTACGGTGATATGACTTTCAATGGCTCCGTGCCGTCCGATTCGGTTATAAGATCTGTATGCTCATATGTCTGCCAAGACGACGACGCACTGCTCCCGTCCCTTACAGTCCGCGAGACACTTCAATTTTCGGCAAAACTTCGACTTCCGTCTTTCATGACCGCAGCGCAAAAGAAACAACGGGCTGAGGAAGTGCTTCTGAAACTCGGTCTAAAGGACTGTGCCGACAATTTGATTGGATCTGATCTTATCAAGGGGATCTCGGGGGGGGAGAAGAGACGTGTTTCGATTGCTGTGCAAATCCTGACAGATCCTCGGGTTCTTCTCCTCGATGAGCCAACCTCTGGTCTGGATGCGTTCACGGCAACTTCCATTATGGAAGTTCTTCAAGGCCTCGCCAGTGAGGGCCGCACCCTCATCCTGACCATTCACCAGTCGCGGTCGGATCTCTTCCAGCAGTTTGGAAGTGTTCTGCTGCTCGCTAGAGGAGGCTCTCCCGTCTACACCGGTAGCGCAGCGGGAATGCTTCCTCACTTCAACTCACTTGGATTCCCCTGCCCGACTACTACAAACCCAGCAGATTTTGCTCTGGACCTCATTACAGTAGATCTTCAAGATTCATCTCGTGAAACGGCGACCAGATCCAGAGTGGAAGGCCTGATAGCCTCCTGGTCTAACGGCGATTTTGCCATCGCTAATAACCCGACTACCATCTCAACACCTGCCGAACTTGGAGCCCTAGTTCGCAAGACATCTTCGTTCTTCTCCGCGTATCCTATCTTAGTTCACCGGGCATCTATCAACTTTAGGAGACAACCCCCACTCATCATGGCGCGAATTATGCAAGTTACGGGACTCGTATGTTGTCAAAAATCAAACTCTTTATGCATGTGATGCTAACATTAATACTCCAGGCCATTATTTTGGCACTCTTCTTTGCGCCCCTCAAGCATGACTATTACGCAGTCCAGACAAGAATGGGCTATATCCAAGAATTTGCCGCGTTCTATTTCGTGGGCATGCTGCAGAATGTGGCTGTCTACCCCAACGAAAAGGATGTCTTCTATCGAGAGAATGATGACGGGACTTACGGTGTAGAGGCGTTCTTCGCTCAGTATCTAACGCTCGAGGTTCCTTTGGAGATTATCAGCTCGTTGATATTTGCGGTGCTCACCGACCTTGCTGCTGGGTTACCACGGACGGCACAGATGTTCTTCGTTTGCGCCTTCAACTGCTTCTGTATCGTGTCCTGTGGTGAGAGTCTTGGTATTATGGTACGTTCTGAACAATTTCTGACTAGACTTCAAATCTAATTAACGATAGTTCAATACTCTCTTTGCTCATACTGGGTTCGCTGTGAATCTTACCTCCGTCTTCCTCTCCGTTGCCCAGTTCATGTCCGGGGTGCTGTCCATCGATATGCCTGGATTTCTCCAAGGCGTCAATTATCTTTCCCCCATCCGGTACGCCATTCGCAATCTCGCCCCATATTCACTGCGCAGCATTACCTTCACCTGTAACGACACGCAAAAGCTTCCCAGTGGCGAATGCATAATCTCCACGGGGCAGCAGGTTTTGCAACTGTATGACCTTGATACAAACCCGGCGATAAATATTATGGCCCTAGGTATTTGCACTCTTGTGTATAGACTCTTGGCCTACCTACTCTTGAAAGCGATGAGGACCCACTGGCCGGGTTTAAAGAGCAAGCGTAATCGACGGAGAGATTTGACTCGCGGGAGTGAAAGGGACCAGAATCGAGGATCTGAGTGATCTATGAATCCACATGATTATTTGGTATACAACTCTACATATGAGTTCTTATCAATGACCTTATGATCAATATATACCCAGAAATAACCGATAATTTGCCCTTGAGCCCCTTTTCAGTGTGTCCATCTTCCTACCCTAAGCTGCCAGATTTTGGGGCTAAAAGAAATCCTTTCTACCGCATTGAACTATTAATACGGCCGTGTAAAGGCACCTTGTATGCAACAGAAGAGACACTTAAAGAATAATTGACCTGCCACCTATAGAGTCTAGATGCAGTAGAGTATAGGCCCTTAATCGACCTTTCCGAACTTCCCTTTCACTCACTCTAACGCACTCCTAACCCAGAATTCTGCTCCTGATTCTCGATCCTAATCCTGATAGTAAATCTTGATCCAAGAAATCCTAGACACTATTGCCAACAGATGCCACGTGATGCGCTCTTCCAGCACCCACTCTTGGTGAGATGACCACGACCGGCCGTCAAAGGCTATATTTATATAGGGCTTTTCATCTAGCTATTCAAAGTTTATATCCATCTATTCAGGGCTCCAGCGTCGAATAACTCAGCCGCCTTCAATCAAATTCGACATATTGCTAGCCAGGAACACCAACATAAGCAAATTAACATCTCCATTCGCGCCAAGGGTCTCATTGCTGGGAAGCCGATGTGCTGATGGCCAGCAGCACCTTTAGTAGGTGTCTTCCCTGGACGTCCAGCACGAGGTCCTTGTTGTCGGCGGCAAGCACTTCGGACGTCATCGTTCACCCGGCTACGGGCCATCGCTGCTCCTGCTCCGCGGCCAGTAGTAATACCAACAATAACCCCCTTATCCCTTTCCCCCAAACTCCCCACTAGGGGGGAAGAGGATGAAGGTGCTGTTTACTTGGTTCATGTACCCATAGGATTCGTCGAACATCAGTTTTAATAGAGAATGGTTGGGTTTTGGATACAGGTGAGATGTCTGTTCATGCTATGCCGTATCTTGTCCAGAAGCGGAGGACCTTTAGAATGCCTAGCCCTGTGCGTTAGCCTAGCTTTCTCGTTGAAGCAAGTCTTACATGCTGCAAAGAGAGAGATGTGCCGTTTCCCCTCTTTGGAAGTGTGGTTGTAGAATTGCATCCTATCTGGCCAACTCGCAAAGTGAAGATTGTGATTAGGCCAGATGTTGAGGATAGGCGATGGCTCATCCACCGAATACTACAGTAAAATGCTGATTTGCTATAGAGTCTCTATTCTAAAGTATAGGGAAGCTTTAGGAAGGTTGTCGGTTTTTCACCTGTCCATACAGATAACTTTGAGATTTCGGCAGGGCGTTTGTGTTCACAAGGCGAACTAGGTCCGAGTTGTAGCTTGGCTAGAATTCAGAACCAGCGGGAAGCTTTTGGATTCTCGGTCGACCAAAGACGGTATTGCAAGGCGGGCCTTCGCAATGTCCAAGAAGAAAGCTTCTGAGCCGAGACGGGCAGAACCACCAAAATCCGATATTCTGATCACTCAGGCGTCAGTTAATCCTTGCCGTAAGAGCTTTCTAGCCGCTTACCTAGAAGCTAGAGGGACTTACCGAAGACCAGACTTTCAAGCCACATTGATTCCATGGGAGCAAGGTCTTCACTCCCGCTTGACACCCGCTCTCTATGTCCAAGCGTAACGCCGGCTGAGGATGATCTCCAAAGATCCACTTTGGCGACGTATGATATCCGGTGAGCTAGGCCGGACGAGGATGATTGTCAAAGAGCAGTGCTGGCAAGCATGGATTCTAAAAGCCGGGGCTACACCGGCCGAGCATGATTTTCAAATTGGCGGCGGGGTGGGCCGTCAATTCGTTGGGGGGGGCGGGGGGGGGGGCGGCCTACGAAGAGGAGTCGGTTGTGTAGAGGGGGAGGGGATGGTCGGAATCCTCCTCCTCATGGTAGGAGGGGGGAGGGGGGAAGCGAGGGGGAGAGAGGGAGAGGTATAGTGGAGGAGGGGAGGGGGAAGGGGAAGGAGGATGATCGGGGGGAGCCCACGACGGGCGGGGAAATGCGCCGCCAAGCGGCGCAAACGACGACGAAATCTTCTAAACATTTTCCTATCTACATTCAAAACAGTCAGTGAAATAATCCTAAAAGCATGACCGAGGAGGAGAGACGAATGATTGTGGCCAGGGAGTGGAGGCATCTAGGGGTCTCCGGATGTCAATGGTTTAGGTATCCCTCCCAACACCTTGTGTAAAGTCGGAGGCAGAGAGGCTAGTGATATGGGACAGTTGGGTGCGTGCCAAGGCCAGAAAATCCCACCGGAACAGAGTAAAGACTTAGGAGAGGAAACCTACGTACCACATTGACAATTCGATGTGGAAGGGAAGAAAACAGAAGCTAGGGGAGTGGGCTCACACTTTCATGCATATCTACTCGAGGCCATCTCAGGGAAGGAGCATACTAGCGACACTCTAAACTATCTTCTCTCTGGCTTGAGAATGGATCAGACAAAGTACTCCTTCTACATTTCAAATCGAAGCTGCCAATGTTTTACTACGGCTCTTTCCTACGCCACAGCCTGTAGTTGACAACTTTCCTCCTATTGTAGCAAATTCCCACTTCTGGTGAGTCTGACTAACTAGTATATCTGATAGTAGCATCCTTAGCTCATTTAGTAGTATGGAATGTCCATTGCCCGATATATGGGCATATACTGAAGTCGCCGTAAATGAGAGGTTGGCTTATAATCCGCTTGCTTGCATCTGGCAGAGTCGTGAATGCCAATAAAAACAACAAGAGCAGAGTAATACGTCCCAAAAGAAATGAGTCAATTCAGTCTAGTTGTCCCCACTTGTCACGGAGACAAAGATGAAAGGGTGTGAAGCTCCCGAATCTATTGTACTAACATCACAACCGGCACTAGTCCAGATTCAACAACACTGAGTTTGAGTGCAATATGTTTCTGTAAATCTTCTAGCCTCTAGGAGTTCTGAAAATAAAGAAGAATCACCAATACTGACGAAGCGCCTCACCCCTATATACCTCCTACTCTACCACAATGCATTCTTGATCTTTTATATGAACCAAACAAAGAGTGCATGATTCCTTCTCCCCACGACCCTGGGACTTATTCCCTTCCCATCAATCAGTACTACTGTGAAGGTAGAAAACCAAAGAAGGATGACACAAGGGTTACATGCTTTGAAAGAGGCTTAGGGCCTATATTACTAGAATACAAAAAACTAAAGAGTGAAGGGAGAGCATATTAGAGAGGTCTAGAATATAATGGTAATTGGCACGTGATATGAACCCGAAATTTACCAGGGCAACTTGAACTAGTAATAGTACTTTGCCTTATTAAGAGAGTACCCGGAATTATTACTTACTTTTCTAAGTTATTTTATAGCTAGCTAAGATTAAAGACTTAAGTAAAATGATTCTATTAAGTGTCAGGTGACGGAATCACGGGGTCGCGGTAAAGTCGAAGTTAGCAAGACGGGGACGGCACGAGTCATGGCCTCGGAAGGCTGGATCTGGTGTATATATTGCGGGACAAGCCTTCCATTAGGGGGGCAGCGAACAGTTTACTTCTCAGTCTTCGTCTTGAAAATACGGCTCTGTTGCTATAATAAACGCTTATAAGTAAGGGCTAGGTCGTGACCGTCATGACGCGACTTTCTGTGTTTCTCTTTTCCCCCTTACATATCTCTTTGTATCACTTAAGTTATAATAGCTATATAGAGTGTCAGAGGTTACAGGATCGAAGGATTCATCAGTATGTGTGTGGAATCGCTGTTATTCAGTTGACTAGAGTTCTAAGCTGCATATTACCACGCAATATATTGATGTACGCCGCCACTCGCTACGTTACGGATATACGAATCATCCGTTCGGATCCGAATGCCCGAATATCCTTCACATTATTTAATGCTCGAGCCTTCAAGTAGCCTAGGGTCGCTCCAACCAGTCGCGCAGCTCATCAGGCGTTCTCTTGTAGGGAAAGGGCCAATGAGCCTGTGAGACAGTATTTAGCTGCCATCGGCGCCCCCTTAGTTGATATTCCTTCTCCCACTTCATTGACCACATGTCCTTCACTTCTAGAATCCATAGGCCGCGCCAATTTTCCTCTTCCTGAACAGTTCTCTCTAATCTCCATGGAAATTCTCCCCCCTGGTACTCCCATCCTCCATTAAGGCGATGTGGATAGTTATCACCCTTATATCCAGGGAGATTTTTGTCTTTATATCCTTCCCTTAGCTCCAAAGACTTATCTATATCTCCATGGGCTTGATCAAGTTGGGCTTGCGTGACCGCTCCTCTCTGGGGCTTGCTATATTGATCAGATCCACGGCTAGAGAGTTCTACCTGGCTTCCACTTTTACGCATTATACGTCCATTTTGGTAATCGATCCAAGCCTGTAGTATTCTATGTGCCGGCCGTAGAGATACTTTAGAAGCCCATTTAAGGCCTCTCTTAGTCGTATTGCTTAGGGCCACCGGTGAAGATCGTAGGTCTTGTTGGCGCGGATTATATGACTGCACTGCCTCTGAATTGGCAGGGGTTGTAAGATGATATTGATGTAAAGACGGCATTGCGTAGTGTTATGAAGTGTGTCTAGTGTACTTTCAGATTTAGAATGTAAGCTTTGTGTACAGAAAGGGCAATAAATAGATAAGGCAGTTCTTACAGTGGAAGTAAAGTAGTATTAAAGTAAAGAGTATCGAGAAGAAATAGCAAGAGATAGAAGGTAGATGGAAAGTTGCCGTTTTTGAAGTTTCCCTTCTAAAAATCACCGTGTCATTAAAAGGTATTTCGCAACGTCATCGGTTAGCTTGCTAAGGTGACTGACCATTCAGCTCTCAGAGAGCCGGCTCGATCCGATGAGTACAGGGGATCTGTGATTCGGATCTTCTACATACTGATGAATCCTTTGATCCTGTAACCTCTCACATATAATAATGGGGACTGTTGTTGCACAATAGGTGTATCCACGCAACTGTAAAATTAGTGCTGCAGACCGACCTTTCGGAGCAGATAAAAGGGGGCTCTACAGGTCAGCTAGAACGACAACAATTCATGACTGGCTCAATACACGTATACTGTGACAACTGTAAGCATTGAAATTAGGACTAGAGCAATAAAATTTGGTCTGTGAGCGGAATATAGTTACTCGGCCTAAAAGCGACAGAACTGCAGTAATAATAATAGCGTCAAAACTTGAGCGTACAAGGCGAATCAATATTTAGGTTACCAATATCTTAAGCCACAAGCTGAGCTACATGGTAATGGGCCTAAGCGACCAAATTCAGGGGCAGTCGCGTGACACGGAGCCTTGCAATTCCTTGCCAGCCTTGCGTTTCCGTTATCGCCTCGCCAACATACTGTAACCTACGTCCCTGCGAAGCGAAAATCCCGTAGTAAAGCTGATGACCTCGACCAAATGGCAAGATTCGCGACTACAAATAGTATTTCAATTCTCAAAACCATCTAGTTTAATACTTAATACGTTATATTCCCTGCCTTCATTGCTCTTGCCTTTGTAGCCTATCAGTTAGCTAATTAGTGGCCTGAAAAGTGTGTTATCGATAAACTATTATATCTCAAATTATATATTTTCTACGCCTTGGTGACGTTTTTGCGACTTAAAATTTAGGCAAGACTTATAATAGCTATTTATTATACTATTAAGAGAATTTTATATGTCTTAGGTCTAAGGTATGTTAAGTTTCATAGGTCAGAAGTCGTGATTGTAAAACTCTCTTGAGAGGTCGATGTAGTGTATGCAAAAGGTGGAAGCATATAGGCTGGAACGATTGTATTGATTAAAGTAAAGAAGGAAGAGGAAGCTGTATAGTAATACAGCTTCCTTATATCCCCTTGTATCCCTAGCTACTGCTGGAATGTATATTAATACTAATAAGATCAGTCGCCGTGTATTGCACTTGTTATATTATATTCCCGAGATACGTCTCCCTAACTAGACACGTCTGTACGACGTATCCGGTATGTGCAGCCATTGTCGAGAGCTGTTAGTATCCATAACTCTCAACAAACTCAGTAAAAACTGTGCTCGGCTTTACTTGCCACCTAGCGAAAGCTTATTCTATAGCAACACCCATATCTGATAAAGTCGAATGCATGATTTAACACTCTATGACTAAATTATAAGTGACAATTTATGTCTCACCACCTTAGAGAATAAGGTTGACATCGAGAGCCAATACTGCGGCTGTAACGACCCCCGCGATCTGAGAAGCGCTACAGTCACGTCTGGCCTGTTTGCTGCAGAATCTGATCTTGTCATGGCCAGCCTTGCTCTTGGCGGTCCCATCAATTAGGTCTCTGAAGCTGACCTCGCCGAGACTAAATTGTGAACTCTTGCCACCACAAGTTCTCCCCCATGTAATCTAATGCGCTATAGGGTGTAGTATATGAAAAGCTTTCTTATACGAAATTTAAGTAGTTATCATATATTCTATAGTAGCTGCTGAGAATGTAGCTAAGTGTGGGTTGCACTGTGATTGTCGAGCTTCTGTTTAGTAAGCCATCCCTCCTTGGTAGGTGCCTGGTCTTCGAAGTACAGAGTACCACGTACTAGCATGCTCAAAAGTGGGCGATGTCCTACCTCGGTACGTACGACCTACCTTGAGAAAGACTGCTGCCTAAATACAGATGGACAATAAGAGCAAGCATATCCATTATTGCGACGTGTGAGACATACAGGAAAGGACACAAAGATGCCCTATTGTACATTCAATTATCTAAATAGCGTGACTATCGCCACCTTCTACAAAACCGTCGGCGATATACACTCCTCACCCCCTCTAATCTTCCTCCATGGCGGCCCCGGCGCTGGCTGCGAAGACCAATATCCCCTAGCGGAGCCTCTCGCCGCCGCCGGCATCCCTTCGATCCACTACGACCAGGTTGGCTGTGGGCGATCTTCACACCTACGCGAAAAAGCCGAAGAGCTATCTTTTTGGACATTCGACCTCTTCTGCACGCAGCTTGATCGCCTTATTGATAACCTTGGTGTAAGAGAGAAAGGATTTTTCCTACATGGTCAGAGCTGGGGCGGTATGTTAGCGAGTACATACTCTGCGAGAAGGCCGAAGGGCCTGAGGAAGCTTGTTATTGCGAATTCGACGAGTAGCGTAGCGGTGTTTGAGAGGGAGATACTGCCCTTGTTCAAAGCGTTGCCAGTTAGTGAGGAGGTGTTGAGGCTGGATAAGGAGGAGCGATATAGTGATCCTATATATAAAGAAGCACTGGCAAGGTTCGCAAAGAAGCATTTTTGTTTGTTAGATCCGTGGCCGGATGTGCTGGACGGGACGGTTTGCCAGGAGAGTACAAACATGGTATTAATGTAAGTCGCCTTCTTTCTGCATGCTTGTTCTGACTGCTGATGCTGTTAGGTGGGGCACACCTGGAAATGGTGCCTCTAGGATCCGTATCACAGGTACATTAAAGGACTACGATGCGACTGTGAGAGCTAGAGAGATCAATGTACCGACCCTACTGCTGTCTGGTCGGTATGACTACATGACTGATGGGATGATGAAACCGTGGTTCGATTTGATTCCCAAGGTCAAGTGGGCGGTATTGGAAAAGTCGAGTCACATGTCGTCGTTAGAAGAGCCTGAAAGATACCTGGAGCTTCTGAACGGCTTCTTGTCGGAGTTAGACTAGCGCAGGCATCCTCCTGCAGGATGATCTAGCTTTCGATGCTACTATCCCCCCCCTGGTCTAAATGTACATACTCCACTTCCGTGGCTTAGGTGTCCTAACGGGGAAAAGTAAACAAATATTTTTTCCTGAGCAACGATAGGATACACGGATCACAACACTTCTTTTATTAGTTAGAATAAGCTGAGCCACAAAGTGGAGTATGTACATTTAGACCAGGGGGGGGGATAGTACTTCCTACGTTTCATGTGACTGTTGGTCGTGGGAGTCTCGTAGATGGCTTCTATCAGGGCAGATGTGGGGGGAACGTTATCGCCTATGGGGCTTCTGGCAGCTTCTACTACTGTCGCGCTATCAATAGGGTGACTTGTAACTGCTGTTATAGACACTTCTCTAGTAGTCACGCCAGGGCAGATAAGATCCACTAGTTGAAGACATACCAGACACCTCTTGGACCGTAAATTTGAACTTCTTGCGCGGCTTCCCCGTCATCCCCAGCTTTCCTGTCCCAGTTTGCCTGCTCTGTATACCTTCATATGTTCGTTTCGTGCCGGATTCGATGCGTATCGACTTTCGTGAACCTCTAGAGGTATCTGCAGAAGGAGGAGTATGTAGAGGGGGTGATTTGAGGAGCGTCATCTTCGTCCTGTTCAAAGATGACAGGGCACGACTTGATGTACGCCCCTCCTCTTACTTGTATTTGCACGATAAAGTGTTCAGCCTAAGAGAGGGGTTCAGCAAGTTCTCCAGCTTACCTGTGTAGCCAATGTGAAGGGTCAGGTCATGAGGCTCATTATCGTCAACATCAGGCATCTGCAGAGCAGCTAGCATGCTGCGGTCTGCTGATTAGTCCTCGGGCGGTCGATCGCCCACCAGCGGGAGGGACCCGAGCCGATCCGCACGCGGATGAACGACGTCTTTGCATCAGATCCTATTTGCGATTGTGACCATACACACAACATTAGTGATCTTACATCCTACATAGCTTCAACACCAGTGAGCCTGGAGCAACGTAGACATTTGATGGTTGGTAACGTCGTTACAGATCTTCAAATCCTTAGCACTCATACCGCGAAATACATGATAAATCATGCATTTCTCTTTGTGAGGGTTTGGGACCTGAAACCTTTGTGTCTAAGGCACCAGTCCGATTTTATTAGACGCGAGTGTGGTTATAGACAAGTGTCCACCAAGGGTGGCAAGTCAAGCCGAGACGAAAAATTGTTAAATACTTGGGATCCCAAGTTCTCCCCCATATAATTTAATGCACTATAGGGTATAAGGCATTAAAAGTTTTCTTATACAAAATTTAAGTAGTTATTATATATTCTGCTAAAATTTCAAGTTATATAAATATTACTAAGTTATAGAAAATACATATTTTAGACAATATGACAGTTGCACAGAGGGTGCCATTTTCACTACTAGTTGACCATTATATAAGGTTTGAAAGAGAAAACCACGTGGATAATATATACTGCAAATAGGTATAAGGTAGGATAGATAAACACAGATAAATGCCAGTTTTCGCGAAGATTTTTGCAATTCTGTCGAGGTCGTCAGCTCTACCCAGGGATTTTCGCTTCACAGGGATGTCGGTTAGGGAGATTGCGCCACCCCACCAGGCTTCTCCATCTTCATTCTTTCTCAACAAACACCTACAGAACAATAAAGTAGTTGCTGGCGGCCACCATCTCTTTGGCGCGATGTATAATCTTCTTCCTCTAATATCTCTATCCGCCCTTACTGGAGCTGCGATAATCGGGCAGCATCCACTTATCGAAAGCTCCCACTCCGAGTCACCTCTTATCAGTGGCCCGGAAGAGTTTGTGAGCTCGAGTTCACTCCAAGCGCACATTACCAAGGAAGGACTTCTAAAACGAGCAAAGCATTTATACAAGCTTGCAGAGCAAGCAATTCCGGAATACAACCGCCCAACTCGAGTTATAGGCAGTCAAGGTGCGCTTCCGTTGCTCGTATGGCCGTGACGCTCTCTAATATGTGCTGCATAGGGCATCTTGCAACGCTCGACTACATCTATTCTACGCTCGCAGGCCTCGGAGATTATTATGAGATCAGTAACCAGAGTTTTAACGCCGTCGTCGGCAATGTGTTCGAATGGCGACTTGTGCTAGGAGACACCGAACCGGAGTCTGTCCTACCCTTCGCTCTGAGCCCTCCTACACCCAAGAATGATGCAATATTTGGTCCATTGGTCCTGGTTGCCAACGACGGCTGTGACGAATCAGACTACCCTGCCAACACGAAAGGTGCAATTGCCCTTATCAAGCGCGGCGTTTGTCCATTCGGGCAGAAGTCCGAGCGAGCTGGCAGGGCCGGAGCAATCGCTGCTGTCATTTACAACCATGAAAAGGGTAGCATGTCGGGAACGCTTGGCCAACCCTCGATATTTCATGTTGCCACGTACGGAATAAGTCTCGAAGATGCGAAACTATATATCGAGAAATTGAAACAGGGTAAAATTGTCCCGTCTTCAGCGTACATGGATTCCATTGTTTACAATGCCCCGACGACGAACATTGTTGCGCAGACGAAGGGTGGCGATCCAGAAAATTGTATCATGCTTGGAGGCCACAGTGATAGTGTTGCGGCGGGACCTGGCATCAATGATGACGGATCGGGATCGATGACCCTGCTTGAGGTCGCCACGCACTTAACTAACTACAAAGTCAACAGCTGTGTCCGCTTTGCGTGGTGGTCGGGTGAGGAAGAGGGACTGCTAGGCTCTACCTACTATGTCTCGCAACTCTCCACCGAGGACAACATGAAGATCCGACTCTTTATGGACTATGACATGCTGGCGTCTCCCAACTATGCCTATCAGGTCTACAATGCCACTGATGCTGCCAATCCGGCCGGCTCTGAGGGACTGCGCGATCTATATGTCCAGTACTATGAATCCCATGGCAAGAATCACACCTTCATCCCCTTCGATGGACGCAGTGATTACCAGGCGTTCATTGAGAACGGAATTCCGGGGGGTGGGATTGCAACCGGAGCCGAAGGGGTCAAGACCACTGAGGAGGTTGCTATGTTTGGCGGCACGGCAGGGGATTGGTATGACCCCTGCTACCACCAGTTCTGCGACACGGTTCAAAATTTAGCTCTCGACGCTTGGGAGTTCAACTCCAAGGTAAGAAACATCGGCCTCCCACTTCCGACGCAAGTGGCTAACTGAATGTAGCTCGTCGCCCACTCGGTCGCAACTTATGCTCTGTCGCTCGAAGGATTCCCGGAAAGGGTAGGTATCCAGGCAGCCGCACACTTGCAACCTACTCTGTACCGAGGACACCAACTTGTCATGTAATCGTATCTGAGAGATTTTTTAGAGGTCCTAGAATAGAAGAGTGGAGTAGCGCATAAATTGATTGGATATGTGCTGGTTGATTATTATTGCCGGGCATCTTCTGGACCTCCACCGTAGCCCCTTTCTCCCTCCCGGCCGGCAATAGTCACGCGATTGCGTAGTCCATACCGATGGGCAAAGACGGACGGCGGAATCCCTTTTGCGGTTGATTGCTCTTACGCCATACCAAACTGCCTATCGGGCTGGGGAGACGGAGGGCAACGACTCCCGCAGGATGTTCGACGAGATAAATAGGCGGGAAACTGGCAGGTGGATCGTCCCGTCTCTGATGACTCAAGCGGGACGGCAGGCGATCTTCATTATTTGATGTTGTTCTATAAAAAGATCAGCTTTTTGTAACTTATTTTATGCTTGTTTTACAGCACCTATTTTGAGAACCCCCCGCAGGGCGCGCGCTCGAAGGGTGGGACGGGTTGCGCTCTCTCTCTCTTTGGTCGTCTTATATGGTAGGGCTTCTTCAGGTCGAGTCAGGGCAGGAATATTCTCAACTGCTTCGCCCCGCCCTGCCCCAAGATGGAGCTCCCCTTCACGACCCTCGATGTCTTTACCAAGACACGCTATATGGGGAACCCTGTAGCCATAGTCCAGGTGCCTGCCGAATCGAAGACTCACTTGACGCAGTCGCAAAAACAGGCCATAGCAGGAGAGTTCAATCTTTCCGAGATCGTCTTTATGCACCTCCCTCCGGTAGGGTCTACCTTCAACGAGATCATCATCGACATCTTTGCTTCCAGGACTGAGGTTCCTTTTGCTGGCCATCCAACGATTGGTTCTGCCGCCTATCTGCTAAATGTCCGGAGCAAGACGACGTCGACGATAGTAACTAAAGCTGGCCGAATCCCAATCAAGCTCGACGAGGAGACCAGGGAGGTCAAGGCGGTCATCCCTCAGACTTTTCACATTCACGCCGTAAAGTACACTTCCGAATTAACGCCCCAGCCAGCAGAGACGACATCGATTGTCAATGGCATGTCATTTATCCTTGTTCCGCTGCCAGACCTCGAGACACTTGAGAAGGCAGACCGGAACCTCCACAATGAGCATTACGAGCCGCTGTCCTTAGATGAGGGATGGCGCAACGGTCTCTTGGGAACCATGTACTATGTACCACAAGGCGAAGATAGATTTAATAGGAGACGCTACCGGACGCGCATGTTCAGCTTCCGAGAGGACCCTGGTACCGGAAGCGCGAGTTCGGCATTGGGTTGCTATCTGGCTGGGAAGATACCCGCATCAGAAGGCAAGGGGCCATTTCAATTCGCCTTCGAGCAGGGTGTAGAGATGGGTAGGCGGAACGAGATCTCGGTGGAAGTGATCAGAGGTGACGGAGGCGAGGGCATCGAGAAGGTTATCCTTAGTGGGCGCGCCGTCAAGGTCATGGAGGGCACGTTGACAGTTTAGCCCTTGAGTGACTGTACTGTATGGAATAGTCGGACTGTTGTAGCTATTGAGTTACAGCTTATATCCGACGATCGAAGGTGTTGATATTGGCTTAGAATCAAGACCTCTCCTGGATCTGGGGCCACAAAGAATTTGGTCTCCAGAACAACTTAACAGTACATTATTACCTACCGAGTATATATATTTCATATTGAGCTTCAGCTCTTTATGACGCAGCAGCTACAATTTAATCCACTTTCGGAGAACTTCCCTGAGTGCTGAAAGCTGCAAGTGATCGGGATGGATCTGGACCAATCACCTGACTGCATATTCACGTGAACCCCTCATAAAACGTGACAATCATTCACGACAAGACGATAGGAAAGTAAGGCCAATAGGAGCTTTGTACAGTAGTTCTTCGTATGGGATAGCTTTCTGGTAAGCTTCAGGCAGCTATAAATCGATATCCCAGTAGCTGTAAGGAGGCGAGAAGATCCCGCGGTGATTGGCTGGTTTACGACGGCTCCCTAACCTCATGTCAATGCAGTAAGCACGTCCCATTGCCACCAATACAACTGTTTGGTGGACTTCTTTAGATTGATTCGACTAAAACGTCCCTGAAGTTGAAACACGATGCTACTACGACCCTGCTGGGGCAATCGCTGCGGCTGTGGTGCTAAGCGCAGCGTAACTACTACTACCAACTTCGGCTCTCTCCATCCGCAAACCTACCTTACCTATCTTATATAGCTCGAAAGTCTTGGAAAGTCACAAGCCAATTCTATCATTCACTTTCTTTCACTTTCATTCTTCTCAACTCGTTTTGTTTTATTCGACCATCATGGGATCTATAGGCCCCCTAGATGGCACTGAGGCAAACTCATTCATGATGGATGCCAAAAGTGACTATGCGGTCAAAGAACAGCCTCTGGGGACACTCCGGCGTGTCCGGATCGTTACCATTGGGGCAGGCATGAGCGGAATCAATATTATACGCACCTTGAGGCTGAACACAAGCAACTTCGAGCACGTGGTGTACGAAAAGAACGAAGAAATTGGAGGAACTTGGTTTGAGAATCGATATCCAGGATGTGCTTGTGATATCCCTTCGCACAACTATCAGTTTTCTCACACGCCGAACCCGGAATGGAGCTGTGTGTTCTCCGAGTCGGACGAGATCCAGAGCTACCTACAACATGTGTGCGATAAGCATGAGCTGAGAGAATATATCAAGCTATCTCACAGTGTTCAACATGCTCAATGGGATGAGGAATCTGGAAAATGGATTTTGAAGGTGAAGGATGAAGTTGCCGGCACTACTTTTGAGGATCGGTGTGACTTTTTGTTGGATGCGTCTGGAATTCTCAAGTCTGTCCATCTTCTCGTTCCTTTCTGCTCACTAACATCATTATTAGTGATTGGAAGTGGCCTGATATCAAAGGGCTGCACTCTTTCAAGGGAGACCTTATCCATTCTGCAAGATGGCCGAAAGATTTTAGCTATGCAGAGAAGACAGTCGCTGTGATAGGGAATGGCTCTTCTGGCGTTCAAATTGTTCCAGCTCTTCAACCGAGTACAGCATCTGTTTCCCTCCCTTTCGATGCAAACATACTAATAAAAGGTTCAGCCGTGAAGAAATTAGTACATATTCTCCGATCCCCCACATGGATTTCTCCTCCCCATACCCAGGTGATGGCCGCAAGCCCAGCTGCTCCGTTCCTGAGTACCATCCAATTCGACGCCCAAGGCAGGTTCACCGAAAGCCAGATGGAGGAATTCAAGACCGATCCCCAGAAGTACGGAAAATTCGTGAAGGTGGTCGAAGCCATTGTGAATTCAAGATTCCCATCGGTACGTCTATAACTATCCTATATCTGATATTCATTATATAGACTTCTAACCCCTGATCCCTTTTAAGCTTCTCAACGGTAGCCCTGAGGCAATGATAACTCGACAAATAATCACACAATACATGACCCACGCTCTAAACCAAGACGAGACTCTTATGAAGGCCCTGATACCCGACTTCCCAGTGGGATGCCGACGCATGACTCCCGGTGTTGGCTACCTTGATGCCCTCACTAAACCTAATGTCCAGACCGTAATCACTGGGATTGAAGAAATCTGCCCTGAAGGTATCAAGCTTGTTACCGGAGAGTTGATTGTTGTGGATGCTATTGTCTGTGCAACTGGATTCAATCTTTCATTTGTCCCTAGATTTCCGATTATAGGGACATCCGGTAATTTGCAGGATATCTGGAAGGACTCAGTACCAGCTGCTTATATGTCATGCATGGTACCTAACTTGCCCAATTACTTCAGTAAGTCTGACCCTGTACGATGCTTTGACCCTTCTGAAGATGTCCTAATGCTCTTCGCAGCCTTTCTTGGTCCAAATGCACCCATTGGTCATGGCAGCGTTGTTACCATTACCGAGCACATCGCTAAATACATCACGAAAATCATCATGAAATGCCAACTAGAAGATATTACCTCCGTTCGTCCGTCGCCTGAGGCAGTCAAGGATTTCTCTGAACACATTGCCAACTTTATGCCCCGAACGGCCTGGTCCGCGTCTTGCAGCTCCTGGTTCAAGAACGGGAAGAAGGACGGTCCAGTCACTGCACTGCATCCAGGGAGCCGCATACATTGGTTTCACATGCTGGAACTTCCGCGATGGGAGGATTTTGAGTGGAAATCAGCTGCAAAGAACCGGTTTGCGTATCTGGGTAATGGTCTCTCTACAAAGGAGGCACCGGGACAGAATTCTACGTGGTACCTAGATGCCCCTGATGCTCTATGGTAGATCGATCTATCTTGAATTTGACTGTACAGCATACCTTCAAGGCTTCAGGATCGTTATGTCTGCTTATTTACGTGGTGTCGTTGACCTCAGTGATCCGGCTCTTTAATAGTTCGCCTTGTTTGCATTGGGGCAGAGCCTTTGGGGCAATATCTCTTGTCGGGACTTGAGGCTGGTAGCAGGCGGGAGATGGGAGGCGGTGGAGTGATTGGTTGGGGTGTAGAGGCTATTGTTTGCAACACTGGATTTTCGATAGAATGCGCTGAATTAAGTTAAGTAGTACTGTACTGTACAATATAACTTTGAGTCTTGGTTAGGAATATGCTGCATAGGAAGAACAAGTTTTTCATTTCAAAAGTGAAATTATCTGTTGCATGACGTGATTTATATACATTCATTAGGTATTGCGACTAATTTTATGCTCTGCCGATTATTCAAGACAGCCAGACCCAAAACTTACCCCACTTAGTAGTTGGTTCAGTAAAGCTCCACGATGTTTCATCATCCTCTATGCATCCCGTATGTATATCTACGTCGCTAAGTCTAACAATGCCTTTCCTAGTCACGATCTTATGCCCGGCATAGAGCACAATGAACAGGATCAAGCTCACATACGCTATAAAAAAATTGGTTGTGTCCCAGGGAATGAAGGCTGTGAAGCCTTGGGTAATAATGATCAGAATGTTGAAAAATAACCCGTACCACGCGAAGTATGGTTGGAGCACGGCCTTATATGGCAGGGAATCTCGAGAGATGCCTCGCGAGGCGAGGACGTTCATGAAGCGGATATGGCAACCGTTGATGCACGCCCAGCTGATAAAGCCTGCCACGGACGATATATTAAGAAACCAGTTGAACACGGTACCTCCATTGTCCGAAAGATTCAGGAAAGCGAGAAGGCCGAAGGCTGCCGTTACGACGACCGCGTAGTATGGAACGCCACTATGAGTGGCGTGTCTGAGGAACGCGGGAGCAGCACCCTCGTTGGCAAGACCAACGAGGATACGCGATCCAGAATAGACGTTGGAGTTAGCGGCTGAGAGCACGACGAAGAGGAGGATGGCGTTGATCAAGCCGGGGAGGACCTTGACCCCTGCGAGGTTCGCAGCGATGACGAAAGGAGAAGCGGTCGCATTGGAGGCCGAAGAGAGGAGGTCTTCGTTGGTATACGGCACGAGAAGGCCGATGAAGAAGACGGTAAAGACGAAGAAGAATAGGATGCGGTAGAAGGTCTTGCGGATCGCGGATGGAACGTTCTTGCGCGGGTTCTCGGTCTCTCCTGCAGCGATTCCCACCAGTTCCGTGCCCTGGTAAGAGAAACCAGCTTGGATTAACACGGCCCAGAATCCAATGAACTTTCCGAGTGCGGGCCTGTCCTCGACAAGATAGGTTGCGAATGCGCCAGGGTTGCCCCAGGTGTGGAAGCCTAGGTAGCCGTGCTGGCCTGCACCCGCATCAATACAGATTGCAAATATGAGAAAGCCGAGGACGGTGATGATCTTGATGCTACAGAACCAGAACTCGAATTCGCCATAGAAGCTGACGGGCATGAAATTGATGAGAGTGATGACTACCCAGAAGACGGCGATAAAGATGCCGACAGAGAGTTGAGGCGCCCAATACTGGATGATGAGGCCCGTTGCAGTCAACTCAAGCGCATATGTAATGGCCCAGGAGAACCAGTAGATCCATCCCATGGAAAAGCCCAAGCTGGGGTCAACGAAACGATGCGCATAGGCGGTAAATGCTCCAGAAATAGGAATGTACGTCGCCATCTCGCCCAAAGAGGTCATCACCGAGTACACAATGCTGCCGACAAAGATGTAGGCTATGAGAGCGCCCGCGGGCCCGGCCTTGGCAATGGCTCCTCCGCTCCCAATGAAGAGACCTGTGCCGATGGTCCCACCTGTAGCATATGAGTTCCAGAAGCAGGCTGCCGTTTGACGGGATGAACGTACCAATGGCGATCATCTGCAAGTGTCGCGACTTCAACTTCCGCTTCAACGTGGGCTCTTGTGTGACCACCAGCTTCTCTACGTCCGAACCAGCATCCATCACCCTCTTCTCGTTCCCTCCTGCTGGGACGGGCTGGATGATATCGTCTTGGCCCATCTTCCCGCTCGGATCAGTTTTATCTTCGGGTCACATACAGGACGGGACGGGCAAGGTAAGAAATAGAAACTGCCGGGGACTGGCAGCCGCACGCGGTACTCTGTATACAATGCCAAGAGAGAGAGAGCTCGCGAGGGTGCAAAAAGGGGGCTTTTATATAAGAAAAGACCAAACCCGCGGATCAGGACGCCCGGATCCTAGGGATACGCATGACATCCATTTATAAGTAAGATCTCAGAGCGCCCGAAGAATTTTCCTTTCTGACTACGAACTTGCCTCCCCGGTAGTGGGTCGGCCGCGATAAACCACTCGACTCACTAGAGGCGAAAGGCGGACCCGGAAGTCGATCCTGTCGCGCCCTTCCCGACACAAGCTGTTCCTAGCAGCATGTTGGCGCGGGTATGCCACGAGGGGCATTTCGTAATGCGAGGCATCGGACGCGCCCGCACACGGAAAGGGAGAACAAACACGGTAAACCCACCTCCAGGGTGACAGGTCAGTATTCGGCCTGATTATTGTGGTGCAGGTAGAGGCGGCGTAAGAGGAAATTCCAGATAGTTTTTTTTTGCATGTCGTTAATTCTTATCCGCCACTTTTCTGCCTTTCCATGCCTGAGGCTAATTTACAACACCGTACTCCGAGGTCGCACGGATTTTATATCCGTTTTCATCATTCTCGAGAAACAAGTGGAGAATGACCATTTCCGCAGTGCAACGGTCGTTCTAGGCGTCTCTCCCATGCTGGCCTCCATGTGTCGCTGATACTCCATATTCCCTCTTCTCCATGGTTTGTTTATGTTCTTCCGCTGGAAGTCTTATTTCCATACCTCATGTGGCTTCCGCTCATGGTTTCTTCACATGTTCAGAAAAGTTAGGGACAAGTACTCCATTCCTGAATTTATGTATCTTCATATTGAGCCAGCAGTTGCAGTTCTATCTCATCATTATATACTTCTTTCTTTCGTTTATTCATATACGAGTGCAGGTAAGACCTCCCATACATCTATTGTCCTCCACAAGCAACGCGTACGCTAGAAAAGCAAGTAAAGTGCGGAATCTAATGCCCATTCACCCTCTTTTAGGCCCTCTCGCCAGGTAACTCTCTGGTATGACGCCTCCTGGCATTTATCCTGGGACCTTGCCCTCAACAATCGCCAAGGGGCCTAGATCAGCCACAGTCGCATCGCCACCGTTCAATAATGCAATGCTCGTAATGACATCCGCAGGCTCAAGCAAGTGCCAGTGCGCAAGAGTCATCTTGCTGGATGCGCCGACAGTGACTGTAAACACGTGTTCCTGGGGTAACCCGCTGGCATTCAACGCGCGGAACATATCCTCGTCGGTGAAATCGTCCCCTAGGCAGAGGATGAACTCTGGGGGTTCGCCATCATCATGACCGTAGGAGGCAACAAGCCGTTTCGCAATCTCACCCTTGTTGATGAAAGTTGGTCGGACTTCAAGATTGGCTTTTCCCTGCATAACTTCGACATCCCACTTCTTACCAACCGTCTTCTCGAGCTCCTTCTGGCACTCCCGCGCCATGTGCGCTCCAAGAGCAGGGTCAGATGGGCGGTAGTGCCAAGTCAGCGCACAACGCTTACGCTCGATAAAGGAGCCTTCTTTTGCGTTAGCTAAGATTGAGGGTTTAGGCTTGAATGGACGTACCAGGAGTTCTCTCAGTGTATTTCTCAAAACAGCTCATTACTTCTTTTTGCCAGGCCATATCGAGTTGCTCTGCCAAATTCTCCCATTCAGTGCTACCAGGGTGACGAATGAAGCTGCCATGCTCGGCGCTGAAGCCTAGTTCCGGAATATGCCCTAGATATTGCTGGAGGAAGTCCTGATCTCGTCCGCTAATAATCCATACTGCATTTTGATGATCAGAGGCTAAAGCGCTTAAGGTTCGGATAACGCGAGCAGAGGGTATGGCCGCTGCGGGGTCCTTGACAATGGGCGTCAGGGTACCATCGTAATCAAACATGAACAATCGTTTATGTGCCTTGCGGTACTGATGGAGGAGAGTGGCTTTGTCTAGAAGTGGCGTTGAGATGCTGGTGGCATGTGCGTTGAGGACCTGGAGGAGTCTCTTTACGAGGCTGTTCGACCATGCTTGCACATTTTTGGTTGTGACATGTTGATAGAGGCCATTATGCATTGTTTTCTTCTTCTCCGGGTCCATTGTCAAGGCGGAGTTGATCTGCTCAGCAACACCGGACAAATCCCATGGATTTATATGGATTGCATCCTTTAAGCTTCCGGCTGTTCCTGAGAATTCAGAAAGGATGAGAGGCCCGTGGTCGTCGCGTTGACAAACGACGTATTCAAGACTGGTCGTATTCATCCCGTCACGAACACTTGTAATCAAGCCAATGTCAGCGGCTCGGAGAAGGGCGAAATATTCTTCCTGAGATAGGTACTGAGGGTAGTGTTGAATCGGAGAGAATCCAAGAGAGCCATAAAGACCGTTGATCTTTGCTACCAGCTCCGAGATCTTGTTGGCAATCTTATTACCCGGCTCTTCTTTCTCCTCTTCCACGCTGGTTGGACTGGTAACCTGGATGAGAACCACCTTTCCCCGCCATTCCGGATACATCTCTAAGAATCTTTCGAATGCCATAAATTTTTGTGCCACTCCTCGAACAGTATCCAAGCGATCTCGGCCAACGATAATCTTCTTGCCTTCATACATCTGTTTCAGAGTCACGAACTGCTCGTCGATAACACCTCCATCAAAAGCTAGCTTTTCAGTGGCCGCTGCGTCAATGCCGATGGGGAAGACACCGACGGTAACCTTTTTGCCATACACATCCACGCCCACGCTATCAGATGGAAAGCCAACAATTCTACTGCAGCATGATCCGAAGTGACGAGAATAGCTATAGGACTGGAAGCCTACGAGGTTGGCGCCTAGCATTCCTTCAAGGATGTCCTTTCTTCTGGGCAAACATCGAAGGAACTCGCTACTGGGAAAGGGTATGTGCAGGAAGAAAGCGATGTACATATGAGGTATTCTTTGTCGGAGCATGAGCGGGAGGAGGAGTAGGTGGTAATCGTGAACCATGACGATATCACCTGGCTTGTAGATCTCGAGGATCCGATTTGCGAACTTGTGGTTCATACGGTAGTAGTCTGCCCATGACTGACGCTCTGCTCGGCCATCCGTGGGCTCATGCTGCTTGTAATGGAAGAGGGTGTAGAGTTCATGCTCCGCAAATCGCCTCCATCGCGACTGGTCCTTTAAGCATATATCGCCCTGCGGTCCTTCTTCTCCGTCGTCGGAGAGCCAGACTGGCACTGTCCGTACATTCTTGTCATGTGATAGTTGCCTTTCTAGGTGGCTTCGATCCTCCTTACTCACCCACAGGCCCTCCGATTGTGGCGGTGTGGGAGGTTTGGCAAACTCGTCCAGCGGAACGGGAGCAGAGTTCTTGTTCAGAGGAGGTATCCCAGTCGTTGTCGCAGGAGGAGTATCAGGCGGAGTGAGCTCGTCATGATGCTCTATTTCCCCAGTCCAGCCGACCAATGTATGGTTCCAGGGTGTCTTATCGGAGGAGATGTGGGCAAGAGAGTCGAAGAGGGCAGATGTGCCACGGCGAGCTTTCAATCTCTAGAATATAGTCAGCATATAATGTCGTCAGACTCGAGGGGCTGCGTACCCATTCTGAGCCTTTTGTGTATTGCAACGAGTGCGGGATGCAGATGGTTGCCGAAATTATCCCCCCGCTCAGACCCAAGGAGGGGTTTGCAGCTCGAGGATCGATCTCATCTAGAGAATCCCGCCTCCTCGGAATCCCAGATAAACTTATGCGACGTAATATTTCTTGGTTTGACTCTACTCCAGGCCCAGTGTGATCCGTGGGCCCAGGCTTGTCCCGTCGCGCCAGCTCCTCTGCAAAAAAGGACGCAGCTGGTGGACTTGCTGTGCTCTCCGGCGTGGAGTCGTAGGAGCCCAGGTCAATACCTGGAGTGACAGGCGTGTCCACCACAGCTGCCTGCAGAGCAGGATGTCCAGAATCAGGGCCCACCGACACTCCTGGGGACTGAGCAGTCGCTGAGTTGCCGTCTTGCCCTTCGACGACTCGCTGTGCCATTGGGAGTCGCTGACCCGGCAGCGCGTGCAGGATCGAAGTAGGTCGTGGGGTTTTACACGAAGACAAACATGGGCGGGAGGGCAGTTCGAGAGGGTCGCTGGCGGAGGGCGTGGCGTGGGGAAGAGAATGTTTATGTGGATGGAGGGGTTGTTGGCAGTGGAAGGAGGTGGCCATCAAGCTGGGATTATACTGACTCCGTACCTGACGTACTTGTACCCTGAGAGACTGGCCTAGCCCGCCTAAATAAGCCGCTCCAGTGCGAGCGATAAACTAAACAAGGCAGACCTTAAATTCCTACGTAAACCGGACCTTTTTGTCCCCCAAAATACCGACCATGGCCTGATCCTCGAACGATCCCAGCCTGATACAGCTTGACAATGGTCCTATGCACACGCTTCTCAACCTCCAACGCAGAGAGGGGGTCAGCCGTGTTTAAAGAGGGCGGCGGTGTAGACCATGACTACTCTAGTTGCATCCCGCCTTCATAGCCTGCGCCGGCCGGCCGCCAAATCTCTTACCGCGCTGGGAACATTTTATTTTCCTTATCACGTTGATATCCCTAGAGATGGAGATATTGTGATTCGAATTTACCCAGCATACAGTTTCTCTTTGCTAGTTAAGCCATGTTCTCAATGGCTCATTGCCATTTCCACCGTGACAGCCTCTCCCAGCCTGACCAAGGCGCTACAACAACCAAATCACCCTCAGATTGAGCGATATCTTCCGTCCGCGCTGCACTGCCCTCGAGCAATATACGGATGAGTCGGACCGAGGACGGTTTCAAGCGGATGAACACTCGTATCTCTCAGAAATCGGCCATTCTATACTGCAGAATAAGGCTGCTGGTGCCCAATCTACACAAGCCTCCGGAATTCCACGGCGAGCTTCATGTACGAAATACACGTGGTTTTCCGCACCGCTGCACCTGGCTGAGACCTAGATGCATGCGGCTGCTGAAGTTAGCGTTTTGGGCATCCCGATCGTATGCAGTATCTGCTCTGCCGGCGAGCCTCCAAGCGAATTGGTGCCAGGGCTGTCGGTTCCCAATAATCTCTTACTCTAACGATCGCCATCTCTCAAGATAGCATATCGCCTGCCTGCTGTAGGCATTCTGGACAAAAGGAAGGATTCACACACCAGCCTTGCATCTGACCCCTTCGCATCTACTGTACCGAAACCTCCAAGCTCTTTAGGCGACGTCATAACAGATAAACATGACTTGAGGAACACCAACGAACCGAGACTGATTTCAAGATAGGAGCAGAGAACGGGAGGGCGGACCGCAAAAAGGCCCGTGCAAGGTCCAGGCTGGACGGGAAAGATTGAGTTGGGCTGCGACATGCAACAAAACCTTCGGATGCCTGCTGTCTATTGGCCGGCGTCAATCATTGGCCAAGGGCGGCCTGCCAGCTGCACGGTAACGAATTGGTAAACTCGCATTGCGACGTGCAACAAAGCCTCTCAAGTGGGTTGCTATTGGCTGTATGGGATGGCCCGTGCTATTATTAACCCAACTCTCGATATCTCGTCCAGCATCCTCGCTTCACCAACAACAATGCAGAAAGCGAGGGATCGTTTTGAAATATGTAGCGATATGTTCACTCTCTTAAATGCTCGCGGGAAGCGAGCTTTAAGTAATGTCTAGTGCCTCCTGGATTCTTTCCTTCACTTCTTTGGAATCTCGCAGTATCATCAGATGGCAGCCTTGATGGAAAAATAGAATCTCCTCTCGCCTCTAAACGATAATCCAGACACAATTTCTTTCTGAGAAAAAAAGCTTCTAAAAGGAATTAATTTTAAACTACAGTAAAAGAAATACACCACTTACCAGGTATTTGACCATCTACCTGGGTAACTTACCCTGAGGCTTTATCTCCGTAGCGTCTTCTCCCCAGTCCTCAGAGAGGGATTTCGTGAGGTCCCGACGGTTTGTTTGTTTGGTCGTGACACGGATATCAATCATACTTCTGCCTGTTTATTCTGATGACTTTTTTCGGAGAGAATTCGAGTGAATCCTTCGGACGTGGCCCTGTCTAATATCCTGTCTGCACTTCTACCAGCAAACAGCCATTGACTCGCTCACACTCCAACCGTCTTCCTCCCATCTCCTCCTTGGCGACCAGCAACCGCCTCTCTCTCTCATCCCTCTCTGATCTCCCTTCACCCACAATTCTTCGGCCACGCCCATTATTCCGACCGTTCCTACCATCTTGTGTTCTTTGCCCTGCCCAAAACTGCGAAGCTCAAGTACCTCGTACTTCTTCTTTCGTCTCATTGTCAACCCCCGTTCAGATCCTGTTCCCCATATTTGATTCGGTCTTATCAGCATGAATCTACGCACCCTCCGTGTCTTCTGCATGTTTGCAACGGGGCTTAACATCTTTGCCGGCGCTGCCACTGCTCCCACTCCCTCCAGGTGAGCCATCTTCACACTTGAATGGGTCCAAGTTAACTTCTCGACTAATAGCAATCTCGATGCCTGCACTATTGGTAGAAGTGACACAGTCTTTGTCACTGTTGCAGCAGATGTCTCGGGGACTGAGCTCAGCAAGATAGATCCGTCAACATCAGCCGCTGTTAACATTTTGTATGGTGCTACGGCCGCAGAAACTGAGGTGACTGTGGCACCTTCTGGTGAGATTCAATTCCATCGGATGCTTATTTTCTTAATTTTTTCGTCGTCCACGATAGCAGAATTGTTTGGCTGACTTTCCAGATATTCCAACTGAATATCAAGTGGTTATTACCTCTACTATCACCGTTCTGCCGATTGAAGGTATGGTCTTTGTCGGCACGAGAACTACCACAGTCCATACTACTCGAAAGGAGACCCATTTCCACACCGTCACCAACACCCTTGAAACCTCTACAGACACTAGCTCTACCATCTTTCGGAGTATGAGACATGATACCTCCATTCAGACTGTAACGTCTACGAAAGAGCCGACTACGATTACCCTAACTTTGTTGCTTGCGAAGCCGGGTCCAATCAACTCACACTATCCCGGCTGGATATCTGCAGGGTTGAACATGAGTTCTGCTCCGTCTCGCGTCTCCAAGTACCCAGCTACAGTCGCCATATCCTCAAACACCGCTCTTCAGGCTGGAGCAGAAGAATCGTCCCTCGATATTTTTCAAACTTTCCGCTCCAATATTTCGCTTTCCGTGATGCTAGCACATTCGGGTTTCATGGACAACTCTGGTCCAAGCCGAACTGTAACTTCGTCTCCAGATGGTTGCATCACTAGTAGCTATACTATGCTTGAAAGCTTGCCGGTTCAGGCAACCCCGATAGACTCGATTGCACCCCTCGTGACTCCTTCATTCGCTTCTTTGTCTAGATTTGATAACTTTTACAAGTCAATTACTAGTGTGGAAGCTACACCTGAGAGTTCTGCGGTCGATTCTAGTGTCTCTGCTTCCTATGTTGTCACTCATCCACCCATGAACTCTACAGCACTCACGACGTTGGCCACTCCACATCCTGTCAGCTCGGGTGTCAGAGGCACATCCCCTCCGATGTATTTGAATATGACGTCGAAGACCATGATTTCTAGCACGGTAACTACATCAGCTCTATTTACATTGTCCCCAGATCATAGTCATTGTGGAGAGCTTGGCAATTTTACTCTCGATGTATGAAATAACTCAATTCTTTCCTGTCTGATACTTACGGTTAATAGTTCGATGACATTCCTCCCTTTACTATCGGCAACAAAAGTGTGGGTAGCGTTCTGCCAGCGCCGATTTTCAACCCCTACCACCAATTTGACTTCTCTGAGGGCTTTACAGTTGTACCTCCACCAGCCGGACCATTCCTCCCGTCCTCCATCCCAATGATGCTCGAGTTCATTCCGTCTTTCGTTATTAGTGTTGTAGATGACAGTCCTAACACCGCCGAGGAAGGCTTCTCTGGACAAATCTCAGATGGGGATCACGGACTCACTGGCTGCTTCACCTTCGACATATATGGTGCGGCCTTTGGCTGTAATTCTACTGACTCGCCCTGTGACTTCAAATTCACCGGCCTCCAGTATGATGCCGCAACTGGCGTGGCCACTGCAATCACCTCCCAGACTGTGTCAATCCCCGCCTGTCCAGCTCTTACCAACTGCAAACTTGCGCCGATTATGCTTGATGATACCTTTGTCGATCTGAATGCAATCCAGATCAGGGCTGCTGCAGCGGGTGCGCCTTTAGGGTGGTGGATGGACGATCTTCAATTAGGTTGGTTCAACAATTCCTGTAGCACTGGCCTCTGCCGACAGTCTGCCCATATCCGAAAGTAGACATTATGAACCTACGATACTGACACAGTCTTAACCGGAGAACTATGGTGTGCCTTAGATTTGCATTCCATTGAGGAGATGTGCATCTTTTGATCACTCCAATCATGTTTTACAGAGTCAATGTCACACCAGAGGGGTTAGGAGTGGATCAAATGACCTGGTTTCATACTTGCTGTGCTGAATTTGCCCTAGTATCTCTCCGTATCGGGAGAGCCAATTCTCTAGCGCTAGTATGGCCATAGCTAAGGCTACCCTACTACCTGTTGCTACGTACATAATGATAATAAAAACCAAGAGCAGTGAAAAAAAATATTGTTGCAAAGTTAGTGAATTAGCATGATTCTAGCATATGTGCAGCGCTCAGCAGTATGACTGATTTACTAACATTGTAGAAAGGCCTTTATGCTTTGAATAACTTACAAGTTACAGATACATCATAGCTAAAAGATGGAGACTTTAGTGTATATTTGGAACTAATTATTAATTATGCCTGTACATGCAAAGGTCGCCAAAGCAATGCAAGAATCTTTTCTAATTCCTATTCTCAAACACTTTGATACCTACGACTCGATCTTGTGCATATTTTATAGTCCTCCAATCTACTTTCCCAAACAATAAGCCAGCCCTTTAGACAATAGAGGCTTCTGGAACCTTGATCGTTTTCGTAACAGTGACGGAAATGGTTACGGTTTCCTTCTCAATGGAGACATTCTGATCTGTCACGGGTATGATAGCGATACCGTTGAACGTGGAAGTAGTTTGGGGATCCGGAGGAGCCGTGACTTGTGGAACTGATGGAGCTGGGGCGATACTATTCGTGGGTCTGGGTTCGCCTTTAGTGACTGTTACGAAGTCTGTTGTTGTCGTTTCCGGTATAGTTGGTTCTGTAAAAGTGATAGTTACAAAAGTAAGCGCAGAAGACGAGGATGTAGCGGCCGTCGTTATTACGCCTGGGTTTGTCATCACTAAGGTAGTTGCTGGTATGGTGACTATGCCGCCGGTGAAAGATGTTGAAGTCGTTGCTGTTGCGACCAACCCAAGGACGCTGGACGCCAACGCATTATCCGTGCACTCCACTACCACTCCGGCGGTCGTATTCATCGGCATAGCAAAACACTCCGACCCAGTAGCGCACACGCTGATTACAAAGCTTCCAGCTTGGTTGCAAGTCGCCATATTGCCTGAAAGACAGGCTATATTTCCGGGTGTGCATGGTGACGAGAAGTTGAGAGTTGAGAAAAAGGTATTGTAGCTTTGTGCCTCGTCTAGATTTGCCGTGTATTGTGCAGGTGAAATAGAAGTGGCTGTCTGAAGAGTAGCTGGAAGGACGGAAGGAACTTTTGTAATTGTGATAGAAGGTTCGATAGTAGTTGTCAGAGCGGAAGCAACAGTAATATCGGTCGAGGCTGTCTTGATATTTGTAGAAGTGGAAATGGCGAATACCGACGCAGATGTAGCCGTGTCTACTGGTATCGGGATTGAACTTGTGTTGTTTACGGTAAATAGTGGAGCAGTTGGGTTTGTCTTTGCTACCACGGGAGCTGAGCTTGTAGTAGTACACGGGGTTTGGGGACCAGCTGTCTTGGTACTCTCTGTTATTAATCTCGTTGAACTTGTATTGCTGAATTGGAAGGTTTGAATAAGAGTATTAGTCTTCCGCGACACTGATGATTTGATTGACTTTATGGCAGTTGCAGAAGTCACAGAGGTCGTGGTTGTAGGCGATGCTATTTGGGTTCCCGGAAGGGTTGGAGCTGTGGAGCCCTGCTCAGTCAACTGCAGGGCAGTATTTGCTTCCACTTCCGTAGTGACAGTCTTTGCAGTAGTCGTAGAATTCTTGTACGAAGTTGAGCGTACGCTAACATGAGGTGGAACTTGAGTTGGCTGGGACGCTGCGCCCAAGGCCAGTGTTGTGTGGCTACGAGTAACAGTATTCGATATTATAGACGGAATCAAGTTGGCAGTTGTTGTTGTAGGGACTGTAGGTGATGACGAAGTTGTTGAGACGGTTGTTGCATCTGTATTATCAGATACCGGAATTATAGCAATTGGGTCAGGTGCCGAATTATCCCTTACAGGACTATTACTAAATCAGTGATGATAACTTTGAGATTAAGAACATCTTACTATTTGTGTGTGACGTCTCTCCGGAGCGGACCTGCCGCGCCCAAAGCTGCCAAGAACAGTGCGGCAGAGATCAAATGAGACCCACGCATATTCCACGTTTTTGAGCAATATGGAAACCGCAGTGTTGAGATTCCCCAGAAAAGCAATGCTATTTTGACCTCCTTGGTGGCAAGTAACGGAAATGAACTTGAAAATTGGATAAGGTAGGTTATAAGGTTGAATAAATGATTAATGGAATATAGAAAATCAACGAAAGAAAATCGTATGAGACAGATAAAAAGGGAATGAAGATGGATGAAACCGAGAATGACGAGGAAGACACGAGAATTTCGATCCATCGAGGAGACGGCTGCATCTTGTACCCTCGAGACTTGAGGTTTCAGACTTGGATGGTCATGAATAGAGGACCAGGTTGAGCTAACTAAAGCTTTTGTTCTAGGCCTCTCAATCCTGCCTTTGCTCACTTGCGGGCCAGTGTTGACCATGGGCGGCTCTCTGAGCGAAACACGAAGCAAGGCCCGCCGCGGTCAGGTACCGATGAAATTCTACAAAGGACCCAATATACTGGATTGCGGGAGCCAACGGATGCGCCTTCGAACGCGATGGTTTGAGACGAGTGGTTGGCGGCTACAGCGACGGCGTTTGAAGCTGCGCGCGAGCGACAAGCGAGATTCGATCCCATTGGCCAACAGCCAGCTCCAGGGGCTACAGGCTGTAAGATGGGCGATTGAGGGACATTACTGGGTGGAAATTTCAGAAGAGTCAGCTACAAGCAAAATAATCCGGGTTGATCAGAGACGCGCGGATATGCACATATTTATATAGTTATACCATAATAGGAGAATGGGTACCAAAAAGCTCCCTCTCCGCATCAGGCTCAGCTCCGTTGTCTAGTCAGCTCCAAGATTCTCTCGTTGCTCTTAAACGCCGCTGCATGCAACGATCTTCTTGGCGTGGAAGGAATTCGTATGCCACCACGCTTTTCAAATTCCGTGATAGCTGGGGTTGTGGCGCGGCCAAATGGAGAATTAGAAAAAGGCTGCGAAGACAAAGAGGATGGAGAAGCGAGGACGGACGGACACGTAAGTTAGACTAAAAGTCAACATTGTGCCACCACTAGGAAGGATTTTCATAAGGACAGAAGCTCTTGGGGGAAGGCAAACCTGATTGGTGACAAAAAAATTATGGGATAGAATATTGTATGACCTCTTCATTGGAAATGCTACTAACTTTCACTGATTCCATCAAGATGCGAAAGTCATATTAAGGAGCTGGCGGATTATGTAAAGAGGCTACCATGATCCAGATATTCCACAATCCACAACTCTAGTCTCTGACAGCCGAAAATGTCTCGCTGTGTTAGGGTTCGACTCTCAGAGAGATGCTTTCAGGAGTCTTTCGCCGTCTTGCGCCTCGAAGTGATTCTGCCGTTCAAGAGACAGAAGGGGCATCATCCTCAATGTTTGAGTCCTTTTGCTATATCAAGAATGGAAAATAGGTCATGCAACTCCTGAGTACTGAACTGTGACCTTGGTAAGCGTGTCATATAAACTAGGCTATCTTCCTCTTGCTGGTTTTCCTGCTACACACCACCATCAATACATACGCCTCTATACCTACTTTCCACAGCAACAGAAGCTCCAACGTCGTTGCTTCCCCTCTCAAAGGCAACTATAATATCGAAAAGTGATTAAAGCTTAGTCAAGTGACTATTTAAAATTCATAACCACTATTCCTGCGGAAGTGACCGTCACTTCCGCCCTCTTTTGGTAGTACAGAAACAGTAGCAAACAGAAGTCATTCATGTAAGGTTTCGCTCATATAACCACTTCGTCGGTGCGTCCAACTCACTCGGAGGGATTTCAGGGACCCACCTTGGAGTTGGCTCCGATGCCTGCCTTATCTGGATTGAGTCGGCTGGCAGCTCACCTTTTGCAAACATGGCCTGCAAATGCCCTTCCTGCGCGTCCTCATTTGGCCCACTCTGACTTTCTTGTTCTTTTGCTACTGCTTTGCGTCCTGCGCTACGGCGGCCAAGGAAGAAGGTGAACCCGATCACACCAATAAGAAGCAGAGCACCTAGGGCAGAGCCGACGCCGATACCTGCCGATGCACCAGGACTCAGACCTTTGGCTTTGTTGCTAGCGGTGGATTGGGATGTAGATGAGGTATTCGTTGTGGGCGAGGTATTCGTTGTAGGAGAGGTATTCGTTGTAGGCGAGGTATTCGTTGTAGGCGAGGCGTTCGTTGTAGGCGAGGCGTTCGTTGTGGGCGAGGTATTCGTCGTGGGGTTGACGGTGGGGCTCGTTGTAGAGCTGGATATCTAGTTTATGTCGGTTATCAGCGACCAATCCTACTAGCGCTTTATAGGATTTAGGGTGGATGCTGCTGCGAGTTGCCAAGATAATTACCGATGTAGTAGTAGTGGCCGGGAAGTCAGTCGACTGGAATCGAACTTGCACGCTGAATGCGTTGAAGCCGCCGTCTGCAGCGTTGCTTGAGGCGGTTGACAAAGTAACTCCATCTGAGATATAGGTCATTATCGTTGCGATCGTGGCAAACGCAGAGCTGCAACCCAAGGTGGACTGAAAAGCAAGAGGATTGGTGTTGCAAGTGTATGACCTATGAAAATGTTTAACTTTGCGACGTCAATAGGGCTTGTCTCAAAAACGAACGTGGGGCAGCATATAACGGCTGTCTCTGTGAGGGTCCCTATAGAGTCGATGGACGAGCAGGCGGATGTATATCTGGCGGGACAGATCCCTGGTGAATAGTAGTTGTTTTGTGCATCATTGTAGTTACTTGGGAAGCAGCCATCGGTGCTCACTGGTCCAGCGGCAACATAGCGGAGAGATCCTACGATGTACACGTTGGAGAAAGAGGATATGCACGACGATGGTGGGATAAATGTCGTTGTTAACTCGCCGAGAGACATATTCAAAGATCTTCGCAGTAAGAAGAATGAGATGTGGAAGGTGACAGAAACCTCCGTTTCCTTGTTTGTGTTTTGCGGTCCGTGTAATCTCAGGACGCAAGGCTTCGGAGATACTAGAATAACCAATGGATTATTAGGGATCAACAAAAATAGGTGGCAGATACTTGAGATTGGGTATTCTAAGCTCGCCGCTGCTTTTACTTCCCAATAGCAAAGCCTGATTGGCTTCGCAATTTCCCAGAAAATTGCGAACAGGATCACCCAGATTGCTTCTCGCCTATAGATTTGGATTCGCTGATATGTTACTCTCAGCTACGCTTGGGCAAAATAAACCAATCACTGACCACAAAAGATATTTGCTAATGCGCCAAATCCCCGGTTTCCTGAATCGGAACAAGCACATCGTATCGGGTGTATTGCAAGAACGCTATGGAGTATGTTCGCGCCGACCGGGAAAGTCTATCTCTAGGTCGACTCTCTATGCATTATCCACGATAGGGAATTCAAGAACTGTCAGATAGCGGCGATGAGTATAATATGTAGCTCATATTGATATGAAACTTTCGATGTTTAATTTTGATATTAGGGCTCCAAAGGTGATCCATTATTCACTATCTTACGCGTGATACTGCATCATCCTCTGTTCAAATTTCAAGACGCCACGTCTAGCGATCAAATAATTCCTCTGGCTTGTCTCTAAGGGGTTGCTTAATGGCAGTGCCAACAGAATGTAGTTCTTCTATTTCACGCCAGATCCCTTGAGAGATACATATGATACATATCTCTGAGTGTATGGGCAGCGAGCCACAGTAACTTTGGATTCGACTGGCTAGACCAAAGAGGAGATGAACCTCTATCCCATAGAATGGGACCAGATGACATTTCTCGCTTATATCGGTACTCTATCTGCTGCATGATGGGTGAGTATCGATTAGGTCGATCAGCTTTGTGTCGTCCAACCTTGTGGTCTGCAGAAATTCAGGGGCAGCGCAATGCCTCAGCATCAAGGCCGCCACAGTTCACATATGCAGGTACCCTAACGTCATCCCGCTCCAATCCTCATTGTGTCAATCTGGATGCTGAGATCAGACCCTGCCAATTCCTTCAAGCCACTCCGCATTTCTGTTCACCGGGTAGCAGAGACATCATGGCAGACACTCGGGCACTGACTGCTGTGACTGCACAACACATCAGAAACGTCGTCAGTGCGTCCTGGCTTTACCCCTTCAAGGGGATTTACTATTTTTGCAGGCACCCCGCCTTCTACCCCCTCCTCGGCCGACGTCTGGTTCCCTTGACCATTACTTCGATCATAGTCCTAGGTTTATTATTCGCTTTTACATACCTCCCCCAAGTCGCATTCCTCGCGCTCTTCCATGGCCGCCTGGCCTGGTTCAATGCTGTATTCTTGGTCCTTGGGGAGGGCCAGGTCTTGATCGCATTGCTCTTCGAAGCACTCCTCGTGGACGAAACGTTGGTAGATGTCTTTGATGTAACTGATCCTTATCCCCATCACATCGGCCAAGCCACAGTCTAATCAGCTGCTAACTCTCTCATTCTGCGCAGGCGACACTCATCAACGAAGGACAGATCTCCCTCGTGTCCCCGTCCCGCGTCCTCTTTCCCGACGCCCCAAATACCGTGAAAATGCTCGGCCAGCCCACCGAATCTGCAGTCTACAGCCCTTTCTCGTTCCGCCAAATTGCCGAGTTTATACTCTTCCTCCCGCTCAACTTTATCCCCGTTGTTGGCACGCCTGCGTTCTTGATTTTGACAGGCGCAAGAGCTGGTCCGCTGCATCATTGGAGATATTTTAAATTGAGAGGCCTCACAAGGAAAGAGAGGAGCGCAGAGATTAAGAGCAGACGATTAAAATACACTTGGTTTGGATCAGTTGCCTTAGTCCTGCAATTGGTGCCGTTACTGAGCATGTTCTTTTTATTGACGAGTGCGGCCGGATCAGCGCTCTGGGTTGTGAAGCTGGAGGAGCAAAAAAGATTGGCCGAAGATGCGCAGACGGCGGGTGAGGGGGAGGTACCTTCTTACTCAGATGATCCCATGTAGATATCCTATTGAGGTCGAAACATTGGCTAAGTGTAAAGTGTTTCGGTGCATTCTTGTTCTATAGTGGGTCGTCAAAAGTCTGTGCTCAACACCTGTTTTACTGCAAAACTTGACCTCTTTAACCCCCCACCCTAACTTTAATTAAATAAAACTCTTAAAAATATACCCTTTTATACGTTTAAAATAATTAATATGACATTATATATTTATAGGGTTTTTAAGTAATCCAGGAATACTAGCGTATATTATTTATGTTTTAGTAAGGTACTTTTAGAAAATATGATTATTTGTATTTAAAATAGGCGAAATATAGATTTTGCAGACTATATAACTACATTTCATAAAGTCTACAGTAAAATTAAAATATCCTAGTGATAGATATTAAGATATATATATAAAGATCTTTTTAACCATTAAATATAGAATTAATATCTTGTTGTTAATATAGTCAACTTTAGAAGTGTTTAGGTCGAGTTTTGCGATAAAATAGGCGTTGAGCACAGACTTTTGATTTCATACTGGAGCAAAGTAGACCAATTAGAGAAATTGATCTCTCAATTTCCAGGCCCTGGCGTCATGCCATGTGTCTTTATCCGAAGCTATATAGTCGGAAAGATATTCGACATGGATAGGCACATGTAAATTGTCCGAATAACCCCCCTGCAGTCATTCCTAGCTGTCAAGGGGCATTATATTCGACGCATTCGTGTACAGGAATGACAAATGTGGCTGCTCTCGTTCGCCGTAACCCGGAGTTTGAAGCTCAACTTTTCTTAGTTGCTGTTTCCCCACCATCATATCTCGCCTGCCCACACTCAATACCTTTCCCAGTAATGAAATAGATGTTGGTCGGTCATCAATTCGATGATTCGAAGGCTCGTGAGTGTCTAGTCTTCATGTCGCATTCTGCCGACTGACATTTCACAGCTACAAGGAGCCGCAAAACGCAGCTCAAGCCGACATCACGTGATACAAATCCGGCATGAACGTCGACGATTTGGGCTACACCAGAAGATTCGACAGCCAGGGTTATCCCGGGAGTGCTTGGAGAGAAAGCTCGATAACGTTGGGCATCCTAGAGATGGGGCTATACCAAAGAACCGGGCCGCTCGACAGGCTCAATCGACTCTTCCGGGGAACGAATATGCATATGATCGGGCTACGATCACTAAAACGATGAAGCTCCCTGCACTCGAAGAAGTTCCTAGTGCACTCAAAAGCTGTTATAGAGATGGCGTCCTTAGCTATCCACGCCATTTAAGAACGCATTTCTGGGTGCAGCGCCATGTCAAAGCAGAGAATTACAGCGACGGCCAGAGCCATCCGAGCCTCAAGTTTCGGCACCGTCTGGCATTCAATGCCGAGGAATATCCAGAGGTGATTGCGTTGGGCAAAGGTGACTCAAAGGTACGGTAGGCTTTATCTCAGTTTAGTCCAAAACTGACAAGTCCGAAAATACAGAGAGAAGCCGAACATGCTGCATTCCTGCATCTCATTGCAAACTTACATGCCCGTAGTTTATTACAGAAGATATATCTTGAACTCGACATCAACCCGGGAAGGATTGATATACCTGGTCTAATTGAGATCAATGAGCCTTCTAGAAATGGTCAGTTTACTGCATAACTACAATATGTCATGTGGTATGGTCAAGAATATATCTAATGGCCTCTATAGAATTTGAGCACCAGCGTGATCAGACTTTCGCATTTGACACGGTGCATAACTTTTGTGCCAAACACGGACTTGTCCCAGTTATAAAAGTCTTCGAGGAACGGAATCCACTTAATCCACGTTCAGACCCTACTCACTTTACTCTCCAAGTGCAGCTGCCTGAACATCAGATCTCTGTCGCCGTCAGGGCTTCAGTCGAGGACAGGCATTTACAAGAAGAGGTGGCCTTTATCCATTTCAATAAGGAGCTGCAAGAATCTGGCTTGTTGCAAATTTCTGAATTATCCCAGGCCATGATTACATCACCCTCGTTGAGTCTTACGAATGCAGAAGGATTTGTACGATTTTCACGGCCTGGAGCAGATATATCTTTGGCTCAAAAGCGTAGAGATCGATATAAGCGAGTGCAGATTCGTTTGGATGGGGTCGCTTCTGGAACTGGATGTAGCGTTTCAACCAAACACGCAACGCAGGCGGCATGGCTGGTGACTGCAGTTAATATAGCAAAGGCTTCCCCAAATCTATTGGGCAGATTTTTCGACTCCCCTGGAGCCGGATTAATCGCAATAGCGTCCAGTCCGACAGCTCCAATCCAACCTGAAACTGTCGAAGATGACTTTATCAAAGATGATACTATTGAAGATGATCCCGGTGCGTTTTGCGGCATAGAATATGAATCTATTGAAAATGACTCGGCGGAAGACACTGCTACTAGCGAGAATGGTCCTGCTGCCTCCACATCGACTGGCCCATTGAAATCGACTTGGGTCCGAGCAACCGAGACCTAATTAAGAAGGCCTTGATAGCTATGGGCGTAGCGTACAGTCCTATCAAGTATAAGGAGCTGGAACCAGATCATCAGTCTCTCGGAGGAAGAAGCCGAGCAGAAGCACGGACAGTATCCCAGTCGCAATTAGATTTACAATCTGAGCAGCTGCTAAATTCCTACCGCGAATATAATGAGCGAGAGGATCTAGGGAATTTGCTTGAAGCAAGAGCTAAGCTACCCATAAGCATATATGCAGACCGTATTCTCAATCTTGTTTCAGAAAGTCCTTTCAGCATCGACTGGGAGCGGCAAGACCACACAAGTACCTCAAATAGTCCTCGACAATTGTATGAGGTCAAGAGAAGGTGCGGAGTGCAATATAGTGTACACCCAACCGTGAATAGTGGCAGCTACATCTATCGCAACAATCTAAGTGAAGCCCGTCCCCGTGCCGGTCTGGGAGAGCTTGGTGGGGTGACCTTCGCTTATCACTTTCAAAGTGAGATCCATATCTTAAGCCTTATAACTTAGGCAAGAACAATTTTAATGGACCAACCTTGAACCTCACATGGACACAATGCTGTCCCTCACGATATTACTTTGCAAGCTGATGGCAAGACATTAAGATCCCTTAGCTATGGCAACAACTGAAGATGATGATTCGTATATTGACTACGAGACTTTCCTCTCACCCTCATTTTCCCCAGCTCAGTTTGCCAACACTCTAGTGCTAACAACAAATAATCCATCCGACACCCCCCTCGATCTCTCTACACCACTCTCTCGGGTGCTTTTTGACGCTCAAGAAATAGACACGCACATTGACAATTTAACAACAAAGTCCGCCTTGCCCCTTCTCTCACATACGCAAGAACAATCTACCTCATCGGAGAATATAGCGAGGGAAATTGACACTCAGGTTCAGAGCCTGAATGATGGCTACAAAAGATTAGAGAAAGAAGTGTTGGTAAGGTATGAGACGGCAGAAGAGGTGAAAGCTGTTACTGAACGATTGTGGGAGACTGTTAAACTCGGACGGAGTGTGGGACGCTGTTTACAATTGGTACGGCAGCTTGAGTTACAACTAGCAGAGGTTGGGGGTGCGGGGAATGTGGTCAAGACGACAGGACAAAAGGAGGACTATGGCGCACTAGTGAGATGCTCATATACTTTGATCAATCTGCGTGAGTTATTTGGAAAGACAGGCGTTGGAGAGGAGGGCGCTGGGTTGGACAGAATCGACGCCGTTCGAACATTGAGGAGTTCTACCATCTCGCCAGCAGAACGAGCGGTCGTTACCAGAGCCCAGCAGATCGTCAGGGAGTTCTCAATGTCCAGTCTTTCCTCAGGTACCAACACTGCAACCTATGCCCAGACTACAGACACGAAATCAAGAACTACATCAGCATTATTGTCTCTTTACCTCCTTTCAACTATCCCAACGGCAACTTCTAAAAGGGAGAAGTGGGAACCGGATTTACTTATCGGAACACTGCAAGACTATCTTCGCACTGCTTTAACGTCCTCCCTTGCCTCTCTCTCCCGCTCTTTGGCCACCCTGCCAACTCTCGATCGCACGCTTCTGGAGGTATCCGCTCGATGCCAGAATATTCTAGCACTTGAATCTCTTATTTCGTCCATCAACCCTCCAAACAATCCCCTCCTCTCTTCTACGCATGCACCGAAAAACTTCTTAGAGCCATTGTTACAGAGTCTGGAGACTGGGAGTTTGGCATCCTATTTTTGGAGGACATTAGCGGGCGGTCTCAGCACCAAAACTGTGGAGATTGTGAATAGGGGCGGCGTATCTGCGCGGGCTCTGAAGAGCAATAAGAAGAGCGTAGGTGATTCTATAAAGGAGTGTGTGATTAAGGGTAGTCAGATGCCTACCGGGTCAGGAAAGGAGAAAAACGAGGATAGCTGGGAGAGGGAAATAGCAGTTATGGTTGGCAGTGTTACTGGTGCATTAGGGAGGTGAGACTCTCTCTGATGCTCTAGAAACAACAACCTACATGAGAGTGTAGCTACCTCGTAGCTATGCCATACTCTCTTGGTGCTAGGCTTGAAGGTGACACCTACGGAAGACAAGTCCGGCGGCATACACCCTGATGTATCGCATCTGGGTTCAGTTTATCACCAGGATCTACAAGTAGCCGTGACCACGGACGCCTTGTCTGATGGAAGGAGTATTTGTAGGAGCTAGGGTTACAAGAAGCACAATCCTATCGACTGCGGAATCATATACCTCGGATGTAGAACAGGAGTGTTTCCCCACCTTATTGCAGAGAGCAGGTCTTCTAAAATGGACTTCAGTGATCAAATTTTAGAATTCCCAAGGGCTGATGTCTCCGTAGTCAAAACCTAGGTAATCTGTCGGCAAAGCGAAATCTAAAGCAGGTACCCTGACGTGTCCTACTTTCTCATGAACCCGGACCGTACCGATAGTCGCTAATTTTAGCCTGCATCGTAGATCATCGCTTGCCCCTGACCTTTAACCTCAGCTCTTTTATCAGATATATTTCCTCTTAGCATTGCGCGGCGGAGGTTCACGGCTTAAACCCTGCAGCCCCTGATGGGAAGCAATTTTTATACACATGTTCTTGACACGCGTTGGGCGGCGGCCAGGACGCCTTTGTCGTACCTGGCTGCGTCTTGTCTTCCTCTCCCTCGCCATCGCGCTCTCAGTCGATTATTTCCTCATGATGACCCTTAATCCCGCACCCCAGAGAGTCTATCCAAGCAAAGCAAACTCCGAAGAACGAATTTTTATTGCTAGCATGCACTGGACTAACGAGGCTATAATACGCTCACATTGGAGCGCAGCGATCCTGGATGTCGTACACCATTATGGCGCAGACAACATCTATATATCTATCCTCGAGAGTGGCAGTCTGGATAATTCGAAGGCTGCTCTGAGAGAATTGGACGCGGAATTAGAGACATTGGGGGTAGAAAGGAGCATTGAACTACTCGACACTACACACGAGAACGAAATGGCGAAGACACCGGGTTCTGGTTGGATTTTGACAAGCAGAGGGCAGAGAGAACTACGCCGAATACCATACCTGGCGGGAATAAGGAATAAGGTAATGACGAAATTGAATGCTCTTGCGAATCGGGAGAGTGGAAGACGAACTTTTGATAAGATACTATGGCTAAATGACGTTATCTTCACGGTATCATACCTAACGTTGAACGGACCCTATCAAGGCAAAATTTACTAAGAAGCTGTGTATAGACTGAAGACGTTACTACTCTGCTAGCGACAAGAGACGGTGACTATGCAGCTGCCTGCTCCCTCGATTTCTCAAAGCCTCCAATATACTACGACACCTTTGCTCTGCGCGACATCTCTGGCGCAAAACCTGTTACCCAGACCTGGCCATTTTTCCTTGCCGCCGAATCCCGTAACGCAATGATATTGAATACTCCAGTGCCGGTGAAATCGTGCTGGAATGGGATCGTTGTTTTCCAGGCCGAGCCGTTTTATAAGAACCCGCCTCTACAATTTCGTGGAACACCGGATAGTCTCGCGGAGTCTCATTTGGAAGGCTCGGAATGCTGTCTTGTCCATATAGACAACGAGCTAAGTGCGAAAAGGGGTGTGTGGTTAAATCCAAATGTTAGAGTGGCGTACAACGATGAGGCCAACAAGGTTGTGAACCCTGAAAATGGGATATGGCCGTCCCGCTCGGAAAAAATAAAAGGGATTTGGGGCAATAGGATTGCACGATGGACAGGATCTCTACAGAGATTCCTTGAACGATCAGTGGTGAGAGGCAGAGTTCGGCGATGGCGGCGCAAGAAAGAGCGTAAAGAAGAAATGGCCTTGCCCAAAGACGAGGAATATTGCTTGATTAATGAGATGCAAGTTCTGGTCACAAATGGATGGAAACACTTATAGAGTCATCTCAGGTATAGTTTCCATCTCCTGGGAAACCGTTCCCCGGATATTGGCAGTGTAGGTCTGGCCTTTAGCCCTGCGCATACGCGCTCGACCTACGAATTAAACCCCTAGGCATGAGGGCTTACATCTTCATGACCGCGACCTTTCTAGACTAGAATAATTTGGAGTAGACGGCGGCTTATCATGTAGTCAAAATTGTACTTCGAAGAGCGAGGAGGAATTGGAAGGAAGAGCCACCTCTATGTTGTACTTGGGAAAGCCTGGAGTCAAGAAGCTTTTCAAGATAAAGTACACGGTCGAGTAGAAGCATCTGGCATCGGGGGGCCGAAGATGACATTTATAGATAATAGATCCTAGTTTTCATATGGTGCTCGAACCTTTTTTAAACAAGAAACCTACTTAGAGAAAAGCTTCTTCCAGGGCGATGGCTTCTTCCTCTTCTTATCGGCTTCTTTTTTCATCTGCTCATATCGAATCCTCTCATTATCCCTATAGGTCTTGATCTTCTTCACCAGCTCCTCAAATGGCTCATCGATATTCACTCTGGTCTTGGATGAGCACTCCCGGAACATACATCCCATACCCTTCGCGCATGACTCCCCTTCTTCTTTGCCCACTTCTCGGAGATCTTCTAGGTCTGACTTGGCCCCAAGTAGACAGGTCTGAAAAGGCTCCCACGTGCCCATCTCCTCCTTCGTCGCCTTAGCTTCCTCCCATATAGCACGCACCGAGGCTAGCGATGCCTCAGAGGAGATGGAGTACATGAACACTGCCGCGTCCGCATTACAGATAAGAGAGTTGCGCAGATTGGAATGCTCAACGTCCCCGCTGGCCTCTCCAATCTCGACGATGCATGGTTGGTTGCCCACGGTGATCTGCTTCTTGTAGATATCTTCGAGGGTGGGATCATATTCCTCTGTGAAAGTATGTTGGATGAACTACATTGCTCATACGTAGGGTCAGTCACGATAAGCTCTCGAGTGACGCAAGCCCGGTGAGAGCCTGCGGGCAGCTCGGCATGATGGTAAGCTGTACCTGGGTAATGAAGCTCGTCTTCCCGACCCCTCCCATGCCGAGAACAACAATATAGTACTCCTCTGGCTTGGCAGCCTTGTGCGACGCCATGTGGGATCTGTTTATGTTGCCAGACGTCAAATTTTTGGATTTGGCTATGTACCTACATGCGCGGTGATGAAGATGGTGAGGTCAGATGTGGGGTAAAGATCCCCCGCTCAATATAGACTACCTAACCGATTCACAAGAGCCTTCGAACCTGACCGCCCGTCTTATCTCAGCAGGTATGCGCATGCTGGTTATGTACGAATCGAAAAATCAGCAAAACTTATGAATGCATCCTCGGCGGTTCGTCGCTCCCGAAAACTACATAGCTACACTTTCTTCCCAGCCGCGATGCCCATCAGCAAACTCGTAGTCAGATACGCTGCTGATGGTCCCGGAATGCCCTTCTTCAGATACGCCACAGCCGTGAGACATTGCGTGGCAATTAACACTCCTAAGATATATTTCTCAACGCCATCAGGAACGCCTCCGTTTGCCCATTTGAAGCAGAGAAGAGCTGCACTCGTCAGCATTCTCGCATTCACGGCAATGACCACATAGATTTGATAATCCATGCTTTCGGAACGTTCCAGGGGCGGAAATGGGATGTACCTGTTGTGATAAAATACCCATTTGCCTGAGTCCAGCTCACCTTTGAGGCGTATGCCCCGGGAATTGCACCAAGGGGTTGGAGGTGGGGTACGAGTACGTCCAAGTACATTTGGGTGTGGCCGAGAGGGAGCGCCAAGAACAGGCCGCCGGCAATTTTGAAGAGTGTAGACGAGGACATGATGTTATGAATGTTAGGCTACTTGTAATTTTAACGTGTTGATGGAGTCTTTTGGAGGAAATGAGAATTAAGCTTGAGGCTTGGATGGGCAGCGGAAAGTAGAAGAGGAGCTTCAAGAGCCGAGGTTAAAGTTAACCAGGTCAACACTCGCTAAAGCCCCTGATTTACCACAACTAGAAAATCAGCGAAGAGTAATGACTCTAGGAAAATGTGGCTTTGTATATCTCTATATTAAGAGTAGTTAGTTGGATTTAACTAAGAGAGTACCTTAAGTTAGCTTAAAAGAATATCTAACTCTAAAATTAGTGCCTATTCTTTCCTAGATATTAACTCTAGTTTAAAAAGTTAAAAGCTCCCTAAATTTAAGATATATTAATCCTTCTTCCTATCTTATTTCCTTACTATTTTAGTACACTTTCTTGTTCCTTTATCTAGTATTAGTTTTTATCTAGCTACATTTAACATCCTATATCATTATCATTATCTACCTTGGCTTTGCTCTCTATGCCCTATAGGCCATCTAGAGTTTAGGTAACTTCTAAACTTTCTTGATTATCTAGCCTAGCTAGGGCATCAATGAGCCTCCATAACAATCCTGCTTCCCACTCCGTCTCTTCTGGCGCCACCACTCTTCTGCTCCTTCGTCTCCTCAATTTGGATATATCAATATCCGGCACATGGTAATAGATCATCGCGTCATGCAGTCCCAAGCCGTCGGCATATATTGCTCGAGTAATATCGGAACTTCTCCATTGCTATCAATATCGAAAGTTTACTTCTCCTACGGCATTTCTACCACCTGCCGCGCGCCGAGCCCATCCATCTCCGTCGCCGCTGGGGTCCGGCCGTCCAGCTCGGGTCTGTGGTTCTTTGTGTCCTTCCTTAGCGGTGCGTAGAACCCCTGATGGTCGAGCTCGTATCGCAGAGCTGATGCATTTGGCGGGAGGGTTCCGGGCGAGTAATGCCGTCGTCTGTACCAGAAATATCCTCCTATTATTATGACGACCAATGCCACACCTCCAATGACCCCACCTGCTATGGCGCCTGCGTGGGATGTTCCTCCTGTTGAGCTTTGGTTTGGTGTTCCCGTAGATGTGCTACTCTGCGTGGTGCTCGTTGATGTGCTTGTTCTCGTGCTCGTGCTCGTGCTTATACTCGAACTCGCTGTCTCCGTCCCACTGGTCGTTGCCACAACGGACGGCACCACATACGTTGTGGCAATACTCGCAATCGGCTTGGCGACCACCGTTTGCGTGGTCGGGTCGTTACAAGTGACGTTCCCAGAAGCGTCGGCGCCGCAACAAAACCATTCCTTCGTCTTCGTATTAAAGGTAATATCCAATACTGGCAGATTTGCACAGCCCAAGTTGCAACTGGGGTCGGCGAGCGAGGAATCGGTGCAGCCACCTACGTAGTCTAGTTGAGTGTGAGCAGATTATGAACGTGGGATGAAGAGAGCCACCTACATCCAGTTTCATTCCAGTATGGGTTCGACGGATGCGTGAAATGGCACAATCCGCCCTCGACGCATTGGTCGCCCACCGCGCAGCAGGAGAGAAACCCCTATACCAGCTTGTTAACCCCATTATCCCCACATCTCTCTTCTTTTGGGGACGGAGGAAGAGAACACGCACCGAATCGGGCGACACCACACCACACGGCCCTCCCCCAGGACTTGTTACATGCTGGACACCGTCGACCTTATGGTAACACTCCGTATTCAGCGATTGCGCGTTGGTGGCGAGCACGAGAGCCAGGAGAGCGGCACCCCCACTACAGATTCCACGGCTCGTCATAGCGAATATACCCTTCGCACAGTTGTGCCAGCGTGCGAGTCCAGAAACGAAGGAACGCTTGGATTCAACATCGACAACCACGCCAAAAGTTGAACAAGGTAGTGTAAAGAGGCTACACGCAGGCAGCAGGAACAAAAGATTAAACAGGAAAGGGTGAGACTGGCAACGCGAAGAGTTGGGCACAGCGCAGGATTCCCGTGCCAGGCCGGGCAGCCTCTGACGGATCTTCCTCCCCAATCTCTCAAATAGAAACACGAGCAAAAGTAGAATCCACATGCCCCCCTTCCCTCTTACTGTACATGTACTCACTTTACGTAGATATCCCAGCATGACCTCTACGTGCGGGTCGGCCTACGCGCGAGCTCATTGGAGTCTCAGCGTCCCTGAGTCGAGCGTGCTATGCTAGACTCGGTAGGGCTGGTGTCACATCGCAATTCCACCACACAACTTTACTTTCCCTGGCGCTGGTGGGCTCGCATCTTGGCCGCCACCGCCACTGGGCCGGGGACCACAGGCGATGGCGGACAAATGGATGATGGGGGAGCAGGGGGGAGAGAGGGAGGAAAGCTTAACTATTTTACGACAGGGGCAGACATGCGTGGCCGTGGACAGAGAGCAGGAAGCTCGCGTTTTGCGCATATGGAACAGGTAAGTCGGCGTGTATATACATAAATTGTACGTACAGATGTCATGCTCAGGAGACGAATGGATCCTTATTTTCCAGCTTGCTCTCTTATTTTATCTCTCCAGTGGGAGAAAAGTCTGGCTGCGCATAAGTATTTCGAGCCGCCGCTTTCGCTTTCACTACGAGCCTTGGGGCAGTCATGCGAGCTACGAATTATTTTGCCTGCTTTTTGGAAATCATTTGAGCTTTCATTTTTCTTCCTTTTGAACATACAGTGCTATTAACACTATCTGGATTTTTCCTAGATTGCATCATCTTCTGTCTATTGTCATTCAATCCTACTTTGCATTTCCTCTCTTCTTCCACTCTCTCTCCAACTTTTCTTTCATCCCACCTCCAATCCATATTATGAATACTGCCATATCCGGTATATCGCTTGCTTGCAGCCTTAGCACTTGGAAAAGTGGTGTGTGAGAGGTATTTGACAGTCAACTGGCTATTGCACCTGCCATGGTAGACTATTGGGTGCGCAGCTTATTTATACTTGAAATTCAACGCTGAGTCCGGATGGGGTAAAGAACAGTCTTGACAAGTGCACACGATTTATTCATTATCTGCAGGATGGCTAAAGGTACAAAAGCTCTGGCGATGGCTATCTATAGCTTAACTCAACATACACCTTGAATCTAGCAGGTCAAGACACCGCCTGAGAAATCTATCAAACTCACACTAGGAAGCATATCACGAGCTCCTCAATAACGAGCAGTTCGTCGAAGACCACACCGGACAAGTCGAGCATTGTGCTACCTGTAGAGGTATGGCCCTACTCACCTTGTCTTCTTCACAAGTCTAACAAACAGTAGGACAGGAACATCTATCAGAGAGAGCTTGATGCAAGGTCTAGTGTCCCCGTTGAATCTTCTCTGTCACCATGGGCTCTGTGTCCGCTCATTGACCATCTCGTCAATTGGGGGCATGTGACCCAGTGCGGGCCAAGGAGATGGCTCGCGCGTCGGAAATCGCTAGATACTTTGGCGACAGAGAGCTTTTGAGCCTTCCCAACGAACCTCCCCCTATACCAGTACAGGAGTGATTCAATGAATTAGGGGTTAAAACTGAGATACAGAACAGTCGCAGTAAAGCAATGGAAGAGGTGAAGCGGATACATAGCGAATTGCAGCAGCTAAAGTCATCGACTGTGTTAATCTTAAGATTGAGACGTAGAGAGGTCTCATATTCTATTACTTCACTTAGTAATAACCTTCAAATTGCGTTCGGTCCTAATCCGAACTTGAAGCCAGAAGCAATTGACCCCAAGATGGTTCAGATCTTCGTCGAGGTCGCCGAAGCATATACTGCGGAACTGGAAGAGAGCATCGAGCAGTCGGGGGGAATAAGTGCATTTCAAGCACGCCTCTTAAGGCAGAAGATGGATTCTCTTGGAAGACTCATAAGTCAAGCCCTTCCGGGAGTCGGGACTAGCAGTACATTACAAAGTGACTCCCAGCCACTTGCAAAGGCGACAGATGTGGAGATGCTGGACGCACAAAAGGGGGACTCTAACGACCCCATCAGCGAGTCACAAGCCAGTGACAGCTCGGATTTTCAAATAAGAGGAGGTAAGGTGTTTCATTTAACACGGATAGCTCCTCTGCCAAATATGACTAAACGATAGAGCCATCAAGAGACGCAGATAGAGTATTACAGAACATCGTGCCATAGCGACCAACGCACTCAGAACGGCGGCGATCCGTATTTCATTTAGCAACCGGTCATATGGACCTCTTCGTGGTCACATTGCCTAACACAATACAACAGAATATAAGCGTGAGTGTGGGCGATAAGGGCTTCCTTAGGGCGGGATATCATATTGCAGCAGGAAATACACAACGCTCGGTAGAAACAGTAAACTTACGATCGGACTTGGCAGCCACGAAAGAGGATAATATGAAATTGCAAGCGCAATTTAACCGGATACAGCATTACCAAAAGTAATGCTTAGCTGGATAACGCAGATCAACATGCTAACAGGATAAATGGTAGACATTCCCAAGGCCAAGAACATTCTGAATCGTCAAAAGTGGAGATATTCAGGAATGAGGACAGCTTTTACAGACAGTTACGCAGGGAAGCTCCCTCTAGAGCGAGGCAAGAAATTGAGACCACCACTAATGAGGAGAGCCTTTTCAGACGACGGGTCACCGCAAGAACTTCGGAATCAACGCCAGATACTATCGGTGATGCTGTCGGTCACGAGATGTGTGATGCTACTCGGCTCAAAACTCTCGAAGATCGATTATCAGAGTTGAGGCAACGGATCAACAGGTTAGAGGAAGAAATCCAAGACGCGCAGAGGGAAAGAGATTTCGCGATGAGGAAAGCGGAGATGGCAGAGAAGAATGTGAAAGAATTAAAGGAGGAAATGGAAACTCTTCACCCTGACAGAGAAGGACCAGGTACCGTCCAGACCTGGCGACTTCTCCTCCGAGATCGCCAGATTACCGATCTCGGCGTAGTCCGCAACAACCTTCGCGCCGAAGTCATCAGACAAAACGGTCGGATTGTGGGAGCTCATGGGGAGGTTAATAGAGAGATATATATCCTAACACGATGGGAAGAGGCTGGTCAACGTGAGCAGGAGGGCCGGCCACGGATATACAGAGACGTGTGGGGTCCAGGAGACGACAACATCCCGCGGGAGAAATGGCCGCCTGAGTACCAGCCAGGTAGCCCACTGGGAGACATGCGTGATGATAGGCTCCCCTCTAACAAAGAAGTACTAGCTGACAAGGTAGAGAGAACTCTGAAGCTGCTCAATTCTAGGTACGAGGTTGGCTACCCCTCGAACCGTTCGGACAAGATAGAAGAGGCGCCGGCATGCCTACGGCTGAAAATAGCGGCAGCATATAAGGGAATACATGCAATATTTCCTGACATTGGGGTTGAAGTAGTGGAATGCCTTACAGGGTTGGTAGACATTCTTCGGGAGAAGAGGCAACAAGTTGCATGAGAAATCAGCTCCTTACGTGCTGAGAAAAAGAAGGCGCTTCTTCAACCCAAGACTTGCAAAAACGTTTAGGGAAGGAGGCTCATGCCAGTGGTGGCAGACTACGCCGTTCTGATGGTGTAGTCGAGAACGCGCGTCCAAGAACTGAACCCCCATCTTTGCCTAACAGCAACTTAAAAAAGATGGATGATGTAGAAGATGACGCCGGGAGCCAGTCAGGTTCGAGTGAAGGAATCCCCGCAAGCCTCCGCTGCGACAGCTCAGGGAGCACGTACACTGCGCCGGGCAGCCCATTGAACAGAAGTCTTGACGGCTCGCCACTGCTTAATGACGATCATGATGGTGTAGACCCTGGCAATCCAGGGATAGCAGCGCAAGGGGTAACGCAAGAGCTGGCAGGACTGGAGCCGGTTGAGCTGGAGATAGTAGGATGACAGGAAATTGAACTGCACAGCCCCCAAATAATAAATGATCTTCAACAAGAGAACGCCCCTCTCGGCAGTCAGAGCGTAGCGCCTGGAAAGATCCGTAGGGCATCTGCAGCTGGTAGATCCCCTACTCGAGAGCCGAGCGTTAGCAATTCCATTCCCGCAGCGGACAGAGCAGGCGAGAATCAGAACTTCGAGACCAATACAGTTTTCGGACCGAACATGACGAATTATTCCTCAACGAACACTAATCCTCCAAACCATCGTCGAGATTCGCCGCCGACTTCTGAGGTGCCTCGGCGCACGGGTCCAAGGTCGACTCGTAACCGGGCGCCCGTGTACTGCTAGCCGCTAAAGAGAAAGCGGAGAGCTGCGGGGTCTGACGAAGGCAAACCGCCGAAGAAGAAGAGGAAGTCATGATGCGGACTCGCTGTTGGCGATATTATCGAAGACGTGTTGATTTGTGCGCCAGCTACGACGCCATCCGTTTGAAGATTATCCACATCGATATTTGGCGACCTGGCAGGAGAAGAGTTGGAAGAGCCCCGCGCAGCAAGATTTGTGCGAGCCATAGCATGATGGTAGGATTGGGTTTCTCGTGCCCTGGTGTGCCTGTTTGCGTGCCTTGCCTGGTGGGAGGTACAGGAGAGGTAGCAATAGGGCGCTTCCTTTTCCAAGTCCACAACCTCCAGTTCCTGGAGACAGGAGCAGCCACCGGGGGGTAGGAGGTGGGAGGTGCCCTAGCTGCAGCAGGGCAACCCCTTGGTCCGAGATGGGCGATTTCAAGGTCTGGCTCAGAGCGCGGGAGGAGTGACCGAAGCGTAAATTGGGAGTAGTTTGATTGGAGGCTGGAAGGGGTAGGCGTCATAGGAGGCTAGTGGCTTGTGAGTGGATACAGTAGAAGAGAATAGCCTCAATACCCCTTTTGGCAAGAGAATGGTCCTAGCCAGCGTGCCTTAGGAGGGATAGGTAAGTCGGAGACTTGTGGCGACTACAGCAAAGACGGGTGCCTGCAGGGATGATGATGGGCTGGCCTCTCCAGCCTATTCTTAGCCTCATGCCCAAGGGGGTGAGGAAGAGGCGATCTTGGCCCAGGGCTAGGTTGCCGTGGCCCTGTAGTGTCGAGCAGAGAAATTTGGGTGCGGCTGGGCCGTTTAGGCGTGAGACGGGTCTAGATTCCTGATGCCCAGACCATCCCGAGCGGGATGTGAGGCTAGCGGCGGGGACGGCGAGAGCGATGGACGAGGGGGGGGTGAGAGAGGTGGCGGCGGGGTGGTGGGGGATTCTTCTGGATGATGGCGATACCTGTGTCCGAGGGGCGAGCTGGGTGATTCGTTCGTTCGTTGCATGTACTTGCTCTCTCCATCGCGGAATGGAAGATGGGGGGCGGCGACGTGCGGCATGGCCTGATGGTGGTGTCGAGTGAACTAATCATGATGTGGTCGATGTTGGAAGCTACGTAAGATGCACTGTTGATTGTTGGTTATCGAATGGATGATGGATTGGACATCCCGCCTGCTGTGTGGGTTCGGGGTGCCGTCATTGGGTCTGTGGTCCCGTGACGTCGCCGCGTTCCTGAGCTCTGGATGAGGAGGACGACTGCTCGAGGCTGATGGTTCCATGATGCGAGGAGGGACGAAGGGCGCGCTCGGCGGCGGGAGGTAACGTTTGATGGCGGTGGGAGGGTCCTGTCACTCGCTCGCTCTCTCTCTTTCTATAGCTCTAGCTGGGAAGGAGAGAAGATTGTGGAGATGGTTGTCCTCTGGGGCTATCTTGTTATGGTGGTGGATTTGAATGAAACCTGGTGGCCATCAGTTTACGCGGGATGGGTGGGCTGCCTGACATCTGGGGCGGCGACACTTCCCAGCTGTACCCCTCGAGACCGTGACATCACGCGAGGGGTCGAGGTACCAGAGCCCTGCAGCCGGCGACAGATACTGGGCAAAGTAAGGCACGCGGGGCAGAGGGACAGAAGAGACTTCCTGGGACAACGAGAGAGGTGTGAAGATTGCGAGCAGGTGGGTGCAGTGGGCCTGCGCCGGCGGGTTGGGAGAATCATGGCCGCGGCGGCGAGGAAAAATGCACTCGTCGTTGTCGTAGATTATTATATGATGGCTCTGGGTCTCGTGGGGAAGGGGGGTCGCCGCCATCGACGTCCGTCTAGATTCTGGCCATCGACGGTATCTCCTCCTACTCTTTCTCCCTCCTCTTCTCATGCTGCTTCCTCCTTCTTTTCATCCCCTTCGTCTTCTCTTCTTCTCCCCTCTCTCTCCTCCACCATCACCCACCTCCCTCACGTCCCCCCTCACCTCCTCACGACGACTGCTCCTCCTCCACCCCGACCGCCCAGGCCGCCGCATTTCAACAGACGTGTGCCCTTGACTCGCTTATCTGCCAGGCACAGGAACCAGAAACCCGCCCTTCATCCAGAGAGTTCCATCGCTGCGCGTCCTTCTGCCCATCCCATCGCCGTTTGCGCATCGCTCTCCCATCACCCCCAATCCACATATACCTCCTTCTACCTTCCTCCTTCTCCTCCTCCGCCGCCGCCGCCTCCGCCTCCACCTCCTCCGCCCCTTCTCTTCTCCCTCTTCATCATCATCATTACCGGCATCATCATCGTCAATCGACCTCTTCTTCTCTTTCTTCTTTCCCTTCGTCATCTCTTCCTTCTTTCGCCCTCCTCGTCATCGTCATTCGGGGGACACCTCTCTCTATCCCTCCCTCCACGCCTTCCTCTTCCCACCACAGCTCTCCAATATCTCCCGACGCGCCGCAACCTGCCGATCCTTCGTCCGCCCGATCGCGCCCCTTCAGAGCTGTCAAAAATCTCCCCGTCCCGGTGTCCAGTCCCAGCGTCCCAGCGTCCAGCCCCCCAGTGCGCCCAGTCCCCCCCTGCGCCGCCCCCGCCTCCCTTATCGATCCCCTTCAACCCTTCGACCCTTCGACTCGCTGCTCGCTCACGGCTTTCTGTCCCCAGAGGTCTCGCTCGCGCCCTCGCGCGTCTTCTACAGAGTCCGTTCGTCTATCTTCCGTCACATCTCTCCCTCTCCCCTCGCCTCTTCTCACATCTTCCTCATCCTCTACCTCGTCTCTCCTTCTCTTCCTCCAGCTCATCTCCGCCTGGAGCACCCTCACCTCGCTCGTCATCTCCGCCGTCCTGACTTCCCCCCTCCCCCGCGCGGGTTCCTGGCGACGCCTGTTGCTGGTCAAACGGCGTCCCCTGACCTTCGTCTTTTTTGACGCCCGCCGCCCCTGTACCAGTCGTTCGTCGTCCCCCTCGTATACACACGGACGACCCGTCCCTCTCGACTCCAAGCGGCCACCCTCCCCAACCTCCGCCCTGCCCATCTCGCCCTGCGTGCGGATGCGCGCTGACCCGAGACTGCCTTCGTCGGTCTTGCCTTCGTCAGAGAGTCCTCGTCCTCGCCTCCGCCATCCGTGATCCCTTCTGCCGACTTACACAAACCTCACATCATCAACATGCAGGTCCTGCACGTCCCGGCCGGCCATCGCAGCCAGAGCCGTGAGGCCACGCCCACGACGACTCCCCGTACCGCTTCTCAGCCGCAACTCTCCGACTCTACCACGCCTACGAGAGCCAACTTTGGCACCCTACCCTCTCAAGAACCACGACCAACTGAGCCTCTCCCGACGCCTGCAGCCCGCACAGAGGACGTTCCAGATCCCCCGGGCCGCCAGCGTCCGGGCACTCGTGACGGCGAGGACGTCGATATGGAGGCCTCCGACGAGAGTCGGGACCAGTCCGAGGGCAGCGTCAACGCCGATGAGCCCGGGAAGAAGAAGAAGTCACAGCGCTTCTACTGCACTGACTACCCTCCCTGTACCTTGAGCTTCACTCGCAGCGAGCACCTGGCCAGGCATATTCGGTAGGCGCACCCCCTCTGCTCGTCATTCTATATCTACTCACACATCCGCGTCTCATAGGAGGCATACCGGCGAGCGCCCCTTCCAATGTCACTGCTCGCGCCGATTCTCGAGACTCGACAACTTGCGCCAGCACGCGCAGACCGTGCACGTCAATGAGGAGATACCCGTCGATTCCCTCGCCGCGACCGGCCCCGCCCGGTTCCCGAGACAAGTGCGAACGGATAGGGCCAGGCCCCCAGGAGTGCGGTCGAGGGCCACGACGGCGGGCGGCCAGCCAGGTCCCGTCCGTGGCCACCAGCGCAATTCCCTCTCGGCGTCGAGTATCTCTTCCTTCACTTCGGCATACGGACCTAGGGAAGATGTCCGGAGGCGTCCAGCTCCTCTGGTCATGGCGGGCAACCGACTATCGGGCGAGGTCATCTACCAGCCGGACAGCCCTGGCCAGTACCCGTACCGTCCCCCTTCCCCTGGAGGCTTCAGCACCCCGCCCTCCTCGACCCTCTCGACCGGCCAGAACAGTCCCCGCTGGGGCCCCAGCCTGCAGTCACCCAGCTCGACTCATACCCACTCGCGATCTCAGAGCCTCTACTCTGCACCGCGCACGCCAGGGCGACGATTGTCAGTCCCCTCCCCAACCTACCCATATCATCATGCGCGGGGAGGCTCCTATGGCCCGCCCACGATGAATCTGAACTCGCCGGTCTTGTCCCCATCGGGTACGATGGTGACGAGCCCCACGTCCTCGACTTGGTCAAGACGAGACTCAGTTTCGCACTCGACCGACGAGACCTACAAGAGGAAGACCTGGGCTCATCCAGAGCCATACACAGGCTTCACCACTAGGCTGCAGAACCCCGCCCCGGCCCACTACCACTCACCAGTGATCCCCAATCGTGGACCGCCCTCAGACCAGAACCAGATGCGGCTTCCCGGGATCGAGAGCTTTGACTCCATCACCCGATCGGTGACACCCATCCACCGCCAGCCCAGCCCCATGGACATTGACACCCCAAGCCGGCCACCCGTGCATGGGGGCGAGCCGTACCGGGTGGAGAGGCGAGGCAGCCAGCCATGGGAGATGGGAGCGCCTCGGTCCTACCCCGATCGATTGGACGTTGGTCGAGGACCGACACCCTACGACTCCGCGAGTTCGTGGGCGTCCGAGGCCAATTACGCAGTTCAGGCACGAGCGGAGCAGGCGCGTGCCCCGCCCTCTCAGGTGCGTTTCGAGGAGACGTCCTATCCCGATCGTTCTCAGCACCCGGCCGCATATCACCACCAGAGTGCGCCGGTGGTCACTCCAAGGGAGGCTAAACGACAGGCGTGGTACCAGGGTCCCGTCTCCCACCCTCCGCAGCCAGTTGTCGATCCTCAGCTCCAGCGCACCTCCCCCGAGGGCTCAAGCAGCTCCGAGAATGTGCCAGGGACGCCCAGCAGCACCACTGCTCGAGATACTAACCCGAGCATTGTACACGCCAATGGCTATGTGGAGACTCGGGACAGCTACCCTGCACACGATCCTCGATCTGGACCCTCTCATGAGCAGAGCGCGTATGCGCACTACCCCCATCCTCATGGCGCCGACGCGGCATATACTTACGCACATGGCAAGCAAGCGCCACAGATCGACCCACAGCAGCAGGAGCCCAAAGCCCCAGACAATAGCATGCTGAGACTCGAGGCCCTGGTTGCAGTTGCGACAAGCGAGGAGAATGTCGGCGCCGCGGCCTACTAGTAGAGTCCCGATTCCGCCTCCCGCCGCATTTCTCCCCTGTGGGGGAGCTCATGGCGGGAGGATGGAATTCAGAGAGGGATATTCGACGGTGTATTATATATATACTCCCCATTCATTCTCAAGATACCCGCGTAGTTTCTTTTAATACGCCAGGACATGACACGACTGAATCGACGACACACTAACGAATGCATTTCACACCATTGCAAATTTCCGGATTACGCCACTCCCCACGATCATCAGGTATAGATTGGGGAAATTAGGTGACCTCCGATGAAACCAATGGACACGACAACGGATCCTTGCCACAGAATAGGATACGACATCATCATCATCGCCACATTTCCTATCTTTCACTTCGGGTCATGTCTTAACTTTGGGCATTTGGACGAGCGTTTTGGTACCTAGGATTGGGTCTCTCACGAACTGGATTCCTCTTGCATTGGGTCGCCAGCGGTAGGGTATTGACGGGATAAACCGCCGGCGGGGGATCATAATGGGAGAGAATCGGGCATGTTACGGCCGCCACTCGCACACCTTGGGAATCAAGGAGATCTTGCACGGAACGGGCGCGGGTGTTTTGTTGCGTATGGGTTTTGTCTGACCTTTTTATTTTGTTTGGCCGATGCGTACCTCATATTTGCTATGGTGGGCGAGCATTGAGATTTTTTTAGCTATACCCCCGGCACGATCGCTTTTATTTTGGGGCGGTATTTGGAGTCGCACGCTACTCTACGTACGAAGTTAACGGAACGCACATTCACTGGGTTTACATTTCGCGTGGTATTAATACTAGTGGATACTTTCTCCATAGCTCACGCACGGTCATTCCCGATTTGACCTGGATTAGGTCAAATGAAATAGATAAAAAGATCGTGCTGTGCCTCTTGTCCGGGATATTTGCAGTTACTTAATGTGTCTCGTTCGCAGAAGTAATCCCGAAGAAGATACTTTAGCGAAACTCTTTAAACCCCCCTTTTCAGGATTGATCACGTGGCATCATCCCCAGTTTAGAGTGATTGCCAGTGTCTATAGTATATCAATTCATTATATTTATTTACAAGGCATTTCTAAAATAAATATTTCGCCTTCTTTAAAATAGCCATATTCGTTGAGCCAACTGTAAACGGGTATCCGCTTCAAGCTTCTCCCTTTTTCTCGTCGTATGTTGGTCGATATATGTCTGCTCGCTACGTTACAAAATCCAACGCTGCATACCTCGACGGGAGAAGGGCCGTGTCTTTACGTTCGTCCCTCACAGAGAGTGGAGCTAAGGTATCTTGATTAGAGGTCAGGTACGCCTATCATGGCAGTATGCCAATCTCGAATAGTGGTATTTGATATGCAACCAAGAGTCATCTTGCGGGATGCTCCATCCTGTGAGCAAACCCCCATCCCCGAGCAGTTTCGATTTCTGCTATCTCCCGCCGCCCGACGACGGTGTAGTGTCTTTCGCCCCTCGTATCCGGATCAGAGGCTCTTTTCGCTGAATGCATACGATGATGCGGAGAGCGGTATTCACTATGGACTTGCGCATACAGCATGCGCTATTATTGCAGAAAATATTCCCGCTGACAGAGCCAGAGTGTGGATCGGTGTGGCTAGATGTGGGCTTGATATTGGTAGCGGTGCTAGGTGAACTAAGCGGCTTGGAGTGGGAAGTAGGATTGTTAGAGATGCTCATCGATGTCCTAGCTTAGCTAGATGATCAAGAAAGTTTAGAAGTTACCTAAATTCTAGATAGCCTATAGGGTACAGAGAGTAAAGCTAAGGTAGATAATGATAATGATATAGGATGTTAAATATAGCTAGATAAAGATTAATACTAGATAAAGGAACAAGATAGTGTACTAAAATAGTAAGGAAATAAGATAGGAAGGATTAATATATCTTAAATTTAGTGAGCTTTAACTTTTTTAACTAGAGTTAGTATCTAAGTCACACCACCACGAGTTGAGGTGCTTTCGACCTCAACTTCGTGTACTGCCATGTCCGTACCTGCACTATCGCCTTGTGAGGATGGCTGGGCGAAGTCGTACTTGTCTAGCACAAATTCCCAATTCTCATCGTACTATACGCTGAACTCGAAGTCGATGCAGAGTATTCTTTTATAATGCATTGAATTGATATACATTTACTCAAAACTGGATAGGGAAGACTCTGGTCCAGCTAATACCGTGAATTACTGACACTGACGGCTTCCAGACTCACTCAAGCCTAACCGGTGTCGGCAAAATCCATGCCTAGTGGATTGATATGCTGTTTAAGATTCCACCTGCGAGCCTCTTTTCGTCCATTATGTTGATCTCGTTAATCATGTTGCGCAAATCATAACCAATCGTTAATACACCATTGTATCAGTCCTGTTGCCCACTATAACCCGGTGGGCTATTCTCTGTCGATATCAGCCTCACCACCTCTCGCGCATCCGATCCCTCAGACGTTCCCTCTCTCTCTTGCTACCAACCGAACTTACACTATCACTTGGAGCAACGCTCTGGGCGTATCTAGAACCGCCAATCAAGCTCTCAGGAAGCGGTATGTTGCGTGCCGAGATGGCACTTCTCCTCTCATCTCTGGGGACGATTCTAATTGTGGTCGTACTTATCCCGCCGTCGTATCTTACATCCGGCTTTTCTGTTCGTTGACTTCTGGCCGAGACATAACTCTCTCGTTCGCCTTCCAGTCTATGGAGACGAGCGGTCTTGTCCTCACTATGATGGGACCTGTGGCTATGACGAGAGGCCTGCGATGGGGAGTGCGGACTCCTTGAGCGGGGTAGGGCTGGGGGCGGGCGAGAGTACCGAGTGCTACCGGATTCACTGCGACTTCTTTCCTGCACAACCTGTTTTAGTTCTGACCTGCCTCCGCGATAGCTTGCGTGACTTCTCTCCTCGATTCTAGCCCAGTCATGGACTCTGCTAGGTGGCGGTCCAGCAATCGTGTATTGAGCAACATATTGAGTCTGTCTAGGATCCATGCCGATATAACTCCTCGTTGGTACCCTCTCCACGCCTCTCGCACCAGTATGTGGCACGTCCCGTGGGTCACGATACACCTGCGGATAGCTCTGGATGGGGCGGTCCCCATGGCTCGCTCGACGCGGCGGGCCATAACGAGGTGGCGAGTCTGATCGCACGGCAGCATAAGCAATTGCAGCACCAGCAGCAGCACCGAGCAACGTACCGACTAACTTCATCCCAGTCAGCCCTCTCCCGCCACCGTCACTCTCACTCGGGCGGTGGTACCGCTCTGTTCGAATCGTCTCTCGGCTCACCAAGCGCGAGGCGCCGCGCTCCGATGCATGCGGAGCCGCAAGAGGATAGGTGTCAGAACGCCTATATTGAATCGGGGCCCTACTCCCATCTCTCTCTCGCATGGTCACCACCTCTTCACCGGGAGCCGGCCCAGCCCCACGCAAAGAAGGCGGGGGCGGTGTACGTTCGGGATCAAGCTCGGCCACGCTTCTCGCGACCTCCTGCTGCCACTGCAGGACCCGACGAGCTTCCTTCGGCGTGCTGGCCGTCTCTATATCGAGAGTTCTCCTTCGCGGGAGCGCACCGGGCGCTCGTGGAGCATAGACTGCTTCTAACATGTTGCCGTCAAGGTCCCTTATACGGGCCCTCGTCTCCGCCGGGGAGTGCTGAATTGCGTGATCCGTCTGCCAGCTGTTTGCGAGCAGGCCCTTCTTATAGAACGACTCCACGGCTCCACGAGAATTGGCCAGCAGGGTGATCGAGGATCTCTGCACCTGGAAGGTGGGCGACTGTCGCAGAGACAGCACGACCTGAGGCTGCGGGGCGTTGCTGTCGGGGCCAGGTGAAACCCATCCGAAGTTTACCCGTGACTCCGAAGCTGAGAGGTAGGAGATGCCCAAGGGCTGCGCGACCTCTGCGTAGAATGACGCCGCGGATGGGAGGTGGGAAACTTCAATGGTCGGGCTGTCGTTGATACTCATCCCTACAACGGAGAGGCGAGGGGAGACGCTGCTTAATATGCCTACAGGCGGTTCAAGTGCAAAAGAGCCCACTAACTCCAGCTGTAACCGCCGGGAAACCGCGTGACGCTGCAGAGCAGGGTTTCGACTGAATCAAAACGAAGTCCTCGGGATCGAGAGGGTGCGAAAAGGGTACGAGCAGTCAAGACGGGCGTACAAAAAAACTAAATAGGCAGACAGTGGTAAGGCGGCGAAGACTTCGCCCAAAAGCAATGGCTCCCGATCTCTCCTGTCGTGAATCCCATCGACTGCAGGCCTCTTTGTCTCCTCCAAAACTCACCGTCCGTATCCTATCAATATTGGGCAAGGCCAGGCACGGACACATTTGCTAGTAACCGTCATGCTCCCGTCCGTATGCCACGTTTCTGTGTCCTCCACTGTGATCACGACCATCCTTCGCAAAAGGAGGGTTTCCGGACGTCCTTGAGTGGTGGAGGGGCCTGCAGTCGCACTCCCATCTGCAGTGATTGGTCTTGGTGCGCCCGAGCCCGGCGAATAGGAAATGCCGCTTGGTCGACGCAGTGGGAGAGATATGCAGCAGTCACCCGAAGAGCTCTGTGAGATGTGACCCTGAGGCAAGGCTTCTGATTGATTGGTATCACGGGAGTTAATGGGGTTAAGCGCCGTAGCCTTGTCCTTGCACGGTTGGTCCCCGAGGTGCTGAACTCTCCGACGCGTTGGAATAAGGAGGAAACACGACAAGATGGCCAGAAGGATTATGTTTGTTTGGAAGGGCTCATCGCAAGGCTGACATTCCTTCATTACTATCCACCCATTATGTATGCATATCTAGTTTTTCCTTCTTTTGCCCGGACGAGGCTATTCGCACTACCCTGCCCAACCCAAGTCAAACCCCCATCGATCGCAGCCCAACTGCTGCTAACAGCATTGCCAAAGGACACCATGCAGCGTAACCATTTACTCACGGGAGCTACTTACCAGAATCAGCTAGTTAAGGCCAAGCCCGGCGAATTCGAGAAATAAAAGAGAAAGTGGAACCCAAGTTGAGTTGGACCACAAAAGACGACTAAAGCGTCTTGGATCCTGGTGTTGAACGCCTAATGTTTTGGTTGTAAAAACAGAGACAGATCACACAGAAGCCCAAGCCCGGCGACCTATATACACAGAGCACACAATGTTGTGATCGTGAGCTCCACATACGGTCCCGCTTTCACCTTTTTCGACCTCTCTTCTCATGCTCTCTGGTATTGGATGCTAGACACGTCGAGAGATCTATACCAGCGAGGGTGACTATATGATGTCCCAAACATCCTCCGCTGCGTGGCAGAATTTGCTGCATGCCACACTTGCCGAAAGACTGTAGTTGCTGATGGCAATCTTTTCGTCCACGTATTCGTCGGCGAAGTTATCGGCGCCTTTTGCCATAGCACCTACGAACACGCAAATACTCTCCTTAGGCTTTAGGCTCTCCACGTATTCTCTAACTCGGACCAATTCCGAATCAAAGCTCAGAGTGACTTTTCGGCAGTTCGGGGGCAGGTGGTCAGTAATCGGGTTCGGAATGACCTTCAACAACTTCTCCTGAGAGTTCACGGATCGGATCGACAGGCGGTGCAGTAGCTGGACCATAAGGCCTGCAAAACGTTTGAATGTACGCGGGATGCGAACTGTCGGACTAACTTCGATAAGAACGCCCTTTGCAGTATGAATGAAGATTTGTAGCCGGCCCGCCTTGTTGATCGGTGAATCGAGAAGGGTGAGGAGACACTGTAAAGATGTTAATACCGCCCGTACTACTAAATTCTGGCTATCGAACCTGATGGGTAATATCAGGTCTGGCGTCGCTAATGTCGCGATTCATTTTGCGCATAACACCAATATGCTCATCACTGTTGAGAAGCGAATACTTCTCATCGCGAGAACCTGGTCTCCCCCCCGCATGCGAGGCTTTGTAGGTCTCGAGGCTGGCATTGGACAGTACCACGATCATCCTCGGAGTATCCTTGTCGGAAGAAGGGATAGGAACATGCTGCTCAGCTACCAGATTTGGGAGTTCTGGAGGTGGGAGAGACTGGGTTCCTGGCATGAGGACAGAATATCAGCGACTGTATTATGTTGAATAATAATTTGTCGTTGTTCGAGTTTGCAGAGATGCCGGGGGGGACAACAAAGAGGGGCTTTGTTCGCGCAAATTGCTTTTTTGCCCAGATACACTAGGCAGAGGGGCAACAAAACCGGGGAGGACACTTACTCGGTCGCTTTACTGATCGTTCAATTGGCGAGGTCATCTTGTCTGTAATCTCATTGTCAGTGGCGTGACGAGAGAAAAAACTGCCATAAAGGGAAGTACCTAGTGAGGAGATGAGTTACTCAAGTGGCCGTTGTGTACCTTGTTTTCTCATTCAGTAAAGGCGCAGTTGATGAGCGGTCCAAGAATGAGATATCAATGTTGAATTGAGGGGGGAAGAAGGGTCTATATATGAGAAGGACTACAACACATCTGGGGTATCGGTGGTGCAGAATACAGGGAGCAAAAGTGCGGGAGACGAGACTTCCGATGGTTCGGATTCCGAGGGTACGCAGGGCCGCGAAGCCTTTATCGGTTCTGGTCACGTGCGCTCGGCAACATTCTTTTCAATCGATCCAATCCCGCCGCCAGCGATTCTGTAGCCCGAAACACTCCGAATATAGGAGTATTGCTTTTGTGGAGCCGTATTGCAGTAAACGATTGTGTATTATTAGTTCTTGTACAACACCGCCGGCCTTGGAAATGCCAGTCACAGGTACTGGAAGGCCAATGCTCGATTCGAATCACTCGTTGCGGAGTTATGATGCCTGGTCCGGGAACTTCGAATGCATGATTAGCCGGCGGGTTATTTGTACTCCTAGTAATATATGTGCGGCGAAACATGAGCAGGTAGGGGACTTTTCTTACCAATCACATCTACATGGTAACATTTAGTACTGTATTTCTCGAGAAAGAAACCCGTAGAATCTTTCTTCTTGGCAGCAATACACAGCCGTTCGGATTCGGAGCTGGTGCCTGGGAGATGTTAACACATCATACTCGTGTCAGGCTTATATTCTCTGTTGCCAGTCAGAAGGCTCACGACTTAATTTGCCTGCTAATTCTTACTTAGTAGTTTAATATTCCGCTCATAGGGTTAGAAATACATCGCCTACCAGTTCCGCTAAGAAATACAGCTTCCATTCTTCTTAGCCTTGCCAGCAATCTTAGAAAGCAGTCTTGTATTCGTACAAAGCAAACTGTATGGAGAACATCATAGGGCAAAGATGACTATAAAATGGTCTCTAGCCAACCATATACTAATCTTCCATTCTTATTTAGCCTTTAGCAACGATAAGGAGCAGATATTGACCCATTCTGCTTGTATAGGCCGAAGTTAGTATTATCTCAGACACTAGGCTAGCCTGAATTCCACTAGCCTTGGCTTTCTTGGTAGGAAGACAGTATACGTATATTCATACTCATGTATTTTTGTAAATGACAATATCACTCAGTAGCATTCTTAACGACCCCTACTAACTTATTGGCATAGTCCAACTCCTCCTGGTTAGCAACTTCTATGTACTCCTTCACGTGGGCAGGCACCTCGCCAACTCGGTTATAGGAGCTGGCCACAGGATCCAACAATTGTTCCACCATAGGGACATATCCAGCCCAGACACGTCCTCTAACGTCATCATCCTTTAGATCAACCAGCTCATCTCCAGGTGGGCCGTCGCGCACTTTAGCGCTGGCGTTTTGCACCGTTACCTTCAAAATCTGCGTGCTGCTCATCTCTGCAGCATTTGGTGGGACGCGAGTGTTCTCCCACCGGTTTGGAACCACTTTATTCGTGATCTGCTCCATCGCCCACAATTTCTCACCAACGTCCGTGACAGGAGTGGCATAGCCGAAAAGCACAGCGGAACGATAGTTGTAAGAGTGGGCGTTGGGAGACAAGGCTAGCACTAGGCCGTCAACTCTGCTGGCTGCAACACAGACTGGGAGGCCCAGCTTCCCATCAACCACAGTCTGTTTGGTAACATTCATGATACGGGACGAGACATAGCCATGGAGATAACACTCTTGAGGCTCGTCCAGTCCTGCGCTCGGTCGTGCATATGAGCCTGTCGAAAGATAAGTCACGGACAGCAATCTATTAGGAACGCACTCACCCATAATGCCAATCATAGGCAGGATGACAGGGAATGGGTCATCAGGAAAAGGCGTGAAGGAAACATGTACAACACGGGCCTGTTGAATGATTGAGTGGACAGTTTCCAGGTCGTATTTGCCCCGCATCTTCCCCTTCCTGTTGACGGTGTTCCGCGCCTCCTTGGGATATTCCATTGCATTGGCAGGCATGATTCTAGTAACACAGTTCAAGATGTTGAGAATCTATCGCATATTTCTATTGTTATAGGTAAACACGGATGAATATATTATTGTGAGTGGCATCTGTTATGACTCGATCCACGGCGGGGGATTTCATATCTGGGCCCCTTGCACTAAGCCCCTTAGCCTTACCGCCAGGACCTACCAAATCCAGATATTGTATCCTAGTAGTGTTTGCCACCACTCCCCTAGGTATTTGTGTGAATGACTTTTAGGGCTCCTGCGCAGTTTTTTTTGGCACTGGAAACTGCTGTACACTTTTAATATTGCTACGTCAAAACGATTTCCTTCTATTTTGTGGTCAGCTGACGACCCATAACGAGATAGCTCGTTGGATATGTTCCGTAGCAGAAAGTGGGGTGAGTCAACTGTAGTGCAGCTGAAGAATTCTTATTTAATACTATTTTTCGGGATATTTAGTGGCTCATCCAAGTCTACTCAAATATCAACTTTAGTTAGGTTCATGTTTGAAATTAGTAACCATGCCTACCTATAAAAGCACCCAGAACTTCTATGCTCCACGATTAATTTCTATAATATTATGCTGGAATTTTCACCGCTCCAGTAAAAATGTCAACGACACCAGAGCATACGCGTCAATAGCAACAGTTAAAGTTGGCTGGATAACTGGGGCAAATCCAGGGTTGTGATTACCTACTTGAATATCAGTTTGTTCTTGTGGATACCACACAAAATGGCGCTCATCAAACCTGGAATCTCCTCTGCTACTTTACCCCTTCTTTCAACGTCATCCCAAAGCTGCGGGGCGATCCCTCCGTAATTCCAAAAGCAACTGGGAGTTGACGACACGGCCAAATTGTTAAAGTCCTCGCTGCCCATTGAAATTGGTCCATCCGGCGAGAAAGAATCACCAAAATAATGAGCGAGTGATTTGGAAGCCTTTTCCGTGGCCACTTCCTCGTTATGTAGCAAAGGGAACGAACTTGTTTCCTTGATTTGAGGCGGCTTTGGACAGCCAGCAGCTTGGCACTCCGCTTTGACAATGCGCTCGATAGCCGATTTCACTCGGGCGCGAGATTCAGGACTAAATGTTCTGGTGTTGATCAAAAGAGTAGCCTCTCCACTGATAACATTCTCAGCTGAACCGGCCTGAAAGGACCCTACAGTAACTACAACTGCCTCGAGCGGGTTTGTCTCGCGGCTCACGATGGTCTGCAGTTTCATAACGATGCTGGAACCCAGCACTACTGGATCTACAGTGTTATGCGGTCTGCTTCCATGCCCGCCACGCCCATAAACGGTTACAGCATAGCTGTCAGCCGCACTACCAAATACCCCCTTCCGAGTGTACAGCTTGCCCGCTCGGAGTGGCATGACATGAGCGCCTAGAATAATATCAGGCTTCGGAATGGCATGTCTCTTAGGGTCGTACAGTCCGTCATCAACCATGGCTTGTGCACCAGCTCCCCTTTCCTCATTTGGTTGAAATAGGAATATGACAGTCCCGCACCATGACTTTCGACAACTGTGCAAAAGCTCCGCGGCTGCAAGCTGAGACGTGATATGCATATCATGTCCACAGGCGTGCATAACCGGCTTCTCGACATTATCCGTTCTGTCAACCATCCTCTTCTTACTAGCATACTCTAATCCAGTCTGCTCCTCCATAGGCAAGGCATCAATATCGGCGCGTAGGAGTATAGTCTTTCCCTTGCCATTTCTAAAAACACCAACCACGCCGTGGCCGCCAACGTTCGTCCGAACCTCAACGCCTACTAATTGCCCTAACTTGTGTGCTATGACGGCGGCCGTGGACTCTTCTTGGAGGGAAATCTCGGGGTCTGCATGGAGTTGGCGGTACAATACCTCATATGGGCCAGTTGCTGGCCGGAACTGAGCAACAAGCTCTTCTATTTGCCCTTGCAGCACAGATTCGGAGATATTCGCCATAGCTGATAGACTCAATCAGGTTCTGTAATGGGAACAAATTGAACTCGAAGAAAATTCTGGAGCATGTGAGCCAGATTGTAGGCATAAAGAAGAGGGGAGCAAAGGTGTACCAACTGAAGGAAGTGCAATGTCGGCACCTGACGTCTAATTCCCTCAGGTCCCTAAGTTAGCCAACTCTAATCAGAATGAAAACGATGCACTATAGCAGGATACATCCACAGGAGAGGTATGGCAAATGGGAGGCGTCCGCAATTGGAGGCGGTCTGTTTACAATTTCGGAGGGCATTGTTGAATCGCACCAGTCGTGGTGGTTGGTTGTAGAGAGCTTAGTCAGCGGTATTGATTTAAACACCAGAAAGTAAAGAGGATAAACAAAATCCTATCTCGGAAATATTCATGATTCCAAAGTGAGAAATACAAAGTAATATTGAACATCGAGATTAAGTCCAATGATTTCAAACTTAGTGTAGGTGTTCGACTTCTCGCCTACTGACACATCGGATTGAAGAAGGGACTTTCGAATTCCGATGAACATGTCTTTGATTTTACTGTAAACTTCTTTGGTTGGGGCATGCATCTAAGGTGCAACCGTTCGTGCAAACAAGCTTCAAGCTACGAGCCTCGAGCCCCAGAGCCCGAAATTCCAGGGTAATACCTGAGGGCGGCGTCCGATGCTCAGACCTCATGCGTTTGTCGCAGCTTAAACTCTTATCAGATCTGTGACAAGACATGAAACCACCTCCATATTCCGAAGTTGGTGCGCGACTACAGAAGGGACGAGTGTTCGCGCGTGCAGGGAATAGCTTTGGAATCAGAACGCTGCAATTAAAGTACAGATTGGAGATTTTATATCTTGGCAGAGTTTCTATGTTTCTACATGGCATATCGTAGCGTTAAATGAAAAAATGCCGGTCGCTTCCGCGAATAGTCTGTCTGGGCATGCAATGAGTAATGCCCCAAAGAAGAGACGGTGTTGGCAGCACATTCCAAATCCCTCATTTGCATGCATGAGGAATCACGGAACTATAATCCTATATCACTGATGTAAGTATAGAATTTCGTAAAATTATACGGGCGTCTGACCAGTTCTGTATAACTCGCCCTTCCTTTCGGGTTGGCAGAGAGATAGTTTTTGCATATGCATGCAGCCCATGACGCTGCTGGAATCAGGATGAGGACATACAGGTGCAGAGTCGTCCCCATCGAACAGACAGGATGATTCAAGGGATATCATCTCATCCATCGGCTTCTCTGCATCCGAGAAGCTCGACCCGTGGACAGGCAGAGAGGCAGAGAGGAGCCAGGGCCTGAGATATCCTTGTCGGCTGTCATGCCAGGCCTCCTCTGCCCTTTTCTCCCTCAACCACTGACTGTCGTCTGATGTCCCATAAAGTTACCTGATTTCCACACTGCACACCCGAACTCCCCCTTCCCCTTTGTTTTTCAAGGGCTTCAAGACGCCGAACCGCTCCTCTCGTCCCAATTAAACGTCCCGTGCGGTCAACCGTGTTCACAGGCCCAGGTTTGACCCAGCGGTGCCAGACGCCAACGGTTTCCGCTTAAGCGTTCCTCTAACCGCACTGCCGTCACAACATAGCAAACCAGCGACCACCACCACATTAAGGCATGGGCCCCTCGCGGGTAGTGCGGGTCTCTCATGCCTCTTTCGCTGCCGCCGGGATCAGATCAGACCAGCCTTTGATTCAGGCGGCCCCGTCCGCTTGCCTCTTTTCGGGAGCCGCCAACCCTAACCTTCGGCTAGACTGCGACGTCTCCGATCTCAGGTCCAGTTTCAAGAGCTCTATGCGACAACACGATCCCTATTGTTAGGATCCGTGCTAGCTTGATGCCAAGCTTTTTTGATAAGTACTTACATTCTTGTCCTCCAGACTCTCTTTTTCCTTCTTCCTCCACTCTCTATCCTAAGCATCTTCTATCGTGTGCTTTTGTCTCTTTGGCAGGCGCCTCTCTTTCACTTACTTCCTTTATTTCTATAATCTTGCTAGACAAGCAGATCACGTTGACCGTGAATCTTTGTTGTTGCTGTCAACGGTGTTCATTCATTCATTTTTTATACCCTTCTATACACTCCGCCATCACTATCCGTCGTCCGTCTTTCCGACCCTCCGCAACTATCGATATTTTTCAATATGATCTTCACCAAGCTGGCATGCGCTGTAGCGCTTACTAGTGCCATTGCATACGCTTCGCCTGCCAACAATGGTGGTAATGCTGCTGCTTCCGCCGCCGGTGGCTCTGGTGGAACAACTCTTCTGGCCAGTGCTATTCAAAAAGGATCTTTCAACGATGGAAGTGATGAGATCGGAGCCAACGAAGTTGGGCAGGCCTTGTCTGCAACCTCGCAGAATAACTTCATCAACAACTGTGCTGGCAAGACCCTTACCAATGGTCTGCAGATTACCACCGGGTCATGCAATGGTATCCGTAAGTATAGCCTTAGCCGATTCCAAATGAAAGTACTAACACACTTGCAGCAATGGGTGACATCCCAGCCAAGACAGCTATGGTTTCTTCCATTATCATCAATCCTCAAACTGGCCAGCAGGTTCCCTCCGACACCACTTTCAATATTACCGTTCAAATGGCCAATATCGTAGCCGGTTCCTTTACGAATGCCGATGCCACATACTACGCTGCACCGCAAGCTTTGTCAGGTGGAAAAGTCGTTGGACACACTCACGTCACTGTTCAGGACTTGGGGAACTCTTTGAATCCCACGCAAGCTCTTGACGCCACTCAGTTTGCCTTCTTCAAGGGTATCAATGATGCTGGCAATGGACAGGGTCTCTTATCAGCTGTCGTGACGGGCGGTCTGCCAGCTGGAAACTATCGTGTATGCACCATGGCAGCCGCATCCAACCATCAGCCTGTGCTTATGCCTGTTGCTCAACGTGGAACTCCCGATGACTGCACTAAGTTCGTCGTTACAGGCAATGGTAACACACCAAATGCTGCTGCAAACGACGGGTCTGGCGGTCTAGCCGCTGCAGTGAGTCTCTCCCTCTTCTGACATGACTTACTGTACTAATTGAACTCCAAGGCTCTTGCAGCATCTGCCGTTGCCGCGGGCCCAGATGTGGCCGAAAGCTCAGCTCCTGCAGCAGCTTCCGCTACCGCAGCAGCAGCAGCAGCAGGAAGCAGTACCGGTAAAGCAGGAAGTGGTACTGGTAAAGCAGGAAGCGGCACCGGTAAAGCAGCAGGAAGCGGCACCGCTAAAGCAGCAGGAAGCGGCACCGCTAAAGCAGCAGGAAGTGGTGCCAGTAGCGCAGCAAGTGGTGCCAGTAACGCAGCAAGTGGTGCTGGTAACGCAGCAAGTGTCGCTAGCAGCAATACCACTTCGACCGCTGCAGGCAGCTCCTCTTCCCAAAAGGCAGCCACTGGCAGTGGTTCAACAGCAGCCAAGTCTGGCCAAGGAAAAGGTGGCAAGGGAGGCAAGTTCCAGAAAGTTCGCCGAGACTTCATCGCTTAAGGTGACTTTCGAGGCTGGGATGTTGGAGGACCGGACCCATCGACGGGATCCAGGCTCATGAATCACGACTTGAAAAAGATTGTGATCTTGGAAAGTTTTTTCTTTTTAATCCATGTTTGCGTATCAATGTCATACATGTATAAATCACCTTTGGAGCAATGGTAATATCATAGAAAGTGTGCTTCCTCGACTGCTTTTAGACTCCCTTGGTCAATAGTCTTGAAATCCAGTCTCCAGGTAGTGAATCCGGGATAAATTTTCGTATTGCAAAATAATATCAGGCACTTGATTCAGTTTTGCTATAGCCGATCGAGTCGCAAGACTTGGCCTGTTAGCCCCTGGGTGTCCTGTGCTCCCGTATGCCTTATATCCGAATCAGGCAGTCAATTACATTCTACGTCAGCCACAGTGAATAGCGTTACTCACAACAACGAAAGCACTGCACATCCGGCAGTTACAAATCAAAGAAATGTTAACACGATGTACGTATGCCTTTTATACTCTCGAAAGAGGTACATTAGAGCTACATAAGAGCACAATTGACACCTCTGTAGGATGATCGACCCCTCCCTGCGCCTTCGCCGGGCTATTCATGCCAATGATGCTGTCCTTGTCTCTCGAATCTGCAAATCCCATCCACCGTACCTCCTTCACAATCCTGACATCTCTCTTCGTGGTCTCTCTAATACCTCGTTGCACCTCGCGTGCTCCCTCGGCCACCTCCCCGTCGTTCGGACTCTGCTTGCGCTCGGTCACGAAGCCAATGGCATAAGTCTGAATGAAGACCACCAGACGCCCCTGATGGTAGCTAGTGCGGCAGGCCATACCGAGATAGTGCATCTGCTATGTAAAGAGTGCCCGGAAAGCATTGCACGACGAGACAATCGGGGTCGGGATGCTGTTATTGAAGCTAGTCGCGGGGGTCACGACACTTGTCTCCAGATTCTGCTCACCTTCGCACCTGGAGGCCCTGCAAATCTACTTAATAACGCCGATATTGATGGTAACACGGCGCTCCATTTCGCAAGCTCGAATGGCCACCTCCTTGTCTTGCGGACGCTGCTCGCGGCAGGTGCGGATAGTGAGAGGAGGAATGCCTGGAGCTGGAGCGCGGTTAGTTATAGTGCCACCGTACAGGCCGAAGTGTACTTTAGGGGACTCGTGGCAGAGATTGAGAAAAGGAAGGCTGCGAGAAAGGAAGTAGAGATGAAAGCAACTGGAGTTGGAGGAGTGAGATTGGTTAATGGAGATGATGGCTGAGTTTTGACAAGGCGTTATCTGGGCATTTAATTTTGATTGGAGACATGTCTGCTGAGGGTGCATATGGCAGATGGGCCAGTGTGGCACGTGGACATTATTTGGAGTTTGGAGCATAGCTTTTGGAACAAGATAGAAAGGACGGAGCGTGCATGGAGTTCTGGAGTCCGGACCGCAATCCATTACTGCATCAATGATCTTAATACCTTACGAGATTGGGTCTATTATAAACAATATCACTTTCTATCAGTAGCCTTGAAGATAAGAGCCACCGTGCTTTATGCCTCACGCCTTTCAGAAGCTTCTAAGTAGCTCACTTTGTGTACAATCCGGCCCTTGACATATCATATCTGAATTAACTACTTTGTGGAATCTCCCGTTTGGTGACGATGAAGAGAATAAATGGTCGCTGTTATGCCACTACTATTTTCATTTCCATCCTATGCTCGCTAATGGGATATGCATCACTATACACTTCGGACTTTTCTGCGCTCTCAGACGGAAATTGCAGCGTAACGAAATGGTAAGTTTGTTTCGTGAACAATCGTCTCCTGCAATGTGCCTGGGCGCCGTGATACAGCATTCAGACCCTGCGTTGCAATTTCAGTTTTTAACGCTATGCCTTTGTGGATTCGGAAGGCTCACCGAGAGTGCGGTGAAAGAAAGTATTGTTTGTATAAAGATAATGCCTATGGTGGACTGAGCTTGGAGTTTGTAAGGAAGCAACCTCAGATATCCTAAGCCTACGTTGGGTACGTAGGTCGTTGAATTCGCTCCTCGAACAATGACCTGCATGTTGCTATTTGTCTGGCGGCGAAATTTTGCTACCTTTCTATAAGTAATTATGACCACCTGGTAGTATATAATGCGAGGCACCTTTATGACCTTTATATTACTTTGAGCGAGAAGTATATAGGCACCTAGGGTTGAATTCTTGGTCATCCTCTTCAAACAAATGCCGCGATCCACTCATATAGGTGAGATAGATTTGCACCATATTTCTCCTCTATAAATCTAGATGGTGATACTATTTTGGCCCAAACCCCTACCTACCGTTTAAACCTTCGCACGATATATGCTAAAACAGTTAAAGAGGCAACCACTCGAGTAACTACCGTAATCCGAGCAGCTGTTCTAAGTTTATCGTAATATCCGTCCAACATAATTCCCACTGCGTACGACCGAAATATATTTTCCGTGTTGGACTCCACATTATCACGCACACTACGCACAGACTGTGCATCGTTGTCGTACTGGACGGCAGCTTCAGTTTGGTTATCTACCGCGGTCTGGTTCCCAGCCAAAAGGCGTGACCGATTTCTCTTTTTGAGGTCTGCTGTCAAGATATTGATTATGAGTTGAGCATCCCAAGTTGTAAACGTAGGATAGGACCATAGCTGCACTGCGTTATGCGGCGGTAGTCGGTCCAAAAGGTCAGCAAGTATGCCGAGCGTTAGACCCCAGAGAAGCAACGGTTTTGTATGTGACAAATTTGGCCCATCTCCGAGCGACCACTTATATAGTCTCCTTATGAATGAGGGTTTCACCGTCTTATCCACATCCTCGGTAGGGAAAAACTCCTCGGTCGATGCACAGTAGACAGACTCAGACGGAATTAGCCTCACGGCCGAGAAGCGCATTTTCCCCAAAATAAAAAGGACCAAATATCTTAGCATAAACCCCCCTTGTCGCGCAAATCGCTCCGTCGTATCTACGTATTCGTACGTTCGAACCGAAGGCGATAAGAGGACTCGAAGCGGAACCCAGTGCATGGAGGCAACCTCCGTAGGCTGTAGCTTTAACGGGGGTACGTCTGACTTGGTGAGAAGAAAAATAAAGGGGCAGAGAACCATAATCCTGGGCAGTTAGCTTTGTACATACCCCTAGTAATAAGAATACATACGGAACCCTTCCGAATGATGTGGTGACAACTCTCTCTGGGAGGTTCCCAACATACAGAACATCAGATGATGATATATCCAACCCGATCTCTTCTGATGTCTCCCTCACGGCAGCCGCTTTATCATCTTCATCTTCGGGGTCGCGTCTACCTCCTGGTAGAGCCACATGGCTGGTCCATCGATCGCCAACACGAGCGGCTCTTTTTATGAAACCGACCTCTGGGTCACCGTTCTGGACCCACTCATGTGCGAAGAAGGCCGCAAGCTGATCTGCAACGGGCTGGTTTGCATCGAGGGATACTGAATCCGAGGAGGAAGACCAGTCGTTGTAATTAGGTCTTATGCGCAGGACGAGTGCTACAGATGCACGCTTTTTACAGCCTTCCGGGTTTGGGACATGAGGATAGGGATTTTGTGCGCGGTCTATTAGAGCCTTGCAAAGGTAGTTCGATAGACCCTTAACGTCTCCGACTTGCGACATTGGGATATTCATATGGCAAAATATGTGGTGGGCGGTTGTGTTGACCATGGATAATGTTGGCACAGTTTTTGGTGGTGCAGGGATAGCGCAAGGCTGAGTGAGACAGCCGAGGTCCCTACTCGACGTCACCAGCCGCCGCCTGTCAACCAGTGACAGCGACAGCGACAGGGTGCCTTAGTCAATACTTTGACATTGTATTTGTATTCTTTACCAATGGAATAATGGTTGATGACTCCAATGACAACCCGTCATACTGTTCAAGGGTCATCGATAAACGGCACTCTACTTTTAGGATATACCATCAACCAAAAAATGGCGAGCAGGAGGGAAGAAGGCTGTAGGATCTACGCAAAGCATGATGGGATACCACTCCACAAGAAGAGTGAACATGGGGTTCCGCATATTCAGCATAATCCTCGATTAATTTGTCGAAAATCATCAGGAATGTCCCATGCAAACTATATGTGGCCACAGCCACCTCGTCAGTTCATGGAAGGTAGTCATTGATCTGCTCACCCCCTAATAGAGCGCTGGATTCACCAATACGGAGGCCTCAAGCCTGCTAAGTTCGACGCTATAGAGTTTTCACCACTGTCTTCTTTCTTTCTCTGCCCGGTTAACTGCTTCGCTGTTAGCATCAACTCGATAATATGAGAAATGGTACTAGACTACTAGGGGGAGAACGAACCTCCAGCTGCACATGACGATGGATATGAACGAGCCAGTCAACATAGCTCTGAGCCTCGTTGTTCCTATCTTCAAATAAAAGCCTTGCAAATTCATACTCCGCGCCATCGAGTCCTTGTCGTGCAAGTTGAATCGTCAGAGCTTTACTTCCCCTTACGGTCTTGAGGTATTCGATGATATTCCTGACTTGGGCACTTAGATGGGTCTGGAGGATCGGGAGGGATGAGCTATAAGGATCCAGGGAGTTCAAGCTGTCCATATTCGCGCCAAATAGATCCGTAATGAGGTTTGCAGAAGTTTGCGCGTGCATCCATAAGTAACAATTCTGACCATTGTCCACCAGGTATACACCTCCTTCTTCAATACGTGAAAACGAACAGCGTATCGAAGGGGGCATTTGCAGATATCCCTCCGCGTTCGGGAATCCGTCCTCAGGAGCTAGATTGTGAATAGGTATTATTCGAGGATAAAGATAGAGAGAGAGCTCAAGAGCTCCCATGCTCTTAAGCATCCGCATGTCGTGCACTCGCCGGTCGGTTGGCTCATGCCCGCCCTTGAATGCGCGCGATTTCACAAGACCGAGGATATACATGCTGAATTCCTTCAGGTTTTCGGGAAGCACAAGTTGGCCAGGTGGATGAGAGCCAGAGAAGTTTTTTCGGTAGCCGGCAAGAATATCAACACTTTTCTCGGATAGCGCACCTCGAATCTCTCGCAGAGAGTGTGTGTTCATCTTTGTCGCCGCTTCTTTCGCGATTAAGGAATAAACTGCATCTTGATCCACAAACTTCATACAGTCCTTTGCAACGTCGCTGACGCTTGCGATGACATTTGAACACCTCACCCTGCGTTCACCGCTTGCTGTAGTATACAACAAGGCACTTTGAAAGTGGGCATCTAGCTTGGCATCTAGTTTACCATCATAGCTGAACATAACGCCCAAAGCCTTGTCAGAATCCACAATACCAAACTCGATGTCCGCTCCAAAGCTATGTTGAGTGAAATTTCCATGATACGAGGCAACTTGTAATCCATTTGAGCAACGGACTTTCAGTAATGCCTGATATCCAGTCTCTCGTGTCAGTGTGTGTAGTATCTCGAGGCGTAACTTCTCATTATCTCTTGGAGAAATAAAATTGGGATAGTAGAAGGTCTCGCCTCCAGAGGAAGCAGATACATGGCCTTGATCGAGTTAGGGTTGCGTGCTTTTTCATGAAAATGTGATTTTCGCTACTCACCAATCGTAGCGATGTCAAGGTACCCGCCACCTGGCGCAGCAAGGAAGAAGTCAGTCCCAACTCCAGCAGCAACCATCTTCTCTGCAGTCTTCCGCCAGCCTGGGTGTTCGGTGGTGAAAAGTTTCTTTTCGGCATCTCCACTTGTTTGTTTGCCATCATCACGCAAGAATAGACGGCCGGGTCCCCAGGTTGGTAATGCAGATAAGGAGCAGACTATTTTCCCTCCCGTTTTCTCCAGAGCAGCCAAAGCTGCGCTAAGAGTGGGAAGGAGTGCTGGCTCCGGGTTCTTAACCTGGGAAAATAAGGCCGGCAGCTGGGTAAGTAGTGATGTGATATTTGGCCTATGCTCGTTAACATCATCATGCGCACAAGGGAGCACCCTCTTACTTCGCCTTGTAAGGATCCACAAATAACCCTCTTCCGAGAGGTACAAATGGATCTTCGATATCGGGCATGATCAACATCTGTGGTTGATTGAGGGAGGCCTGAGAAATTTGTCAGCATTCCAGATCATTAAATATTATTTTATGGTATGGCTTACACTCATGTTATAAAAGTGTATATCCTTGTCAAACGTAACGAATCCTACCTTTGACCCTGCCGGTATGGTGCGCTTAGCCTCGTCACTTTCTTGCAATTCGTCACTGTCTCCATAAAGAGCCGTCATGATCCCTTCACAGAATGCGGCGATAAAGCCTTTGTTGTAGGCTTCCTGACTAACATCGATCAGGAAAAGCCACCGAAGTCCGACAGGTTGTTTATTCCAATACTCCTTTGGCACTAAGAACTCGACTGTCCCTCTCATCAACTCAGGTCTCTGTTCCCTATCAACACGAGCGCCTTGTGGAGTTGTGGCACAGAAGTACTCCGGAGGGACGTCATTCGCATAATTGCACATATTACAAACAAATTTGTTACCTCCTGATCTGAAAACCATGAAAGGGTTGATATAAGCCCTACATCTGTGACATCTTGGCGGGCCAATATCACCAAAATCTAAGACGGGTACTTCGAGCTCACCAGGTTGTAAAGGAGCGAGAGGCTGCAAAAGGAGTCCAAGTGGTAGCCCTGTGGAATGTAGAGCATCGGAGGTGGATGGAATGTTATTCATGGTAAGACGAGCAAATTTTGGTGAAGAATTGCCTTGGTCGAATGCAACAAATGATACCGAAGCTGGCGGGGGAACATGATGTTCGAATGTTGGGTACACATGATTCAGGTAATATTGCGCTATGGAGTCCCTTGACCTGGGCACGCTTGGAATCTGGTCTGGGTCTACGCGACCCTGTGCTGATGTTTGAACATTCGCAGAGTGATCATTTGGCGAACCATTTTGTCCAGCAGCAGGGGTAAGATTTGCTGGATTGAAGGGCGCGCTGACACCACCTGGGAATTGTGACACTTGAGGTGTGACTGGCCTTGAGCCCAAGAATTGACTTCCTGGGAGTTGACCCATCGAAGGATCGGCATTTAGGAATGATGGCGGGGGTACTCCAGCCTGAGGCGGGCCGTTAAACACTGCTGAAGTTGCAGATGGTGCCTCCACTTGATGGTATGCGTGTCTGTCTTTCTTCTTCTTTTTACCATGGGACGCAGCCTCCCCCAAGGCAAGGCCACCCATCTGTGCTGCTAGTCCTCCGCCATCTCCGGCTTGTGTCTGTGCATCGTAGCTGAGAAAATAACCCCCTTCGGCCTGTGGTTGGCCATATGGTGAGGGACCTGCTGGTGGGGGGTTTTGGCTAGAATTGTAATTCGCACTGGACTGTTGATAAGTAAACGGGGCAGAGGGAGGTTGGAATTGAGGAGGGGCTGCCTGAGCATTGGGATTTGAATTTCTCGGATTGTCATTTGGCCCTCCTTGCCCTCCAGAGTAGTGGTGCTGATAGTCTGCCATGGCAGAGTGTCTAGCTGGGATGCGGTCCAGGACGGGGGCAAGGGATGGTATGCAGACTTCAGCAGAGACTTCAAATAGTTAAGAAAATCGTATCATCATGATAAGAGTTGAAAGGAGTATCCTGTTGTAATATGGAAACTCGGCAGCTTTTGTCGTGTTGACACCTTTTCCAGAGCGGGCACTCAAACGCGCTATGCGCGCTCGCTAAAAATATCTACACGCGGTCCCGAGAAGCGATCCCGTCTTTCTTTTGCTTAACTCAACCTCCACCACTTCCTATGAAGCAGCTCTCTATATCGCACAGAGACACATCGCGGACGCACACGGTTACGCAACAACTACGAGGATATGTGACTAGTAGGAACGAGAGGTGCAAACCCGCTTAGAGTGACATAGCTGCAGCTCAGCTGAGGATGTTCACTTTCTGCTCTCTACAAGGCGCGCAGTCCGAGTCCTCTGCGTCGCAATCACTGCTAGAACTCGATGGGGGCGTCAAGGTCTTGATTGACGTTGGCTGGGATGAGTCATTCGATGTGGCGAAGCTTAAGGAGCTTGAGAAGTAGGTTTAGCACTCCCTCTGCCTGGTAGTTGAGATTCCAGCATAATGTACATGCATTGGCGCATTATATACCAGACATGAATGAACCGACGTCTACCCACCGTTCTACATGTGCACGTCCTTTTGATATTACTGTCTACCGCTACCCCCTCGTAACCCTGTATATTTACTGATCCGCGAGTTCTAGGCAAGTCCCGACTCTCTCGATTATACTCCTAACGCATGCTACTGTGGCACATCTAGCAGCCTTCGCTCATTGCTGCAAACATTTCCCTCTCTTCACACGGATACCAATCTATGCTACTACTCCCGTTATATCTCTAGGTCGGACCCTCCTCCAAGATCTCTATTCTTCGACTCCTCTAGCATCAACCATCATACCACGGGAAGCACTGTCTGAGGCGTCGTACTCCTACCCACAATCAAACTCGACAACTCAGGACTCGGACATCCTTCTACAACCTCCTACAAACCAGGAAATAGCATCCTATTTCGCCCTTATACACCCACTCAAGTACTCTCAGCCACATCAGCCACTAGCTTCACCTTTCTCCCCTCCACTTAATGGCCTCACAATCACAGCCTATAATGCGGGACATACTCTAGGAGGAACAATATGGCATATCCAACACGGCCTCGAATCCATTGTGTATGCCGTAGATTGGAACCAAGCTCGCGAAAATGTGCTAGCCGGTGCCGCTTGGCTAGGAGGGGCAGGGGGAGGTGGTGCAGAAGTTATCGAACAATTACGAAAGCCGACAGCATTAATTTGTAGCAGCCGAGGTGCTGAGAGGGTGGCACTGCCTGGAGGACGTGCCAAACGAGATGAGCTTCTATTAGACATGATAAAATCTTCAGTCGGCAAAGGAGGAGTTGCTTTGATTCCGACCGATTCTAGTGCGCGCGTGCTAGAGTTAGCTTACCTACTAGAGCATGCCTGGCGGGCGGAAAATGCAGATGAAGACAGCCCACTCAGGACGGCCAAACTGTATCTAGCAAGCAACAACATTGGTGCTACTGTCCGCTACGCAAGAAGCATGCTCGAATGGATGGATGACGGTATCATCAGGGAGTTCGAGGCGCTTGCCGGAGGGCAACAACCGAAGCAAGATGGCGAACAAGCAGGAAAGGGATTGGGTTCTGGCCCATTTGATTTCAAATTCTTACGGCTCCTTGAACGCAAGGGCCAAATTGATCGAGCTCTCAACGAGACTGATAATCTTGGACGATCAGTTGGCAAGGTCATCCTAGCCAGTGATTCGTCTATGGAATGGGGATTCTCGAAGGAAGTTTTGCGCCGTATCACAGATGACAAGCGCAATCTTGTCATTCTCACGGAGAAAGCAAGCCATGCCAGAGAAAGCGGCTTGGCGTGTTCTATTGCACGAACCTTGTGGACCTGGTGGGAAGAACGCCAGGATGGACTGGCCCTCGAAACAAATACAAACGGAGATCCCCTGGAACAGGTTTATTCTGGTGGCAAAGAGATTCAAATTAGAGACGCAAAGAGGGTTGCTTTGGAAGGTAACGACCTGGCCGTGTACCAACAGTTCTTGGCAACGCAGCGACAGTTGCAGACTACGTTACTGAATGGGGGGGCTGCTACGCTTGAGTCTTCGGCAGACGTGGTTGACGATGCATCGTCTGATTCATCTTCTGACTCGGAAGGATCTGAAACTGAACAGCAAGGCAAGGCTCTCAATATATCTGCAACTATGGGCCAAGCAAACCGGAAAAAAATTGGTCTGAGCGATGAGGATCTCGGAATCAATGTCCTCTTGCGACGCAAAGGCATTCATGATTACGATGTCCGAGGCAAAAAAGGGCGTGAAAAAATGTTTCCGATGGCCATTAGGAGGAAACGAAATGACGATTTCGGAGAGTTGATCCGCCCAGAGGACTTCCTCCGAGCTGAAGAACGGGAGGAGACAGACCCCCAAGATGCTCGCCAAGAGGGTAAATACGAGACAAAGGACACCCTAGGTAAAAAGAGAAAATGGGACGATATTGTGGTTCCAGGTGATAAGTTGGTACCTAATGGAGGTCTTAAGAGACAACAAATTGGCGAAAGGACCAAGTTCGACCCTGACCTGTCTGATCTAAGTGACTTTACTCATGGCCTTGATGATGAAAGTGGCTTGGAGGAAACAGAAGAGGAAATTATTGGCCCATCACGATTAGTATACACCACCCAGACTGTCAGTGTTAATTTGCGACTTGCGTTTGTTGACTTTGCTGGATTACATGACAAGCGAAGTCTACAAATGTTAATTCCACTCATTCAACCCCGCAAACTTATCCTTGTGAGTGGCATGAAAGAGGAGACTCTAGCACTTGCTAGTGAGTGCCGCAAACTCCTCGTTGCTCAGGTTGGTGGTGTGTCAGAAAGTGCGATTGATGTCTACACACCAGAGATCGGAGCTGTGGTCAATGCAAGTGTGGATACCAATGCTTGGGTAGTTAAGTTGACCGATGCTCTTGTGAAGCGGATACGATGGCAGAAAGTCAAAGACCTTGGGATTGTAACTGTCACTGGTCGTCTAGCGTCTCAGAACCGCGCCATTGAAACCAAGAGCGGAGATAATAATATGACACAAGAATCGCTGAAAGGAGAAGATGAAGAATCTCAGGCACAAGAGGCCATTGATGCCGAAAAGGTTCAAACTAAGACCCCAACCTTGGATGTCCTTCCCTCAAGCATGGCATCTGCCACACGCTCTGTTGCCCAACCTTTGCATGTTGGCGACCTCCGTCTGGCTGATCTTAGAAAGATCATGCAGTCATCGGGACACACGGCCGAATTTAGAGGGGAAGGAACTTTACTGATTGATGGCTCGGTGATTGTGCGCAAGACTGGTACTGGTCGGATTGAGGTCGAGAGCATGGGCGCTACAGGCGGGTCATTTGAGAGCAACACTTTCTATGCAGTTAGGGGGAAGATATACGAAGGGCTGGCTGTGGTGGCCGGTGGATGAACAGAATGCAAGGCATTCCCCGCCCATTATTTGCGCGTAATCTTACATTTGTCTGCGCATGTGTAACATAGTGTAAATTAGAGTCTCAAGGATGGCTCAGAATCTATCATCTTGCTCTATTTCTTGCTATACCTGTTTGCCTCTCCTCATTCCAGCACCAGCTATCTCTGAATGTTCAGCTACCCTGAAACACATCACCAAGACTGTGAATTGCTTCATGATGGGTGAATCACATATAGACGGTCAAATATCTCTATTATAAAATGGGCCGGAATATGACCAGCATATCGTCTCTTATTACCAGAGACTCTCACATTTTGACCCTAATTTAACTTTCATCATATTCTATCGCTGCTAGCATATCTTTCATCTACTTGGGCAACCTGGCGACATTCAGCGAAGGAAGTCTGGAGTTGGTGCTGCCAAACCCAATACAGAAAATTATTTGCACCTACGCCACCCTATACGATCCTGAACACCCTGTACACATAATCCAACTGCGTTCTATTGAAGTGTACGACATCCGCAACCAACTGATATTTTACATCCAGGAACTCAAAGGGGTCGCATCCCTTGTTCCAGGTTGGAGCCACGTTCACAGAGAGAACTTAAGCTCGCTATCATCCCCTTACGTTCTGGCGGTCGTAACGGATCCCAACGACATGGCGGGACGGGGATACAATACCTTCCACGGCTTTGATACGGGACCCCCACCTCCCGGGTTTCCTCCATCGCAAGCAAATGGACTGCCATATGCCGCCGTATTTCCTCAACTACCAACGTTCGCAGGCCCGCAACTAGCCTTCCCTCCTGCAGCCTCAGTTCCAATGGCAGTTCCAACTCTTGCAAACCAACCAGTCAACCACGGCTTTTACCCCGCAGGATGGTGCAGCCATACCCATCTTGCCCCAGCGCCTGCCACAAACAGTATGTTTCCTGGGGTGCATTTGCGAAACCACACTGGAGGCGTGGGTCTTCCTCCCGGGTACGACTATGTATTTCCCACCGAGCATACAACGATACATGTCTTTAAAACCGGGCCAACGCCACCTTGGAGACAGACACTCTGGTCAGGGGATGCCAGCAACCACGCGAAGCTTTTCGTGCCATGTACTTCGACGGTCAAGGAACTGATGCAGAATCTTGGATGCACCAATAGTGATGCAAAGAAGAATAAGCTACATGAGTTACAAGAGGCTGGTAATGGGAGATGGGTTAAGGGGATCACCATCTCAGGGGAAGAAAAAGACAAGCTGAAGAAGAGCATTGCAGAGTTTGGGTGGGATAAGTCCAGGACGGGGGCACCAGGAGCGAGGCCGGTGGTCTGGCTATGGTGTACGAAGGATTAAAGGGCTTTAAAGATCGCCTTGCAGATATCTACCTGTATTTATTTACTATTTTCGATGTTAAGCGATGATATTGGGTTAGATATATCGGTTAGGAATGATATAACGGGTTATACCAGGAGTAAAATATTTCCATGGAACAGAAAGTAGGTCTAAGCTCGGGCCAGATCCCAATCTGACATAGAAAATCGACCATGTAGTCAAATAAGCGCTATGTGGAATCATTTTCAACTGACTCAGTTTAACGAAGATATGTATGAACGTCTGTAGGAAAAGATACGCTCCGCTAATCACTCCCCACTCCAACTTGGAACCTGATCATCCAGAATGCTGTTTCACAAAGCCGTTGACGTAAACACAACTACCCAGTCGCCTCCCGCGTTCTTATCCAATGCTCCCGGTATGAATTTCCGTGCTCAACCTTCCGTGATACGGAGCCTGCAGACTACACAGCTCTAGATCGAACGATATGGCAGGGAAATTTGCACCTTCCACATCTGGAGACGAGTTGGTGTAGCACGAGACTTGGCAAAGCGGATGAGGGGCCGAGGGCGTTTATGCATATGCGCGATGCCTGCATTCACTCGATCTTCGATACTGCCAGAATCATAAGCCGTCGATCCGGGCAAATTCCTGCTTCCGCCGCGCGGACATGGAACATAATTTGGAAGCATCCTAGTTGGCTCAGGACAGATATCCTTAGGCAGGCTCAGAATGGTGTGACGGTGTAACAAGGACAATCCACTTTTCAGATCATGTTATACAAGAAATAGGTCGACAGGTTGGTACCGCGGCGATGGCGTTATCATTTGTGCTGGTGGGTGGCGACAAATGCAAGAATGCTGTATGGATGCGGATGCAATGCTGTTAGAATGCTGGCCGTTACAATATTGATTGTAATACATGAAAAAGAAATGGCCGAGCGAATTAGAAGATCATTAACATTGCGCCGCAGACTCCGAGCCCCATGTATCTCTCTAACTTATTAGCCAAGAGCGCCGTGTATTTTCGAAGGGTTGAAAACATCCCTGAATATGTCGATGTCCCGAGCCGAAGATGAGGTGTTCTTTGTTGATCCTTTGGACGATTTGGATGAGCTTTTGGATGAGCTGGATGCCAAGAGCGACTCGGGCTCAAAAGCAAAAACTACATCATGAAAATGACCCACAAACTCTGGGTCCTTGAGGAAAGCGTCTTTCCACATGTTGGCAACTTCCTCGGGTGGATTCCGAAAGCCTGGGCCGAGGCCGAAACTGCCAATGCAGAGGTTGGGATAACCGTAGTAAATAGCGATGCGAAGTGCAGTCCGAATTTTATCCTTCATCAGCTCCTTTTCCTGCTTAAACGAGTATTTTTTGCCGGAACTGTCCAACTTTGGCCGTTTGACGGGACAGACGGATATGACTGGCATCACTGCTTATGTTACACTTGCAGGACGAGGATTGAGGATGGGTGATACCTTTCATTTCGGGCCAGATCTCATACTTGTCTGGGCCACCCCGGAAGACCACTGGTAAAAGTATCAGACTAAAGCAGTTGGGGCTACGGGAATAGGGTAGACTGACCGACTTTCTCTGAAAAGATGCCGGCTTTCGGTGGGATTGGGTAGTTGGATGGAGAGCAATTCCCCTCCGCCGGAGTAGTGATTGTCCCATACAAGTTGCTCCTTCTACAAAGACACTCTTCTGGCGACATGACGCCTGGGATTGTGTTAATGGCATACTAGATCCGAATGGAGACTCACCTGCTTCCCAATCACCACCCGGTCTCTTATCGTTAGCCGGCATGATAACAGGGATGGCCATAGTTTCTCCCGGAGCCCAATCAAGGGCAACATCAACGGGGTCACGATCGTAAAATGCTATGTCTGATGTAAGTGAGGTATATATGCAGATTAGAGCTGAGACACATACCAAAGCGAATGGGAAGTTTGGAAATGGGCGGCTGGGCAACAAGAGAGTCTGAATAGCACAAATATGACGTTGCGGGCCACTGGAGAGGGAAATTATCTCGAATATAAGGAATATATATCCTCTTCGCTTCTGCCGCTATCTCAGACGGCTTCTGCTTCGAGGGAGGCATCTCCAAAAAGAACGCTAAGAAACAGCCGGGATGGCAGAGGCTGTCGATTTAGGACGCCGGTAGTTACTTAGGGATTGCCGTGCCTTCAGAAGACCCGAGAGTCATTCTTGAGATTCGAAAGGACATAGACTGGAACAGTATAATAGGGAAGACGCATATAAGAGGCTCGTGAAGACAGGGCGTTTGGGCCGGCCCGCTTTCAACAGAGGATGAAGGAAAATGAGAATGAGCGAGTAGGGCGAAAGGAGGAGAAGACAGAGAAGGCAAGGTTCGTGTGCAATTGCGCCCATTCAGATTTTTATATTTATCCGCAACAGGAACCGGCTCCATCTACCCCGCGGTGCATGTACAATGTCCAAGTCTCGGTCACCCACCCCCCTCGGCTGCACCGTGAACTGGACGGCGACAGGTAGACGCAAGGGGCTCAGGAGCGAATCGATCCAGAGCGCCTACTGCAAATATTACTCGTATGCACCCTGCCGGGTCCCAAGATCGATCTGTGTCCCCTGGGATGGTGGTACACAGATTGGCGAACGAGACGTGTCATTTGGTGCTTGCTGAGTGCACAGGGGCAGCAAGAGATATGGATGCGAAGGCTATGGCATCCCACTCGGGCTTCAGGGGGGACAGGCATTGTGGTACAGTGCTGCACAGGACATGCAACCCAATCTGACCAAAACCAGATGTCCCGTCGCCTCCACATGCCCCCTTCCACTGCTAGCATCGACCCTCCGAGGGCCGAGGCAAGGCAGGGAGAAGCAGCCAAGGCAGGGCGAAAGGGATAGCAAGGAGCAGGAGAGAGAAGAAGAGCAGGAAAAACAGCATGCAAGGTATGACATATGTATGTTACTAGAGGACAGGTGCCATGAATCGAGGCAGGTCGAATTGCGCGTGTAGCATGAGAGAACCATGCGGGAAGGGTAGAGATGACGTGTGGTCCCATTAGCTTCTAAATTCATGCGTGCGTAAAAGAGAACTTTAAGCATTATGTTTCTCCCCCTATTATTCCATCCCCGGCATATCACACCTGTTATAGCGCTGTATTAGGATGGGCCTTCCGGGTCACTCGCACCTGGGAAGTCGCTTCGCCCCACCATTGTGCCGGCGCGTCAAAAATATTTGCCGCCCGCGTCTTCCCGCCGTCAGTCTTGTCTTGGGTGATCTCAGTTGATCAACTCCCGCCTGATCCTCTCCACGCGCACATGAGGATGGTCCAAGCACGCCTGGCAACATGCTTCAGACAAGCATTCCATTCGTCTTCACGGGCGCATGCAGCACCTCCAATATCAGTGGCGCGTCTCCTCGAGACGCCGCCAGCCGATCCAGACAATGTTACGGTCAACGGCTTCATCCGGTCAATTAGGAACCAGAAACAGAGATCCTTTGCCTCAATTGGCGACGGCTCAAGCCTTGAGCCGCTGCAGGCTCTCTTCCCGCCCCAATTAGCTAACAGGTCAGATCTCCATCCTCCTGAATTGTATTTAAGAGCTAACATATAATTCAATAGCCTATCTACGGGCACTGCTGTCCGGCTCACAGGCTCATGGCGGCCGTCTCCGCACCCAACAGCCCAAAGCCACGAGCTACACGTTGTAGGAGTAGATATCCTTGGATTTAATGACGCCGCCGTATGTAAGGAATGATTCGCGAGACTTGGCTGCAAGACGTATACTGAGAGGTACAGACATTCCCTTTGCAGAAAAAGTACCACTCACCTGAATTCCTCCGCACCATACCACACATTCGGCCACGAACCCCCTTCAATTCTGCCTTGCTCCGTTTCCGGTCACAGATTATAGCAGAGCTCACAAGGTTCTTTGCAGACAAGGACTTCGTGCAGACACATCCACCTATTATCACCTCCTCAGACTGCGAGGGGGCAGGAGAGGTATTCTCCCTTGAGACGGCAGATAAAGACTGTGTCACAGAAGATAGCGACGGTTCATTCTTCAGATCGCCAAAATATTTAACCGTGTCCAGCCAGCTGCACCTGGAGGCTCTTGCACAAGCCGTTGGCAACGTATGGACGCTGTCTCCAACCTTCCGGGCTGAGAAGAGTGACACTGCCCGTCACCTGAGCGAGTTCTATATGCTCGAGGTGGAGGTCAATTTCGTCGAGGAGATGGGAGAGGTGATGAGCCTTGTCGAGGATATGCTTAGGCATTTGACGCAGAAATTGTATACTACAAGAGTAGGACAAGAGATATTGCACGGTAAGAGGAGTGGCGACCAAGCGGACGAGGCTGTCAAGAGGACTGAGGAGCTGGAACGCCGATGGAAGGGTATGATGAATGGCGCATGGCCGAGAATTACGTACTCGGAGGCCATTCAACTGCTAGAATCGCAGTCACAGAGCTTTGAACACAAACCTCGATGGGGAAAGGGTCTACAGGCAGAGCACGAGAGGTTCCTATCACGGACTATCGGAGGGGGCCAACCAGTCTTCGTAACGAAGTATCCCAAAGCCATCAAGCCATTCTACATGCTCGACTCGCCAAAGGACGCATCCCAGCAGACAGTAGAGTGCTTCGACCTCCTTGTCCCGGAGGTCTGCGAGATAGCAGGAGGATCGATGCGCGAGCACCGTCTACCGCAGCTCCTCTCTACGATGCAGCACCTTGGCATGGTCCCTCCAGATCCAATATCAGCGGAGGACCTAGGCAGCTTGAAGTGGTACGTCGACCTGCGCCGTTGGGGCAGCGTGCCACACGGCGGCTTCGGACTTGGCTTTGACCGGCTCCTGGGATACCTGTCGGGCGTATCCAACATCAGGGAGATCGTGACCTTTCCGCGCTGGGTAGGCCGATGCGAATGCTAGCAGCATGACAATGTATCTTTATGAACTCCTATACGTACAACGCCTCCCGTGTCCATACATTCCTAATCATGGATCACCACCACCCACTTTTCAAGCCCGTCTATCGCATCAAGCCGCCCAACGGCTCCAGTCGAGCTGAATAAGCTGCAAAAAAACAAAAAAATACCCCACCGTGTAGAGTTACAATATGGTAGCCATAAAAAGTAGATCTCTCGCTCACACGCATGCACACACATAAGCACTGCGAAGATCTCGCTCTTCCTTACCGACGTGTTGCGCTGGGAACAAATCTTACGGCATGGTCGTACTGAATACCTAATTGGGCGGCTCACCAGCCACACAATTTCATGCTTATTTTCCACCCTCTCCACCCTCCCCTTGCCCTTCTTACCAACGTTCTGCTCCGCTCTTTTTTAGGATAAAGAAACGCCGCCCCGGCCCGCTTATCGTATGGCCACATGGGCATGAGATGGTCCTACACCGCGTGATCGCACAGCACAGTGGTTCAATGGTGGCAGCGGGCACGTCGGCCGACCAACAAAGCCATCACCATGGGGCGGGGGAAACGGCGAGGGCAGGGGGTGGTGCTGTCAGGTCAGAGAGGAAACGCCTCCAAGACGGCGTAAAACACTGTTTCGCGTAAAACCCGGCGGTGTGTTATTCTTGTTTCCAATTCTTCCTGCATGTTCCGGGGCCACGATACCCATCATTCCCCACCCTTGCGCGGCGGGTTGACGGCGATCCTGGCATCGGGGCTTAAGATTTGGGAAATGTGTCGGAGGGAGAGGAAATTACTCGAGTTAGAAAATGGACGTACTCATTTAGCTCCCATTTTTCTTGCGTGCCAAGCCTCTTTGTCATTCTCTCTTCGCTTCCTATACGTGATGACTTACCTTCCTATTAGTGATCTTGGAGGATTCCCTTTTTGCTTAGGCCAGGGTTGTATTCGTGAGGGAGTAATACGGACGCAGCGTCTAGTCCGCGAAAGAAGCTTTCTACACCTAGTAATCACTCTATTCGGCTATAGCACGGGACCTAAGCAGTAATGTAATCACTTGCACTTATGAGGTATACGCATTATTCGAAGAGGATCCTCATTTGCTCCAGGTTATCTGTCCATCCGTAATTCTGGTACCACCAAGCCGTCCACCCCCCCCACCCCCCCCGGCGCCCTCCCTGGGACATTATTCTGCACCTGCAAAGATGGCTTTGATCTTCTCGTTTTCGAGGGCAAGCCGAACGCCGAACGCAATGCAAAAAAGTCTCAGCCGTGCCCATATCATGTAGGGAGCGAAATCGCTGTAAAGTCCCCTCTACCATACAATCAGATAGACCAAAACAAAACAGTTCAAATGTATAGAAGCATCCAAAAAGAAAAAAAAATTTGTTGGTATATCCTCCAGACAGTCCGTGTCCCAAACTCGCCGTGAAACAAAGAAAAGTTGCAAATTTTCATTTATGATGAATGAAGGCTGTGTGCCCTGTCCGTAGTCCCTGCATCCTTAGAATGCAAACTTTTGGTCCAGAACTCTAATAGCCCTCTGATCCTCGACCCGGGTGTTCAGCTTTTCATGCGGAATATCTTTTGGTCTCTGGTCCCCATTCTCCTTCGGACTCCTGCTCCCGGGGCGGCTGCTGTTGCTCTTATTATCGCTGATCACAGAGACAGAGTCGGTCGCGTGCACAAGGTGTGAGATGCTAGGGATACTTTGCGCTTGCGAGGGAACAGGATTTGGCCTCGAGGGGTCGTGTGGAGACGCCGGTCGCCCGCCAGACTGAGGAGTGCTGACCTGAGAGCTCGTGTGATGCGGTGGAGGGGGAGTTCTCCGTAGGCCATTGACAGGCGGTAACGATGTTGGTTGGTGTGATGAGCGCAGGTCCATCATGGGTGTGGATTGCAGTGCCCGCTGTGCAATTGCCTGCTGCTGCGCAATTCGCTGCTGCTCGGCCATTGCTCTCGATTGCTCCATGCGAGGGCTAGAATTTGGTTGATAGGCCGGCATCGTGTTTGGATGAGCTGCATTACTCAAGCCGCGATGCTGCTGAGGCGGAGGGGGTGGCGGGAGTGAAGGGTCTGCCAGTGGAGGCAGAGGACGGTCATAGGGCGTTTGGCGTGGTGATCCATGGGCCACGGATGTGGGAGGAGGTCGCTGGTGGGGAGGTTGCTGGTGGCTCTGATACGGGGAGCCGTGTTCAGATACCGGTTGCCCCTGGTATGTCGCTGATTGCGCCGGGGGGGGAGGCGGTAGAGATGGGGAATAGTTTGATGGTGCATAGTGTCCGGGATATGGAGGAGTGGCAACTGGCGATGGTGGCCAGTTATAGCCCATCGAATATCCATACGGTGGAGGGCCGCGCTGTGCTTGAGCTGGAGAGCCCTGGATCTGTGGTGACTGCTGCTGTGAAGAAGGCATGTACGGACTTGATTGCATAGGCGCTCGGGTGACGGCAGGCCCAGGAGACTCGTGGACCGTAGACTCGGGATACATCCCTTTGACTGGTATGATGTGACGCAGTTGGGGGTCCGTCGTGGGTTGTGGCAGCTCGGGCGAGTTGGCATGAGGCCGCGAGTAGTAGGAGATGAGGTGGAGATGCTGGCCCGCGGAAGTCGTGATGCTGAACGACTGCTTCATCAGGCCGTCCTGCTTGTAGCGGTATCCATCTGGGCCATCGCCATCCATCTCCTGGTCCTCGTCGCTGCCCCGCCCGCTGTCTGGCGTCTTGCCTGCCCGTCGAGCGTTGTTGAATTGGCCGCCACCACGCTTGCCCTCCATCTCTCTGTAGGTGAGGAAGCTGCCGGACACTCTGCTGGCGCTCCACGACTTGCCATCGGTCCAGCGCCGCATGCCTGCCTCTCGCTCATCCCACACGAAGACGGAGCCTGATCGAATGGACTGCCGTTCCTTCTCTGATAATCGACGTTGTACTCGGGGTAGCAGGCCCAGCCGGCACGCCTCGAACAGCTTAATGGCGTCGGCGGGTGTCCGGACGTGGCCGTGGTAGGTATCCATCCTCCCCGGCTCGCTGGTCATCCTCCCCAGCTTGTGAATAGTGCTGTCGTAGGTTGTATGTACCTGTGTCCGGGGTCCAGACTCTGCTGTCGAGGGAGAAAGGTCTTACGTGACAGGCTGAGAGGGAAATGGGAGGATGAGTTCACCCGCAGTTGGCACTGGGCGACGTCCAGTGCCCGATCCGGTGGGCAGGCGTCGAGGGATCTAAAGTTTGGACGTTGTAGGACGATGAGGCACGTCGGGTGCGAGATGGGAGATGCGGCGTAGATGAGACCGCTTCGAGGCGAGCACAGAAGCCTAAATAATGAACCACCCCAGTGCAGCCCAGAAAAAAGTTCCACCCCTCGAACAAGAACTCGGACGCACCCACTCGGCGATAGGCAACGCAACACACCTCGCCACCCCAGCACGCAGCCGGAGATATATATAAACCAAGAAACAGTCGACGTAGGGCCAATCGCACGCGCGAGCAGAGCGAAAAGGCAGACTGGCAGAGGAGGGAGGAAGCAAAGTTGGGAGAGCAGGAGTTGGTTGGTGGTGGCAGCGAAACACCTGGCCGCAAAAAAGGACCTGGCTGTACAGTTGGTTATTTTATGCTATGTTGTACACACACTGCCCGCGCGGATCGTCCGGGGGGAGGGCCACCTATGACCACCCAGGGCCACTCAAAAGGGACTGAGCAAGAGACAAAGACGAGCCAAGTCAGGAAGACCAGGGCCCCAGCAGCGAGGCCGAAATCCCCACCGGATCCGTGGTGTGCACAAGCGTTGCGCCCAAAGGCGATCTCGGGTATCAGAAAGGCTCGTATTATGGCGAGCGATAGCGGGAGAGCAGGATGACATGAGATGACATGAGACGGGCAAGCACTCCCAGTCAGAACCGCAGAGCAGACCAACTTGAAAAGGCGACTTCTGCGAAGGTGCCGACTTTGCGTCCTCTCTACGAAACGGTATTTTATTACTCCACCCAGCGCGGGCCCGAATGAGGACAGACGGCGGACCGGGATGCTGTTGGTGGTAGGGGAACGCCCCCCAACACTCGACGACCTGCGTTGCCTCCCAGAGCCGGTCATGAGCATGAGCAGACGGAGCGATGGCAACGACGGTCCAGTCATATCAGATGAGGAATGATACCGGCTTGGGAAAGGGATGACGGCGGCTCGCTCGCACTTACGTACTGATCCGGATAGTGCTCGCCCGCCAACGCGCGCCATGGTCGACGACCACCTCGCTACCACACGCCTCTCGTTCTCGGCGGCGCCCATTTATTTGTGCGATAGAGCATTATGCCACTCGCGTTCGGACAGGGAGGGCTGCAAAGGGACCGGCGCTATACGGGGGGTCATGTCGTCTCGTTATGCTTCCTCGTATGCTTATGTTGCGTAGCTTTTGTCTCTTGTGACGCAAGCCTGGTGCGCGTTCTAGCAGCTGGTCCCCCTTGGCATTGGTGGAGTGAAGGAGAGTGAGGGTGCGAGGGACTGAGAAAGAATGGAGCGTCTGTCCGGCACGCCCCTCCTACCCTCTCGTCTCTGTCTCTCACGTTTCACCTGGGCGGAGGGGAGGGGGCCGCTCATCAATCTCTCCCAGTTGGCAGTGATCGATCATCGCACTCCGCCTTCCCATGTACGTCAGCTCATGCACCTCGATGAGCTTAATTTATCGCCGACCTCCTGTCTCGCCCCGGCTGACGGTGCAGCGCGGACTGCAGTCCGTTTGACTGGCGCAGCTCCAACAGCGTCAGCATTCTAATCCTGTGGAGCCGCAGCCAGGGTTTGAAGGAGGGCGGCCAGCTGCTGTGTGCTGTTGTTATATAACCCGACCAGGCCCCCCCATCATTGAGCGTTACCAAACCGGATCGGGAGTGTTGGTAATTGTTGGTTCATGAATCTGCCTGGTCATAGATAGAGCATCGTGCAAACCCATACGTAAAGAGCGTTGTGGCGTGATCCAACACCAGGACCGCCCTGCGCAGGAGCGAACCCGACCCTGTACCCCCAATACAGTACTGGGACGGTGATAATCAACGGACCCTTACGAGTACAGTACACCTTACGCAGCCAGCATACGTATAATACCATGAATCCCAGAGATCCTCCGGAAATAGCCGGGCCTTCGCATGTACTGCTGGTCCCCTCGTAACTAGATCCGTATAAGGTATACGGTGCGACTCCACGCCGTAGGGACCCCCTCAGACTTTCTCCTCTAGGGCAAGGCGCACGGCGGCGGCAGAGACGTCGGATCCCCAACCATCACAGTTGCAAAGTGACTTGCCTAGCGGTTGTATTTAGGTTCAGTCGCCTGCACGCGGGGGGCGCGGTCACAGCGCTAGACGCAGACATCGCACGTCTCGGCGCGATAGCAGAAGGTTTTAACAGCGTAAGGTTAAAATGTGCTTTTAGGCTGGCACCACCTAAGGTAACCCTACTCTATCGTTGTCGACCGGGTTTGGAGAGGGTTTGCTGTATGTCGACGAAGCACACTGCTCAGCTTCTGCAGCCCAGAACGCGATTCATCTATGTCCGAGTACCCGAACGACTAGGAGCCAAGCCAAGCTACGAGAGAGAGAACGGCAGATGCCATGGACTCAACTAGGGAGGTCTCACCTGTCATCCCTCACTGCATACCCTCTGTGCTTAAGCCGTCTGTCTCCTACCTGCCGGCGATGCCACGGCAGTTAGAAATAGGAAGGCCATGCAGAGTGTCGCATGTAACCCTAATTAAGGTTCGTTGCACCTACATTAAAGGGAGCAGATGTTTGACTACTGTGAACGGGAAATGGGAAACGGGAAAGCTTACTCCCAACCGACGTTCAATACTTTGCAAACCGGCAAAAACGGAGATCTGTCCTCGGCTGTCCTGTGGTTCAATATGGATGAAGCCTTGGCTAAGCTCTGCCGAGGTAGGATGGCCTCAACTTTAATAAAGCTCGAATTGAGTTTGAGATTGCATTTAAATGCTTGCTGTTCGTTCTCCTTCCTTCTGCTGAAACCGCAGATATCTCGTATTTTATGCGCAATGTGTCTGCAGTGGCCAGGTTATAACAGCAAGAGATCTATGCGTCCGCACGGGTCTAGAACATCATTTCTCCTGCAGCCTCCACTTCAGAGGATTCCAGTTGCGTAGCCCCTCTTATAAATCACCAGGAGTAGAAGCCCAGTATGTACAGTACATGCACATTGAAAACTCTGCGCGTTCTGCGGCATAGAATTCCCCCTCCTAACGGACCGACATACCTGCACCGGTGGTGGGCGAGCCAAATTGCCAGGTCGAGACGGTCTAGGAGAGGGCTTCTACGGATGCGCGATAGCGATAAGATTGCACGGCGGAACGGCGGAGATACTTTGTGTGAGGACTGTTGCTTGATAGGTCCACCTGGGGCGGCCTCTGCAGCTGCCGTCTCTAAATCAACCGTTACACGTATTGAATAGTCTCTCAATGGGCGGGCATTAGGTTCTCCAACCTTCCCTGACCCAGTATGCGTCACGTCTTCGGCTCTTCATCAAATTTCATTTATTTTTAGTTAATGACCTTATGTACGGAGCAGATCCCCCGACTCTTACAACTGTTGTAAAGCGTATTTGGAATGCGAAACAATATAGTACAGCCTGCCTATAAGCGCCGATTGCCCTGTTCCATCGCTACGGCAGAAATATCCTTGCGTTGGTATTTGTTATTTGTTGGAGGCGCAAAGTGTCCAAGCCTTGTGGGCCTCAGGTTGGAAGACCAACCTATCTATCTTTACCTTTGCTCCAACATCTCCAACATCTTTGTCCTCCCCCACATGCATCAAAGGATTCCAGTTTAGCCACCATTGAGAAATCCACCCGAGTTGATGAAACGCAGTTGGTACTCACGCAGATCAGCCCAGTTCCGCAGCTCCTCCTCGTCGACATCTCGCATCTCCCCAGACTCGTTCTGAAGGCTGGGGCTCGCCCTCTCGAGCTTCATCAACACATCTAGGAATTGCGCTAGGTACTCTTCAGATTTGAGAGCCAGTGGGCCTTTTCGATTCTGCGGTGAATCGAGCAGGGTAGACGCAATTTGGCGAATTTTATTTATCTAATACATGGGTCAGCGAAGGGTTAATGAAGAGAAGTAGGGACGTGGCTGACCAAGCTGTACCCATTCGGCTCCATGTTGACTTGACTGATGCTGCTTAGGACACGAAGAAGATCCTTTACGATTATCTCTCGCTCATCGGCAACGTTTATCGTGATTTGCGACCCGGAAAGCGTCCCATCAAATCCAGGATCTATGAGACCAGGGGAGGAGAGTGAATCTGCCCTGTGGCCGCTCCCCTCGTACGTCTCTTGGATGTTCCAATACTTCTCGACGATGTAAGAGCGGGTGCAGAGATGGCTAACGTAGATATTCGCCTTCTGTATCTCGTACTGCAGTCTTCGACGAACTTCCGGATTCTCCTGCGGCCAGCTTCCCATCTCGTGCCCGTTGGACCTGAGACCTGGGTAGTCCGCCATGGGTGAGAAGATTGGCTGATCTTGGGCCTTGAACTGGCCGGGTTCTGAGCCGGGAGTGAGCAGCAGCTCTCTTGGGATATCGTCCAATACATGCTTCACGTCACGTAGACAATTTTCAAATACCTTCTTCTGCCGATCCCAATCAAATAGGCCGTCGATACTGTACGACATCTCCATGGTCAACATGGGTGTGAGAGAGCCATAAATTCGAATGCCAAGGTTGAATCCTGCCAGTTTTGACACTAATCCTGCTGGCTGGGGATCAATGTGGTTTACGTATATATATTCATCGTCAACCTCTAAAGGCGGTGGCGGGTATGGCTCACTACGCGTTGGCGGAGGTATAACAACCTCAGGAGCTGAGGCTCCAAGTTGCTCAAGTGATCTTGTACAGTCATCAGTAAAAGAAAGAAGTTGAATGGAGTGAAGTACCTGATGCCAATAAGGATGATCCAGAATACCCTCCTGCTGATCTCTTGCTGAATGTAATCAACCGAAAGTGCCTGCGTTCCGAAGCCGCCGCCTTCTCCAAAAGAGACAGGCTGACTTGCCACAGAAGGTCCCGTATCCCTGATATTAAGAGCCCCAGTCGATCTCGCGATGTTCAACGCTTCTCCAAGGTATAGTCTACATTGTCGGTATTGGAAAGTGTATGCACCAGCCAGGCCAAGAAAGTAACTGGTAACAGCATCATAAATTGACAATTCCTTATCAAGGTATCCGGCTCCTCGAGCTTCCACGGCAACCCTATGGCAGCGCTCCACTAGGCTCATAGACGACGGGAACAGATGCTCTCTATGCTGGGCCTTCAGGTGTAATCGGGGGCGACGTGGAAACGAAGCTACAAGCGCACCGACCATCGATGCTAGAAGTGCTAGGAATGATGGATTCTTGAGGTCTTCTCGGGAAGAGAATGCAGCTCGGAAAGACGGTTCATGAGGGAAAGGCGCGAGCGGATGAATATAAGTGAAGAAGTCGTCGACCAGGAGCTCGAGAACAGAGAGGGGGCATATTGATTCTGCATTGAGGACGGCATGTGAGAGAGAGGCAAGAGTTGCAGCAACGTTATTTGGTGAGGTAGGAGAAGTTTCTGTTGAGGATTCGAGCTTGCGTTTCTTCATCGCTTCAGCATGTCGGTTTGGGGGTCCTCGACGTCGACTCGGCCTCTCAAAGGTACATGGAATATCTAGAGCCACGCAAGCTCGGCATGGCGGGCCAGACTCGTCGCACTGTGGAGTCACACAGTTAGCACCTTATTGAGAGCCAAATTGCGCCAATGAGCAAGGTACCTTCACTTTGCGAACGCTGCATGAATCGCATGCTTTGCGCAAACGGTTTGCCTTCTGCACGTCTCCGGCGGAAGTCGCAGGCGCAGGGACAGGCGGGCCCGGGTACTGCGCGGGCTGGTACTGTATATTATCTACATCTGGATTCGAACTTGTGGCAGGATTGGAGCCATTGTTGTAGGGCGACTGCTGGGAAGGCTGAGGATCATATTGATAAGGCTGCGCGACATGCAGTCCATGATGCGCGCCGAGCGGGTCATTCTGCGCGCCGCCTGAACTATGAGCAGACAGCGAAATCCCAGGATGCGGCGGATGAGGAGGGCCATGGGGAGGAGGGTAATTACCCGCGGGCGTTGTGTATGCCGACATGTTTGTATCTGTCCCCGTAAGGGGTGGGAGAGGAGTTGCTTGCGCGATAGCTTCTTAACATGCGGGGGTGCCCACACTCTCGACCTTGAGGGGAAGAGTCAGATGCCCTCAAGGGAGCAAGAGGGCCTGTACCAAGCCTTGATTTGTATATTGATGCCGACGGTCTTGATTGGGCTTGCTGTTTCCGTCTGTCATTCGAAGAATTGATAGCTTTGAAGGTCGAGGCAGAAAATGGCGGGCGCACAAGCGAACGACGTCAACATGCCGAACCCGCGTCTCAGATCAGCAACATCGACACGCGCACCAAAGCACAATGGCCAAATTCTCCAACTTGACCAAGCTGACACCAACTTTTGTCGTATACATCGCCTATCACATATAAACGAGTAGCATGAGAGACTACTCCGGAATACTGCTAGCTACTAGAATAACTTGCAACTTTTGACGTACATCTGCAATCTGACTTTTATAGTTCTCACTTCCATCTACGCTAATTCATGTCTTTCTGCTTAGTAGCAGGTGATGAAGCCTAGGATGCAAGTCCAATTGCAAGTAGCAATTAGAGCCAACTCTCTATTTATTGATTTAAGTTTTCTTTAGGCACTCTATTAGTAGACCCAGAGGTCTGTGATATATGCATTTCCAAGAGACAAGCAACGCCAAAATGCCCCAATGTTTCGATTCAACAATGCGTATGGCGAACACGTATCAGGTGCAGTTACACCTTGACCATTAAATCCCTGCTCTTTGCGGCCCGCGCTGCACTTAAAAAGCCACCACCGATACATATAACGACCCCAGCAAATATTTGTGCATACAAATATCCACCGTCTTTTCTCTGAATGAGTTGCCCAGCAATGGGTGGCCCAGTCAGTACGGCAAAGCTCACAATTGTGAAAATCATGCCCATTCTCGTACCTGCCATTCTCAAATTTGTTGTCAAACTGCTCAAAGCTGCCGGAAAGAGGCTCTGGATGCCGCCACCCACGAAACCATACACAACTGCCCATCCGTATAACCCTCCTTGGGAGTTTACGGCAATCCAACAGAAAGATACTAATGAGGTTATGAATACTACCGGAACCAAGGTACTAAAAACCCCAAAGTATCGATCTGCCAGGAAACCTGGGAGTATGCGGCCAATAATACCAATCCCGTTTAAGGCTATGAGAAGGTTGATGGACTGCGTATATGGGACGTGGATAATATTCCGTGCAAAGGATCCAAGATAGTAAAAGGCAAAGTAGAGGCCCCAGAATGTCTATTTTCCCATAAGCGTGCGGTGGCTTGCTTCGAAATAGGAAACTTACAAAAAACATCCCTATTGCGAACAAAAGGTATGGAGGTTCCTTGAAACTTGCCCAGTCTACCAGAGCTCCAGTTTTCCTCGGGGGCACGCGCGGTTTTAGCCCAATGCAGCATAGAACTAAACACCCCAGTTGTACAAACCCCAAGGCTCTCATGGTCCATGGATATCCTATCCGTGGAAGGAGCTGTTCCACCATAGCCGGGAACACCATGCCACCAGAACCGCTGCCAGCAGCTCCTATGGCTAGGGCAAAACTTCTTTTCGTCGTAAAGTATGTGCTCAGCAAACTCACACAGGGACAAAACAGAAACCCGTTTCCTAGACCACAGCATAGGCCTTGGGCCAGGAAGAGTTGCCAGTATTGGGTGGATAGAGACGCCATGAAGGTACCTAGGACACACATGACCGTGCCAGCAATAATAACAGGACGGAAATACCCAGCATCTGTGAGGCGGCCCGTAAAGGTGCCAATGAAGAAGAGGAGGAAGACCTGTATTGATCCAATCCAGGAGATGACCGACGGCTCTTTATTAAGTGCTGTCACATAGTATGTCTGAAAGACGCCAAAGGAATTAATAAAGCCCCAGGTATTGAAGATTACCAAGTGGCATAGTAAAGCTGCAGCATGATTAGCCTGCGTTTAGAGGTCGGCATACACTCGTATCTTCGGAGCAGACAACTTTTGGGAGCTACCTACCTTGAGACCACGCAGTTAATCCCCCGTCAGGAGGCGGTCCGGGATCTTTCCAACTGCTCTTAGTACTGATTCTTGTAGCTGGCCCATTGCCAATGAATTCCGTATCCTCTGGTGAGCTGGTTTGAACGCGGCATGACTCAACGTCTTTCTCGATCAGTGGTGAAGGCCCCTCTAACTCCTCCTGACGTGCCGAAGTGGCAGTCGAATGCCTAGAAGAGATTCCGATCTCTTTATCCAGCCCATATGCCTTTGAGATACGGTTGATCTCCATAACTGGCATCACTTACTCATGAGCATTGCTTTTGTTTCCTTAAACAAAGACTTTTATCGGGCCATATTTATGAAAGTGGGCTACACGGCTAGGGGAGACTATATCCGCGTTGTAACCATGCTGGTAATGCCGGTGCCGATACCCCGTGTGCATTAATATACAGTAACAAATCATCTTCTAAGCTCGGGCCGGACGCCAGGGTCAAGCTTGGGGTATATACAGTAGTAAGAATTGAGAGGACTCTATTACCTAACTGTGTGGAAGTATGTCAACCAAGGGCGTCGGCAGACCAGATTGGTCAGCCAAGGGCTGCGAGAAACGGAGGTTTTGTGGGACTACAGGATGCTGGATTAAGTCGGGAATTCCGATTTCAAAATATTCCCGATACCTATTCCCGATAGTCGAGGTGAGTCTAAAAGGCGTCACACAATACCTTGAAAGAAGTCCAGACGCATATGATTGTTCTGGACATCGTGTACTGAGAAATGATCGTTTCCTTAGCTGATACGGACACTTGTGGCTATTACAACACTCTTTCTCCGCAGAGACAGCCCCTCAGGTCATGACTGCAATTATTCTGACTGTCACCTAAATTCTCGTTCTCTTAACCCTTTCCTTCTCTCAGTCGCTTACAATTTGCTACTCTTTCCTTCACAGCATACATTACCCGTCGACTCCACTGCACTCTCCCCAACACTTACCAGTGTACTCTTGTTGAAGCTCTGTAGACTAGGCGGTACATCCAGTGAAGGGTTCTTGTCAAAGAAGTTCACCGGTTTCAGAGACACTTTCAGAACCTCGCAGGGCATGACGGGAAAGTCTTCAACCCTAGGGATATGGTTGATGCCGAACTGGACCCAAACAACTATGTCCTCGTCCAGGACGTTATCCTTGCGGTTAGCCCAGGCCCGAACACCCGTGCCGCCACGGGACTGGTTGGTGTACTTCCCTCCAGCATATAACTCATCGTCTCTGTATGAGGTGACGTAGATGTTGTGGTCTGCAAATTCTGCACGCTTGAAGTTAAAGCTCTCTTTGTCTGAGAGCATCTTCTGGAAAGGAGGTACGTGAATCTTGTATGCAACGGGCTTTCCGTTAACGGGATTCTTCACGGCAGAATTTTGTATTTTGAAAACTCGGTTCGCATCAAAATCCAAGTCGTATCCCCCAGAGTGGGTGATGGGGGTTTCTATTACCGAGTAGCCATTGCCGTGCGGGTTGAATTCAGAGCGTGGCATTGCATGTGCTTCGTCATAGACAACACGATTCAGGGGACCATCGATCATAGGATCGACGCGGAGAGAGAATATATGTTGGTGGTGGCAAGCAAGAACTCCTGGGTGAACGACAGTACCGAACGGTACAGAGATACCCTCATCGATGGGTTGGGTTGAGAGGATACCAGTAGCTCGGACCTCATACATGAGCTCTCCAGCCTGGTTGAATTGGAATGCGAGTATGTATTCGTAGTTCGCAACTGTGATGATGGATTGCACAACCAATTCTCTGTTTCGGACTACGACAGCACGGCCAGTGCGGTAGTTGGTATGCTTCCATCCAATCCCATTATCTTGCTCATGGATACAGACAACGTTTGGCATGTCATATGGCTCTCCCTTATCATTATTGAGAACAGCTGATAGATAATGGATGGAACCAAGGCAGTCACATCCCAGCTGTAAGTTATTGGCCATAACTCCAGCCCCAGCATCACCAAGATCGAATGCCGCCTTTTTATGGAACGGATGGCGAGGGTCAGCGTATGGTATGTTCATATCTGACAGAGACAGGCGGTAGAAGAGAGGTCGCCCAGCATAATGAACGTCATATAGGACCATACCCTCTCGAAGATTGAAGCCGATTTTGAAATTCCACTTTTGCCAGCTGATGGTATGGCCCAGTTCACTGAACTTGGAGACCTGGAATGAAGCGCCTTCTGGTTGAATAACATTTAACGGCTTTAAATCAGTCCGCAAGTTCTGAGCTTCAGGAATGTACTCATTGGGTGGCTGGACTTTATATGAAGATGGTGGCTTGGCCGTGTTGTCTGCTCCAGTCGGCAGGTAATCGATCCGGATTACTTTCATAGTCTCATAGCTAATAACTGGTGAAATGTTAAGTGGCATGGCATAGTGGTTGCTGTCTGCCTCGCTGGAGTTGTTTGGATCTCGGACATAGAGGAAGCACTGGAACAGGCGTTTCTCGTCCGAGAAACCTCCTTCGTTGACACCATCAGAGCCTATAAGATGTGAGAGGTGAATATAATCAATTTGTTGTAAACCTTACCATATGGCCAAGGGTCGCTTATAACTACCGTTCCTTCTGGGAGTTGCAGTTTTGCAATCTCTGCCTTAACTCCTTCATCCGCCAGCGCAACTCTTTCAACTTCGACAATCTCCTCTCCATCGGCCGAACCGTGGACGTATTGGCCCAATCGTAGATTGCTCTGGACTTTACCATGGCTCAGACTAACAATGGCTTCATGGAGTTTTTCCTGTTGCAACATAAGCCACAGTCTTCATCTGCTTTGGTGACATGATGCTCGAGCCGCTAGATTTACTCACTGTATTTCTGATATAATATACAACAAAGCTTCTTCTTTCAACCACAGGTCTTGGTTGCCCGGAACGCTCAGCAATCAAAAATGGGGTAAGATCCGTCTTGCTTGGCTCATAGAGGGTGATAGTCTTGAATTGAATACTAGTATTTGTCGGCCACAAGGCCGTGATTAGGCTCGCGCTTTCTGAGATTTCGAGGGGGGTTAGTGGGCCAAGAGGATGTTGAAGAGGAGTACCCTTTCCTCCAGCAAGAGGAAGGGACGCGGAAACTTGGGGAACTTGCTCCATGGATACAGTGGCGGCGGCGTTCGGCAAAGACTGCTAATTCAACAGAAGGGGTTGGGAGAGGATATAGAAGATGGGTTCCAGACAGAGTGGGAGCGCGTGAAGGGTCATTAAATATGATAGATAGGGCTTGACGGAGGGAATGGACTACCTACAGTTCGCACAGACATTCAGACGGGTATGCAATGAACAGATACCCGAACTAGGCTGTTTATCCGATTCGCATGGGCCTTCCTGAAAGGGTATCGTGGAGGCCATTCTGTGCGTAAGGCGCCAACTTGGCCGGCCGAACACTGGAAGTCAGCCAGTGGAAGAAGATCAAGTTCTCGTAGCAATCATGCGGGGCCTTGGATCCTAGTAGAGGCTGGCCGCTCCAGCCCACTCTCTATCTTTGTGCGGCTCGGTTGATGCGGGGCTCGGATATTACAAATGTATGCCGGGCTTGGACTTATCTATCCGACCGGGTATCCAGGGAAGATCTTACATCTACCCAGGTGCCGAACGCAAAACTTCAAAGCTAACCGCAATTTCCATGTACGTCTACCAACCAAGTACATCTCTATAAGAAATTGGTTCTGGAGGATTGATTGCGTGATCAAGATCTTTGCTTGTATCAGCTACGCTGCGCAGCTTGAGGCTTTGGAGAACTACACGTTGTTCCATAAAGCTTCTTTAGAGACGTGGTCAGTCCAGCTGTTTAGAAAGAGTGCGTTCCCAAGATATTCTGTATAGGAGAAATGAGAGCCTGAGAATTGGTTGGTTACCCAACTTTCTCCGCAAGTGATTTATAGGAAGCTGCGATGACAGAAGTTTCTCCAGAGAGAACGCATTATAAAATGAAACCGTAATAAGCTTGTTAAAGTTTACCAGAGGAGATGCGTTATTCTACACTTTTATCTCCTCTTCACTTCATCCCACAGTTTTCGGACTCACCTAGAATATCAACCCGCCAAGCTAATACACCCATTGCCAATTTTGTCGCCCTTTTACACTCTTATAACGATCTCAATATGGTTAGCAAAGATGATCTTCCTGAACAATTCGATTCTGAATTCCACTTGCAACGAATACCACGAACGCATGACCTTGTAAGCCTTGCATCAAAATCGGGAGAAGCTTCCGGTAGATGTACGGCATCGCATCCATCGCAACGACATTCTATGAGTAGCGGGTCAGAGAATGGTGATTTTCTTTACATGGCTATTTCACGAACCCAAGATAGGCGCGGTAGTACTCTATCTCAAATCAACAATCGCTCTACCCCGAGGCTGGACGAACACTTTGATGGAAATGGAGCCTCTAGGGATGGTGATGCCGCGGACGATGCTACCGAGCAGTTCTCGTGGGGCTTCATCAACCGCGAGATATATGAGTGGGAGCATACTTGCCGATCAAGATGTCCACACTGGTGGTCACCAAGAGCCAAATATGGTCATTCGAAACTGGGGTACGCACCGAATTCTCAGAGCTGGGTCAGACAGATTGATGAAAAGTCAATAGAAGCATATAATGTTAGACGGCGAGCAGTATCTGATAGCTTCTTGGCCGATCCAAGTACCGTAGAGGAGATGGCGCACATGATCGCAGTACAACTTTTGAGCTCCTGCTACGCGCTTTCTCCCGATCTCGCAGCGCCACCCTCGTCGCAAAGCTGTCGCTTGTCAGAGAAGAACTGGTCGACAAACCCGAAAGTGTCGGATTCTTCGATGATCAGCTCTCTTAGAATGCATACACGCTATCGATATTCGCCATGCTTCGGACATCAAGGACGAAACACGTCGCCTGTGAGTACCCACCTAGGCACATATGATGATCTTAGTCCGTGTTCATCATCCCCCCCTCCCGCAACTGGTATGCAGGCACCGGATATTAATACATCTGTGGCCCTATTAAGGCGGAGAAGAATTCACAGGGCACTCCATGTCACTGAGGGCTCAGCTTCGAACTGCTCCCTAGACAGCCACACTGATCAATATCTGAAATTGTGCAAACCCGATATCACTGCAGATCCAATTGTCAGAGTTGGAGGCAGACTTCAGCAGCAACTACCTCAAGGCGACAATTCTGAGGAAAATTACTTTTTCAATATCCATCATAAGGAAAAGGCGGCTGCTCGGGAGAGAACAACAGATGCACTTGACCAGGACCTGATTAGCAATTTTCAGGGCTATCCCGCACGCCCAAAGTCGAAATTTGACCTGAATTTGATCACTCGGTCAGAGCCACTTCATGATTTCATCCAGCCTGCCAAAGATTTAGTTGTAAGAAGATGGCAAAACTTGCGGCGACGTTTTGGGAGCAGCTCGCATTCCCTTGAGCAAATAGTTGGATCTGGGGACTTCTCTCTAACTTCATCTTCCAGAGCATCAAGCCCGGTAGCGGAGAATGATGGAAGGGAACGAAGACGTCGAGCCCAAGCAAGTGGGGATATCAGCAGCTATGAGAGCATGCCGCACTACAATTCACCCGCGAGCAGCCGTTTCAGCCTTACTGGCAGCGGTGCAAGCAGTCCTGCCAGGAAAGAAAATGGAACAGTGCTTCCAAGCTTTCCTCCTACCGAATCACTTGCTATAGCGACATCACCGACCTTCGGCAATGTTCATGATAATATCACCAAAATTAATGAAGCAGCATGCTATAACACATTGCCAAAGGTAGAAACTTGTCCAGATTGCCAGGCCCATACACCACCAAGCGGACGTGGTCGTGATAGCCAGTCGATGGGGAAAACTGACCACGCGTCCCAACCTGATTTAAGCTCGATGAGTTTGACTGTGCCATCTTGTGCGATAAGAAATCGAAGACGGCAGAGAGGGAAGAGTATGCTCTCCGAGGTATATACTGCTGGAGATCTGGTTGACGAAGCCACAGCCAGTGGAAGTAATGACGAATTAGAGAGCAATATCCTCAGTGCAATTCCTACTGTACTTAATTCTCTCAAGACTGACGTAACATTGGCCTTACATGTGCTACCCGGAGATTCGAATTCGAATGGGTTGAATATGGAGAAACGAAAGCCAAGACTCTCAAGGACGAGTACAAGTGGAACACAAGTCTTCAGTCCAACTGATGATGGGGTGGAAATCGATGGGTTGCCAGTTGGGTTGTGCAGGCATGCATGGGACGGACCTGGTAAAAAAAGGGAGAGATCGTACTTGTGAGAAGATCGAAGCTTCACAACATTCGATAGGCTAGTAGTAAGGTTGGAGAGTGTAAGAACAAAGATTCTTGAACCTATGTGGGTATCGCTATACCATTAGCTGGTGGAAATCCCTAAGCCGTGCAATTGGCATGGGTCATAATAAAAATACAAGAGCCCAGAAGCCATACGCCAGTAATGCCATCACCCAATCTTATGCGCCGATTCAAATGGAATAGCCAAACCTTAAGATTCCTCAGAATCTCCTTTCATTGTCACCATTTCGTACTCGCCAGCTCCATCTCTACCTCTCCCCCTCCCTCTTCCTTGTCCGAATCCTTGCTCTTCGTCGCCGCCTTCACTTGGCCCAGCCATCTCTCGAGAAGAGCCTGGCTGTGCGTTATTCGATCCTCCGAACGATATCGGCCTTAATTCACGCCACTGGCAACTCCATACACCGAGGAACGTCATCATGGCCGCGCTAGCAATTTGCAGGATCCACCAAAGCCAGTTCCGAGGAATTGAATGAGAGTAGAGGGATGTAACGACGAGGTGGATGAAATGCAGTGTGAGAGCAAAATCAGGAACAAGCTTGCTACGCGATATAAAGAAGAGGATGGCAATAACTCTGACAGAGGCATTAGATATGTGCGCGAATAACGGTGTATAAAGAGGCTCTTCGGAACGTACTCAAGAAAGGAGTCCAGCATCCAGACCAGGCCCAGCATCCACCCAACAGTAGTATCACCTCGCAAGCTGCGCCAGCTCAATACCATGTCCAAGTTAAAATGTGCGCCGGCCACCAGCGCCATGAACAGAATGAGCACGGTTCCGAGCGTATACCATATTGTCTGCAGAATGACAATCTGGCTCAGGATCTTCAGGGGAGGGAGTTCGATCAATGCGCCAGGTCTTGGGGGGCGGCGGCGTCGTGCCATGAGCTATGTATCATGGAAGGAATGGGTGTCCTATAGTAGAGGAATCCGCGCTGTCATGGCGAAAGGAGTGGAATGAAGTTTTCGAGTTGTGGACCTTTTGGAAAGTTGCCAGATGAGCTGCCTGGATTTGGCATTTCTGCCATCACGTGATGATTCCCGTTTGACCGATTTGGACCGAGACTTACGAATGCTTGGAAAACCGAAGCTTGGCCATCTGAATATCACTTCCCATAGTTGACATAACCTTATGACTAGTGTCTAACTTTGTAAACATATCACTAGTCCTGGGCTTTGTAAATTTTTCTAAGTCAATCTCAGCGCAGTCCGGTGTGCCGAATTGTGTCGTCATCGCTAGTTATGGAGTCGATCAGATAATATCTGCCGTGGCTTCACTTTCGAGCGGAGATCTCTTGACCGTGAGCCAACACTGCCAGCGATTTCAGGGACAACATGACTTGGCCTACTGAAGAGAATAGTTATGCCAAGGTGGAAGAATGCAGTAAGAGATACCACGCAATTATGCGTGGCCCAGAACAAGACACCTGGGTGGTATTTCAAAAAGCCGCAAGACTTAATCCAGTCCAGCACTGATATAGAGGAAATGACAAGGGCTAGTCATATGAAAGCTCTCAAGAGAGAATGGAACACGACAGGCCTTTTCACCGACCAACTGTTTAGTAAAGAATAGATGTGAAGCGATATCTTTAGATCATGACAAATCGGCTGATTTTATTCACGGTTCTATCTCTGACCGACCTACTTTGAACAGGTTTAATTTATTTATCCCATGAATATTTATACGATGTATCTCCGCATCCCCACTCCGTGCAGTGAAGCTTCTCGTGTAGAGAGAAAAAGAATTCAACATATTGAGTATGAACTGCCGCATTAGGTATATGAGATGCAACCAACGCTTCACCCGTCACTCACTAGAAGAGGATAGATTCGCGCATAATATGCGGAGAGTCAAGGATTTAACACACAGCGGCTGACCAGCACTTGTCATAATGTTCCTGGTCGGGTGGGCATTAATACTTTGTTAATTACGAGCTGGTAGAAGACTATACACCACCAGGAGATTAAAGAGTCTCGGCTTTAAGAGACATCGGTTATGTCAACCTTCTCGGAGGTTTATGTATCACTGGCTCACCTATCACCGAATAGTCCGTCGTCCGCCGGGAGGAGACATCACCTCACCGCAGAATCCGGACTCTCCACACCTCCTTCCTGCTAAAGCGTTATCTTGAAACTACATCTATGTGAAAATAATTCATAAATAGGTCGACTAAAATGCCTTCTCTGGGACGCATCCTCCTCGGTCTCGTCGGGGTCACAACCTCCGTCGGTGGATACATTGCGGATTGGAACGAGACACACGTCTACAACCCCCGCTGGCCGCCGCACGCCAAATTTCACAACGGGCAAACCATGAGCATGTATCTGCCTCTGCATCTGGATAGGGGGAAGAGTACAATTAACATTGAAGCAGGGGATTAGTGCTGGGTTTGAGCACTCTCTATTACACCTTTCGGTCCTCGTCTTCTCGCGCCATTGAGATTGAATCCCTGCACACAGCTGCTCTGCTGGGAAGTCTATACTGGATCACACAGCTGAGTGCCGCACTCTACCCGGGGTCGCTGGCAGTGGACCCTGAATTTGGGAGCGGCTTTCCTCAAGCATATATCTGTGCCGTGTTGCTGAGCCTGGTGACTATTGGGACTGGGTTGGAACGGCGGAGACTGCTTGGAAGTGAGAAAAGAGAATAATTGATTCCCGCCTCAACACAGACGCATGCATGGGAGCCCACTAGCTGTGAGATGTCGGGATATTACACCAAAAAATTCAGCCCGTCAGGGTATGCTTTTCCTCTCCGAACGCTGACATTTCAGCTCGGAACTCTAAATAATTAAATTGATGAACAAGAAACCGGAGGAACAAGTTGCCGAGAAATACTTCGTAATATAGTTTTCTATTCAGTTACTTTCATCATACACCTGCTAAGAAAGTACGTGCCGCACGATAGCCTAGGCGCCCTGGAGATAATATTTACAAGGGCTATTTCACATCCGCAGGAAACCCTTCCACAGGGCTGAGATCAAAATTACAACGCATGGGTTTGCCCCCCATTCTGTAGTTGCGGTATAGGGGCATGGCAATCCTTGAGGCCTTTCTTGGCTGGTTTGACAGCAAGCCGTCAAGAATTTCGAGTGTCTATCTTACGTCTCCGCTGGTTGAATTATGGGACCCGGAGGCGAGCCGAGCCGACGAGAGAAATGGCGCTGGATTGTCAAAAGCTTCAGGTGCATTATGATCAGCATGCCTCATCCTCTCACTATTGCCGTAGGCTCTACAGTATGAGAGGCATTCTGCGCCATCTATGGACGCTGTTATTGATGAAACACGAGTGCTGATGGAGAATGGACACTATTGAGCTATACCTTGAGGGTTCTTGTGCCGAAGCTCAGGGGTCCGTTACGCGAATTAAAATATCACTGCAGCAAGAGGTTGTGAAAGCTGCTGACCAGGACGAGCAAATGAACAAGAAAGCCTTGGCACTGGCTCCAGCAATATGGACTCTGTTTCAGTACCCGAATCCCTCCCAACTGATCCTGGCAGCCCTGTAGGACAGACCACGTCTTCATTTCTCGACCAAGGCGCTAATAATGACCGTGGCCCTTCACGTGAGCCTAACAATAACGACACCAAAACTGACCGCTCACTAAGGAGACGATGGAGAAAGGCACTGAAGCAAGAGTGGACTCAACCCATTGTACGCGGGCCATACCACGAGTATGTTCACAAGCTCGTTGAAGCCGGATGGGAGAATCTGCGCGACCTGGACAACTACATGAGTGCTGGTCAGAACCCTGGACCGAATAGACCACTTATAATTTCAGTCCTGGACATCTCAAACGACTCGCAGTTGAAGCTCTGGCCTGTTATTACCAGCGAAGATGAGCTCAGTAGCTTTATGAAACAACAGACCCGCAATGGCGTAAAGGTACGGCTATACATGGCAGAGTACCCCGATTGCCCCAGAGCAAGCACTGTTGAAGCTTTTGGAAGCGCATTCAAATTGGACCCCCGGTTCTTCAAGCTAGCAATCAACAGTCCAGGCCATGTATTCACACCCGCCCAGCGTCACAGAGCGCCATTTGTCAATATTGGCTTTGGCGTCTTAAACGAGAGCACAGATTCACGTACGGACGCAGAGAGGTTTAACGTCTTAGTCTACGCTCAGGTTTGTGTTTCCCACATCACATACAGGCCATCTCTAACATGTGATGCAGCCGGATGAAAGTGGCTCTGGGTGGACTGGTATGTATCAACCGCTTATCTGCGTATAGAACACTGCTTACAATCCATCTCAAGGTATCATCTTCTTCAGCTCACAGACGAAGATCACGGTATCCCCACGTATCGTCACTGACCCTCCACCATTTCAATCTAGTCTGCCCCCTGCTACTGATCACAAGCCAAGATCGTTTCGCGAGGTATACATCGAGTCCTTGTCGTATCAGAACGCAGCACAACTAGCTGTATCTCCATTCTACACAATATCCAGTCTGCTCCTCGTTAATTCTTACTGCTGGAATGATATTATTGCGCGTATCCGCCAAGAAGACCACCGTGTCCGTGGCATCTCTGATTACTCAGTTGGGCACACGGAAGAAATCGAGAGATCCTTAGGAGTAGTGCAGAGGAGTGGAAGCCTAGGCTGGAAAGGCAATGACGAACCTTACGCGGTCGATATCAGGAATAGATTGGAAGAAGATTTCAAGCATCTTGTGAACGAGACTGATTTGCTGTGGAAAGCTCGAGACAAGACCCGCAAAATTCGTCAACAAAATTCCGACGCACGATGGAACACCCTAACCAATGCGTTTACATATCTGTAAGCTGTAGTCTCCTTTACCATATGAAATTAACTAACGAGCTTTAGTTTTGCGCCGATTACTATCATGACCGGAGTTTATGGCATGAATGTGTCCCAAATTTCGGGCTCCGACAGCAACCCGAATATATGGCAGTTTTTCGTTGCCACAGTCGCACTGAACGTGGTGATGCTTCTTACATTGGCAATCTCAAATTGGATACATACCATGTTAAAACATGGTAGGAGGGCAGGTGTGAGAGAAATTTTGGGATTTGCGGTTGGAAACATCCGTACGAAGTGATTCAGTCTGTGATACCCTCCACCTTAGCGTATACCCAGTATTGGATTTTGGGACAAGAGTAATACGACAGTAGAATGTAATTGGAGTGCTTAGGTGTTAGAAGTAAATTGACATTGCTTCGGAACGATTACGTGTGGGCAGCTAGAGAGAATTATACCTGAAACTTATGGTGCATAATCGGCTTTCAATTTTCCGGCTAACTGATCTCAGGAGCTACTTTTGTGTAATGCCAATTTTCATCCAATCGTGACTGTGAACGATTTAGGGCATCCATTCACAAACCCAGATTGGTCAATCCCTCCAGGTGCTGGCACATCATCATAGGGGAAAGCATATCCCCGGCCATCTATATTCGCTTCGTGAACGAGACGTGCGTAGTGATTCGTAATCTTATGCTTATAGTATTCACAGACCTTCTCGTTATCGGGGTGCACGTTATTAGATAAAAGTGTCGACCTGTTGAGGCCAGCACAGAGACGAGCAGTTAAAGGCCCTAGGGCGCCAGCATTGCTGGAAAAGGGTCCGGTGCTGCAGCTAAAGACGTCCGAAGTCGACGGTTTCCCAAAGGCGCCTATTCCTTCAAATTTGAGACTGTCGTCGCTAACCCTGGCAATGAGCTTGCCCCATTGAGCTTGTGTGTTGACTGTGAGGTCACAAGTGCTGTATCTTCTCCAAACATCATTCACATAGGAATCATAATATCCTTGGAACATATTCCCACCGTTCATTACGATGCCGTTGTTTGGGCTCAACACGCGTATCTTCTTTCCTTGTGACTCAAATATGAGCTTCTGCCAGTCACTGGCATCTCTCCGACTCTGTTCCTCCAATCCTGCACATATGACAGAAAGACCGTCTGCTTTCAGCCCAAGAACTGACTGAACTTTGCCGTCTTCAGGCGTCATGCTCATGGAAACAGGCAAGCTAACAAAGTCAACATAACTAATATTGGCGTATAACTGGCCATTTGCAAACGTGAATTCGCAGAAGGTCCATTCTATATGGATGTTGGGGTCAGAAGGATTGGTGACGGAAGGCTCCACAAGTGCCGGGCCGGGATTGACCAAAAAGGTGAGCTCTTTTCCGACCGAGAACCAGATACGTCCCCCAGCGAGCTGGGGAATGGTAATAGTTGTGATACTGCCTTTCGGTCCAAGGGAAATGGAACAATTTTCTGACAGAGGCGCGCACGGGTGATTAGGAGACTGAGGGTAATATGGGGACTCCGCATCAGACTTGATGAGGCAGACATGATTGCCATTATCAAGCGCCAGTCCCGTGACATAGGCATATACTTGATCTGAATCGATCTTATTGTGGATGCCGATATTCAACGTTGGAGGCATGACTAAGGATATAGGAATAGGAATCCGTAAGAGAGGTTATCGGATTATGAGGAGCTCCGGAAGCGATCGTGTACTGTAAGAGGAGGCAGATGCAAGCCAGAGAGACGGGCGAGGACAAAATATGATTATGTTAGAGAGGAAATGGTTATTAGTGGAAGCATCAGTGTTAAGAGAAGTAGATAAATAGGCGCGGGGAAAAGAACTACTGCGTGCAGAGACAGATTCTAAGGAAGGACCGATGGTGGAGGTCTAGTGAAAGGAAGCTAACCGACTGCAAGAGGGATTACTCAGTGTCAACCAGTCCGCACACCTCTAAAATATGGTTGTGGGATTTAATCGGGGTTTATTACCTTCCTGTCTCCAGCGCGATAACTGTGAAGTTTCGCGGAATATTCGATAGGAGCGGAAGAAAGTTGGGACACTTGAGGCAAAGATCTCTGGAGCCTGAGGCATTAGGCCAACTGCACGTGCAGATGGACCTTGGTGACTAATATGTGACTAAGTCATCCAGTAACTTTGTCACCTCCGGTGGGCAGCAAAAAGAACGTCAGTGCAGCGAGTACAGGAGCCCGCATCCGACCTCAACGCAACTCTTGTTCGGTCACCTCAGCCGACCACATCGACAGCTTTTGACCTTGACAAGGTACAACCGTTAGACTACGAGATTGGAGCGTGTAGGGCGCACTCCCTTCTCTCTCGCCGCTATGGTGTACGACTGGGAGAACAAGGAGGATATATGCTATCGCATGTATATTGAGGAGAAGAAGTCGCTGGAGGAGATCATGGAATATATGAAAGAGGAACATAAGTTTGCTCCCAGGTATGCACGCCGCAACCGCGCCAGACGCGATCGGTGCCTCGCCGTACCCCAACGCCAGCCTCTCATGCCGTCATGTCTTTCTGTTCTGACATTGTATTTTAACATAGTAAACGCGCATTCCAAACACAATTCAAACGATGGGATTTCCCTTCCAAACAGAACCCCGCCCACAAGAATGCCGCCCTGGTCCAACGCGTCAAGGAACTCTGGGACTGCAACACCTCCCAGAGGGAGATGCTGCGCACTCTCAACGAGGAAGGGTTTGACATTAGGGAACGTGAACTGATGAGGGTCCGCGCCAAAAACCGGTGGCTTCTGCGCGTCCCAAATGGAATGAAGTCAAAGAAGCCCGACACAGATCAAGAGGTGATCAACCAGCTCCAACAGGCATTGTATCCGGATGGGCAGCTGGCCGACGCAGAGGGAGAAGATGACTCCATGGGAGCCATGTCTATTTCTGGGCAGACTGCATCTCGCCCCACCATGACCGAATCACCTCCCCTCAGCCCTGAAGTTTTGCAGAAGAGACAAGAGCGGTTCGCCAAACTTCAAGCGGAATCTGCAGAACGATGGGCTACTCGGAAGCGTCGTCGCCGAACGCGTGGCTGGGCAGGTCTGCCAGCCGATCCTCCAGGTCCGCCACGTTTCCCTTCTGAAACGACGATCGACGAAAGTAAAGCTTTCTTGAGTCTGGACAACCGGCTGTACCGTGATATTCGAGCCCGTTTTCAACGCATCTGCGAGGAAACTGACATTATCAAGAAGACTATCGCCGGCCCAGAACGCTGGGAAGCTGCCAAGGATAGACTTATTCAGGAAAGCCCACACTTGCAGTCGGTGTTCTGGGGCAATGAAGACAATCAGGAAGCTAAGAAGCTTGCGCTGGACGTTGTCTGCAGTGATGTTACAAAGCGCATGCGGACTCTAGAACGCCGCATGACAATTGCGGAAGCCAAAAACGCCCTTGGCGTCAATCCCGAAGAGTCTCGCCAACTGCGCAATGCTTTTTATCAAACTTTAAAGGCAGATCATTTTACTAGTAAGCTGGAAGCTGGCGAAGATCACTGGAAGGATCTCAAATCGCAATGGATAAACGGCTCTCAGCTGTTACAAAACATCCTTGCTCCTGGAAACGGCGACCCTCGACACCAGGAGAAGGTTAAAGCCATCGAAGTGCTCTGCAGAGATGTTATGAAACGCCTCCGTGATGACCAGACAAAACGAGATCCTACAAGGAAGAAGAAATTTGACTCGAATTTTACGGCACCTGAGCAAGCCATACAAAATATGCCTGAAACTCTGGCCCATTTTGATCGTGGAAGTGAGAACAGCGGCTTCCAAGCCTCATCCCACCATAACCTTGTCCAGACGGCAACTCGGGCACAGGCTCAGTCTCAAGTAGCCCAATCTCAACCCTCCTCTCAGTCCCAATCTCGTGCTCAGGCACAAGTCCACCAGGTGCAATCACATGGCCAGCAGCACCCGCAAGTGATGATGGATCATGGGAACATGCAGATTGACCCTTCTCTACTTCTTGCTGCGGCGAACGACCCGTCTCTCATGAATAGAGGAATGCAAAACATGCAGAATCAATTCTCGGAGCAACAGTATGCAGATCAACAATACGCGGCTCAGGCCGCCCAGGCCGCGTTTCCTCCTTCTGCCTCATCCATCGCTGTCTACTTCCGTTTACACCCGGCATCTGATGTGCAGCCAAGTTCCAAGCTCTGGGTGAGTACCCTCAGCATGGCGTCTGTGGATGAGCTGCGTCAACTTGCAGCGCTCAAATTTCCAGGCACAATTGCAATTCGTATCGAAGGTGTGATCAAACAACAAAACGGTCCAGAGATGACTTTACCGATTGATTCAGATGAGGAGCTGGAAGCTTATTTGGCGGCTATTAATACCGTCAAGCCGATTTTTACCGTTCAGCTTGTTTCTGCTTGGAAGAATGGCTAGGTGCAGCGACATTTGGCCCCTATTCTGTGAGTGTATTGATTAAATTATTTGTTTTGTTAAAACCTGCTGCCACGTGGGACAGCCAACCAACTGGAGTTTTGGCTGGAAATGCCGGAGGCGTTATTGAGGGACGCTGTTGGAAGCTGGAAAATGATTCTCGGAGTTTTCATGAGCTTAATGTCCATACTTCTCAAAATCGTATAGCAGTAGCTTGGCCTATGCTAGCCATTGTGTGACTCAATGCCATTAGACAGGCTGCACTCATCAATAATAAATTAGACTGATAATTTAGTCCATTCTAAGTGGCTTGATAAGTAAAGCTGTCCTATCTACCTACTGTCTACCTTTTGCACCTCTGGAATGCGAGTTCCAATTCCAGGTTGAATTTACATATCTCTCACGTGATATGGCGACTCTTCAACCACGAGTGGGGGAGCTTTCCACTTGACATTTCCCAATTGCATCCAAACCAAGAAGTATTCCAGCGGTAGCAAGACTCATCCTCAGTGGAGTAACGCGCCCAGAGGACGAAATGGCGCTGCCCCAACGCGCTCACGCTCCTTCGAAAGCCCTCCTTTCCGCCCTGGCACGGAGGAATGGAGCTTCCACCCTTCGACGAGTGACCTTTAGCCAAAGGAGATGGGAGTCAACAGAGCAGAAGCAACTGGAGGAGAACGGGCGGTCATTCAAAGGACAATTGTACGAGAGCACGGCTGCGCGATTACAGAGAGAGCGCGCAGAACGACAGAGATTTGCAAAGCTCAGGAATGAGAGCTCAGGAGGAAGAAATGCAGCAATAACATTCGGTATGTACGTTGCCATTTCGAGTACTGCTGAATACTGATTAAATTATGCCTTAGTTATAATTACTACCGGCATCATAGGGTACTACCTAGGCTCCACAAGCTATCCTCCTCCCTCCACTGCCTCCACGACGCCTCTCGGCACGACTAAACCCCCCAGACATGATATATCTGGATCAAATATGGAAGCCGCATGGGCGGATTTCGTCGCGGTCGTTGGGAAAGACAATGTTAGCACTGTACCTGAGAATCTGGATCACCACGCAGGAAGCAATTTCTCATCGCATATTTCCAAAGAAGATGAGAGGCCGTTTATGATCGTGTACCCAGAAAGTACGGAGGAAGTGAGCGCGATTATGAAGATCTGCCATTCACGACGGATTCCTGTCACTGGCTATAGTGGAGGAACAAGCTTGGAAGGACATTTTGCTTCCACAAGAGGAGGCGTCTGTATCGACTTTGCACGAATGAGTAAGATCCTCAAACTGCATAAGGAGGACATGGATGTGGTTGTGCAGCCTGCTGTGGGGTGGGAGATGCTGAATGCGGAGCTGGAGAAGGATAACTTATTCTTCCCGCCAGATCCAGGACCAGGAGCCATGATAGGGGGCATGGTTGGGACTGGATGCAGTGGCACGAATGCCTACCGGTATGGGACAATGAGGGAGTGGGTGTTGAGTCTTACGGTGGTGCTTGCTGACGGAACGGTTATCAAGACGAGGCAAAGACCTAGGAAGAGTAGTGCTGGGTATGACTTGACGAAGATGTTTATCGGCAGCGAGGGAACACTTGGGTTGGTGACAGAAGCTACGCTAAAGGTCACGACGAAACCCTCCGCAGAATCAGTAGCGGTATGTAGTTTCGGATCTATCAAGCAAGCAGCAGACTGCGTGGCTCGAGTCGTCAGCGCAGGTATCCCCATCGCAGCTATCGAAATCCTCGATGACAACCAGATGCACTGCCTCAACGAGTCTGGCATGACTGATAGGAAATGGGCCGTCGAGCCATCGCTGTTCTTCAAGTTTGCAGGCACGCCAGCAGGAGTGAAGGAGCAGATCAGCATGGTCCAGAAGCTTGCCAAAGCCGCAGGAAGCAAAACCTTCGAGTTCGCTAAGAACGCCGCAGAGCAGGTTGACCTGTGGAGTGCGAGAAAGGAAGCGCTGTGGAGTGTAATGGCTATGAAAGAGAATGAGACGGATCACGTCTGGACTGGGGATGTTGCTGTTCCCATCAGTAGGTTGCCAGATATCATCAACGAGACGAAGGACGATTTGTCAAAGAGCGGACTGTTTGCAGCAATTGTTGGGCATGTAGGGGATGGCAATTTCCACAGTGAGTCAACGCCCATCCTTGAACCAACTTTTTGCTGACAAGGAAAGCGATATTGCTGTACAATGATAAACAGCGGAAGCAGGCCGAGGATCTTGTCCATCGCATGATCAAGAGAGCAGTGAGTATGGAAGGAACCGTTACGGGAGAACATGGCGTAGGCTTGGTAAAGAGAGATTACTTAAATCATGAGCTTGGGGAGTCAACAGTGGATGCGATGCGACAGGTAAGTTTCTTGGTCCCTTACAATGGGTAAACGCTAATATTATTCCAGCTCAAATTAGCCTTTGACCCTCTGTGTCTCTTGAATTGCGACAAGGTGGTCCGAGTAGAGAAACCAAAAGCTGGGGAGGTTGAGAAGTGGTAAGACGATACAAAATCAAAACATAGGCATTTACGGCGTATACCTTAATGTACTTTTTATCATTTATGTTATAGTTAGCCTATGCTGAAGCCATAGAATAAAGAACAAGTGTTTAAATTCAGTCATGATGAGAGATCCTTCGGAAACATCTCACATCCCCTAGCAGCGAATAAGCTGAGCTACAGCTAGAGAGTGTGATGAACTGAACACTCTCAGGCTAGCAAGGCAAGTAATTATCAAACAGAGAATAATACATATTTGGTACTTCCATCATCAATCTCGTTCCGGTATCCTTCTGAGCAACATACCTCCCACAAATAACGACATTCTGTCTCACTCAATCTACATTCCCAACTATCGAACCTATCACGCTCCTAGCCAGCATAATTCTGGATGACGCATCGGGATTTCCGCCAAGGACAGACTGATCGCCAACCTGAGGATAAAAGAATGCGGCGACAGCAATAATGACATATGCGGCGCATAATAACGACCCTTCCAGATAGTTAGATCTTCCATCCAAAACGAGGAAGTTGACGATAAAGGCGCTGACGAAGAGACAGACGGTTTCGAAGAGAGTGAAGTACAGGGACATATCTTTCGACATGCACCAACCGAGTAGGACGATGAATGGAGTTACGAAAAGAGCTAGGTAAATAAGCAAGTGAGTTGGAGGGGATGAACCTGGACTGCGTACCGATCTGAATAGAAGAGCCAACAGCAACACCAATAGCCAAATCCATCTTGTTTTTGCTAGCAACAGTCACAGCTGTAACGTGCTCTGCTGCATTACCAACAATTGGAAGGATGATTAAGCCGATGAAAGCTTCACTTAGTCCTGAGTTCCCAGATACCACGGCATTAATACTGTCTACCATAAATTCAGCGCAGACAGCTACGAGACCAGTCGATATAAGCAGTAATAGGACGGCAGTGGTACGTGAGATATTTTCTTCGTCTCCTTCTTTTGCCAGATGCTGCTCTGCAATGGCAGTGGAAGCAATGCGCACGGGTTGACGATTCGTAGCAGGAGTGCGAATCGGCCCTGAGTATGTTTGATTCAGCCGGTCAGGGAGAGAATTGGTACGACGGATTCCGTACTTGACGCGCGGAACTGGTCTGCTGGGAACTGGTTCTGGGACCATGGGAGGCTGGGTGAAGACAGTTGGCCGGATCGTGGAACTGATACCAAGAAAGGTAAAGGGTCGCTTCTGGGAAGAGTCGGTTACTACGCCGGCATCTTCAGTCACAGCAAAATCAATGTGTCGAGGAGCATTAGGGTCTTCCTCTAGTTTCTTCTGGGCGGATGCACTGGCAACCGCCGATTCATTCGTAGTGTTGACAGAGTCACGCTGGGCTCGCTTGCCTTCCCGCTTCTCTCGACGTTTTCGGTGCTTTCTGCGGTCCCTCTTTGAAAGTGCGCCAATGAACGAATTCTTTCGGCTTCGAGTGTGTCCTCTCTCCCTGTCTTCATCATCGCCGTCTTCAGCGGAGTGCAGGTCTTCGGCAGCGCCATCTGTTGGAGAGCCAGAGTGAGCAGCAATGGAGGGTGATCTCGTTGCATCAGCGTCTGCGGTGTCCTTTGAACCAGAACTTGACTTGCGGCGACGACGACCAACTATAGCCCTTCGAATACGCTTGGCTGTAGTATTGGAGGCGCTCGAGCTACTCGATTCGGATCCTGAGGACGAGTCAGAGTCGCTATCGGATGATTCCATCCAGTGGGCAACAGGTCCAGGAGCAGATTCTTCGTCAATGATATGTTGCGGCGTACTCTCATACATGTAGGCATGAGATTTTAGTTGAAATAGAAGATACATTCCGTAAACGATGAGGAGAACCTGTTTCGTTAGCGAGGATCCACTTTCAAGTGAAGGTCTGAACATACGACGCTTGTTCCACGGCTAACTTTCAACACGGAATTCGTGGCCTTGTCTTCTTGGGAGCTGGAGAAAGAGGCATGGAAAGCAGTCTACTGAGATTAGCACTTGATATTGAATCCGGAGAAGGCTACAAACGGGAAGCAAGAGGCTCATTACACTCAAACTGAGTAGACATGCACTCATTTGCGTGACAGTGCTGTTATAAATCTATGTCTTCAAGTCAGCGACTACACCGTATCCTTGTAGGAGGGAAAAGTAATACCTGCTCCCGAAAACGAAGTCCGCCGACCAAGAAGCACATGCCCAGAATCAAGAGCAAATTGGCCAGGATCGAGCCGAGCAAAGAAGCTTGGACGATACGTATTTCATTCTAGTGAGATTAATAGACATTCAGAGAACGATGGAACTGAATGCAAACCTTCTGGAGGGCAATGCTGCGCGGTTAGGAAAGGGAAAGAGTGAGCATGAGACTTGTAAAATCACGGGCAGCGAGCACGGGGGAAGGGGGAGGGGGGACAAAACAGGGACGATGATATGAGACTCGATTGATACGATAATGCCCTTTAAGAGGGCTTCTCTCTCTTTCTTGCCTTGATCTCTTGTGAGGTAGACATACATGCTGCGAGGTGTTAGCTGAGAAGGACGTACAGGAGGCCCAGAGGACATACAATATAATAAGTTCAACCGCGTTGCCAAAAGTAACATTCATCAGCGCACCGATGGTATCGCCCATTCTCTTAGCCACGCTCTCTGTCGCGTGGCTGAGGAGACCTGCGAGGGGTATGATTGCGATTGCGTTCATGCCAAAGACGATGCCCGGTTTCAGGTTGGCCGCTTTAGCTGCGATACCGACAGGCACCACCACCAAGAGGATATTGATATAGCTGGAGAGGATGATGGACCGCGCAGTGATGTAGAACCGCACGGCAACATTCTTCCTTTGGGGCTTCTCGGGCTCTACGACAGGCCCCTCCCCATCAGCTTGCGGAGGTGGAGCGGGTGGCGGATGATCGGACAATGTCTGGTCGGCCACTTTGTTCGCTGTAGCGGTTGCCACTTGGCGGTTCTGGTGGTTAGTGCCTCGCGGAGAGGAAGGAGGGTCGTTGGTGGTAGCATTCTGCTGCGCAAGAGAGACCGGTTTCTTGTGGGTATGAGCGTTGATTACGGGGAGCGTCGTTGATCGGCTCGTGTCGTCGGAGAGAGAGTGGCCATTCGCTTTGGATGTTGCCCAAGAGCGGAAGCGATCTATATACGAGTCTGAGTTCGGAGAAGTTTCCTTCATAGATAGGGCGTCAGACACGTCGGGCAGGTCGTGTCGCGGGTGTGAGAGCGTGTTGAGAAGAGCCGCGTGTCGCTATGAGAGAAGAGTCGGATGATGGGAAAGGGGGAGAAGGTTTTCAAATGAAGAGGGAGAATGGCAGGGGAAGAGAGAGTGAGAGAGTGAGAAAGAGAAAAGGGAATGGGGGTCGTCCTCGTTGATAAGTCAAACTACAGGCTTGACGACGCTGACGCAGGCAGGCACAGGCAGGACCACAAGCAGAGCAGGGAAACGGCGATAGGGTTCGCGCCAAGACTCGCCAAGGTGCTAGGGGAGACGGCAGAGGGCAGACAAAAGAAATAAACTAAGTAACATAATTTAAATTGGATTTTAGCTGTCCGCGCCCTCATTGGCCTCGCGCGGCTTTCTGATGCTACGAGCGGCGTGTGCATGGCTGGTGCGCAAGCGAGAACGAAGATATACTCCCTCTGTCCGTGGGAATGTGTATATCATGTACGGGCAGAGCTTCTGCTATAGCCAATCCCTCTCTCCTGATCCCGGTTTGGATGACGTACGCCTGCCCCAGCGGGATCCCTTGCTATCATATGTGGATATCATGCATGGTCCATATCCTAACTATGCTCAAACGACTCCTTCTTTGCGCAACATGCGATTTCACCCCCCAGGAGAGGGTGCTGGACCCCCAATTAGTTAATTCCTGGAGCCGTGGCTGAGTTAAACTATTCCGCAAGGGGCAGGTTCGTGGCTGACGTTTGTGGCTGAAGGCACTAACATTTTCATCACCACTGTCACGCAAGGCTGACAATTCTGGAGCTGTATGCAGCCCGCTCGTCATAGACACCTGCTTTGCCAAATTTTAGTGGCCTGGCAATCCGTTACTGCAGTGACTGATATCTCCTCCGCGTCAGGTCTCCAGGCTGGAGAGGTCGTGGTCTCGGCATACATTGCCTCATCCATTCTCCTTGTCTTCGTTGCCAACATCCGCAATCGGAGGCCGCTTTTTCTTTCTTGCACTACCAGTATCTCTAGAAGCGATGACTCTTAAAAGAAAGAATGATTTTACAGCTTACGAGTATGTTCTAAAGCTAGACGCTGGTACAACTTGGTGCAAGTGACAAGGGTCTCTATTAGGTTACCGGTTATCATACCTCAGTGTCGACATGCCACAAGGAAGCCTTTGTCCCGGTCATATTTGCTTCAGCTACTCAGCGCTGCGTTGAGACACGAATATGCTGGAGACCCGGAAAAGCTACACCACTAACTCATACCTCGTCGACGAATCGCCGTAAAAGTATGCTGGAATCGCGGTGCCGCGACAGATGTCATGGTGGAGCGTCCTCCAGCCCCTCAAGCGGCGACTCCCCAGGCTTTTGTCGTGCGGAATAGTAGTAAGGTAAGGATGTCTGATAGGTGGAGATATTACCTGCGAGCACTGCAGACATGTGGATAGGCTAAATGCAAGGTGGTGTTGCTGTGTGCTGCAGGAAGGAAGCACGAAGTACTGCACATATCGTATACCCATGTACCGAAATGCCGGGTTGTCTTGCAACGTGTTCTTTCTTGGCGGAAGGATATATTCCATCGAACGTAATGCATGGGTACAGGGGATACGCACCAACCACATCAGGGCCATTACTTGCGGAGGTGTTCTTGAGGTGGAAGGTAAAACTGCGTAGCTTGTGACTGGTCAAGGAGTTACAAAGGTTCGCGGCTGAAGCCATTGGTTTAGTTGACAAGAACCTATCTATTATCAAGAATTACTCCTCGTTCAATTTCTTCCCCTGAGCATTCGCTATCACGTCTTCCCAGTTTGCGGGCAGCTGTCTCCCGCCAGGATACTCTTCGTGGAGCCACTGCTCTGCCTCCTTCCCCCACGCGATCAAGGAATCCTCGCTTCCCCATTCTCCCATAGCCATCAATCCCACGGGGATCTTGCCCTCACCCTTCACGGGATCGACGTATCCAACGGGGCAGCTGATGGCCGGGTTTCCAGTGAAGTTCGCGAGCCACACGTACTCCATATTGCGGATAGAGGAGTTGCCATCTGTGACGCCGTGCTTCAAGTCGCCTTCACTACCAATTGGCCAGCCTGCCTTTGGAGATGTCGGAGTTACGATGATCAGGCCAGGATGCTTCTCATATAGGAATGCAAGGTGCTGCATCAACATATTTCTCAATTGTTGAGCAAGTAGGTAGTCGCGGGTTGGGGTTTGATCACCGATACCCAGAAGGATCTTATTCGCCGGCGTGAAGCCTGAGAGCCAGCTCGACTTGTTGCTAGGGTTAGCACGAGCCCGGATGGACATTTCGGCAAGAATGGTAACGGCATGGGCGACCTGGCCTTCAGGCAGATACGGTATCTCAATCGCAACAATTTCATACCCGTGCTTCGACTTGTAATAGTCAACAGCCTTGTTACATAGCTCAAGGACGGCGGGGTCGGCACGATTGAACCAGTCCTTATATATGCCTATGACCTTGGGACGAGAAGCCACAGCGACGCTAGGTGGGATGAAGAGACCGCCGGTAGGATATGAAGGGTCTGGAATAGCAATCAATCGGTATGCAGCTTCGAGGTCGGACATGTTAGCGGCCAATGGTCCAGTGACTGTTACCGTGCTGTCAGTGTCATCGAGTCGGCCATGCGAAGGCTTTAGGCCATAGATTCCGCTGAATGACGCTGGAATACGAATGCTGCCGCCTCCATCAGCTCCGAGAGCTACTGGGATCAGTCCGGCAGACACTGTATAAGCTGATCCTCCAGAAGACCCGCCAGTGTAGTACTGGTCATTGTACGGATTGCGAGGAGTCCCCCAATTTGGATTATTATTCGTCGTGTCGGCTCCTACCTCGTGCATGTTCAGCTTTCCCAGAACAATGCCACCTGCTTCTCTCCACTTCTGAATAGACCACACGGTTTCTTCAGTAACGGGAAATATCTCATCGTTTTGTTTCCGGCCCTGTGTCGTACGGTAGCCAGCGACATCGCTTTCATCTTTGATAGCCGTCGGAACACCGTCATATAAGCTCAAGGGTTTTCCTTCCTTGTAGCGCAGTGCCGATGCCCTGGCTGCTTCTAGAATTTCCTCTGAATGGGTATCAATGAATGCTATAGAGTGGTGCGACGCATTGGCGACATCTCTGCGAATAAGAGGCAACAGAGACTCCGCGACAGCCAGTGGTGACAACTTCCCGGAACGATACAGTGCATGGTACTCTGCAATGGAGTGATATCTTCCAGGGAAATTCTCCGTCTGGATTGAAGATTCTAGGTCGAGTGCGGGTAAGGAGAGGGATCGGCCATCGTCTAGTGGAATGACCATAGGCTGTGTAGTCGTGTCAGCTAAAGTAAGACTCTCAAGAGGGAAGACATACATCCCAACGCTCCGAATATCGATCCATATGCTTCAGGTCACGAAGAGTACCGAAGCCGGCATTGTGCCAAAGAAACTTTTGAACAAATGGAAGCTTGGAGACTCTGGAGTTATTGTCAGTGCAGTCGCTGCTCTGAATGCAGGTAGACATACAGCCAGGCGCCGGCTACCAAAGCTTTTCCTCCAATGACCGGATTTGAATCGGCAGACTTCTTATACGGGACATGAGGGCCTTCTATAGCCTTTGGGTAGCCCAGATAGCGTTGCTTGCTCTCATTGATTCCGTTCATTGTGACACCTGAAAAGGGGGTTATGTTGCAAGTTGGGAGGTATGAATTGATAGTACAAAGCTCCCTGGGGATATAAAACAGCAATGAAGGGATAGGAAGAGATATAATACATCAAAAGAGAGGTGATCTGAAAAGAAACGGAGCAGCTGAAGTTCCGTTGCTTCGGTAGAAATTGGACGCAGGACAAGGGACATACTGAATCGGCAAATCGTTACTCCGCACACCTTGTAGGCCGATTCTGCCATCGGTCTCCGCCTTCACTAGCTCCGATTGCCCTCCAGTTTCCAGCTCCTGACGTCAACTCCCGTACTGAGACCATAGCGACGATCAACCAAGATGTCTCACCACAACGAGTCCTACGATCCGCCCGCTGGGCCTCCTCCCTCTCTCTCCTACATGCCACCACCAGGGTCTCCTCCGTCTCATTCTCAGTACGCCCCTCCACCAGGCCCTCCTCCCTCGCACTCTCTGTACGCACCTCCACTGGGGCCGCCTCCATCGCATTCTGAGTATGCTCCCCCTCCAGGCCCACCGCCAGCTTACCAACCCCACCACGATTGGCAAACCGCTGTACCCGATACATCTCTCCTCCCGCCGCCCCCAGCTCTCGGCAACCAGCATAGCCGAACCAACAATGCCACCGAACAGGAAGCTGAGCAGGGGGAGGCATGGTGCCACCAGAACCGCTTGACGGCTCCCGTATCTCTCCCTGCCTATGCACTCGATGTCATTGAGAAAGGGGAAATTGGCATCATAAGGCCACGGTCATACGTAGGAGATCTAGATCGCCCTCGACCTGGAATCTGGCAAGGAAAGACTAAATCCAACTGCACGGACTGCTGCATCACCACCGCGATTCCACTATATTCAGTCCTTGCGCACTCGCCGTTGAACACTGGGAGGGCAAAGACCATATACTATGAGGTCAGGATTGGTAGGCGGAATAGGGAGGAGGTCAGCCTAGCCATGGGGTTCACAGCACACCCATATCCCACATTTAGACTCCCTGGCTGGCACCGAGCATGTCTTGCGGTACATGGGGATGATGGTAGTAAGTTCATCAATGACCGCTGGGGTGGCAAGGACTTCACATCCCCTTTCCAGCCTGGGGAGACCTTGGGGATAGGTATGACATTTACGCAACGCAACTTGCAGGCTTCACCAGGATACGATCAGGCGCATGCTAGAACTGAGGCGAATACACCGATTGATGTTGAGATCTTCTTCACACGAGAGGGGAGGAGAACTGGGGGTTGGAATCTCCACGAGGAGGGAGATGCAACAGAAGACTTGCCAGTGACGGGTTTAGAGGGGCTTAATGACATATACACGGCAGTGGGCGTATTCGAGAAGGTTGAATTTGAAATCGTGTTTAGACCGGGAGATTGGATGTACCATCCGTACTAGAGTCCAGAGGTTTGCAAGACTTAGAATGGCAATCTTATATCTTGAGATAGTCTTGTTTCATTATGATAATGACATGTCACGCCCTGGTAAAACACCAAAGCTCACGTGCAGAAATATGTAAAACCCTGCAGCGAATATCACTGTTTCACCATGATGGGACCCTTTTGTCGATCCATCAAGACTTGCAGATCCCATGGCTGCTCTGAATCAGGACCAACATACTCTAAGCCGTTCATAAAGTGCGCCCCAATGATTGTTGCTGAGGGCTGCTCATTCTACATAGCTTTCCACTCTCTATAGTGTAGCACCATCATAGTCACAAGTAGCGAGGCTTTCATCGATAAAACAGATGCTAAAAAGGTTTATTGATCTACTGCGGCTGCGTCCAAATGCAACAGGTAGTAAACAAGGCTAATTCTCGCTCTCTAGCTCCCCATGTATCGGGTTTGATGGTGATCATAACGATCACAGCCGTAGCGTCGTATGTAACTTCCAATGCCAGCCACCCAGTCATAAATCTCTTGCCAGAGGTATGTGTTGCGCCTCTAGCCCAGGAAAAGATTCAGCCTGCCAATCTGGTATTCCATAAATAAAGACAAAAAGCAATCCGGCTAAACTCCTCGCTGAAGGTACGCCAGATAGATATGTCAAGGCCGTTGACGAGAAACCCGGATGCATTCGTGAAAATCTAACGCCAAAATATCAAGTACGATGCAGGTTGTGTTGGGTCAGGTTGTTGGAGTGTAGTCGTCCCAAAATGCGTGTCCAATCTCAGAAGCACGCATAACTGAGCTGCTAATTGGGTATCAGAAGCTCGACACATTGTAAAATTGCTGCTTGCAATGCCACTAAAGCTCACGACCTCACCGAGTCGTTGATAGAGAATCAGCCTCGATTAGCTCCATAAGCGTACAATGGAGCAGGTGGCGGAGGTCGCTTCTTCCCTTTCATGCGGATGAAGCGTGTTCGTATCCACATCATGAGCTTCGTCCAAGCTGAATGAGTCTTCTTCTTTGCATTATTTGTAGCAGAGTAGCTGCGCCGCGGCTGCCCGTCAGCCCCGGAAGGAGCTGCCCCGCCTGGCACGTCTCCATACTGCGGGAATAGCTCTTCATTGCCCGCGCCCTGCTTCTCATTTTGCATAGTTAGATCGGATTTTGAGCGTTTGGAGCGCGTGACGTCGCTGGCGGAGGACTGGCGATGGGAACGCTCTATCTTCTGGGCCTCTCGTTGATTCCGTTTCTCACGCTGGCGAATCTCTTCGCGCGCAGCCTTCTCTTCTTTGGCCTGTTCCTTCTCCATGAATTTGCGGCGCGCTTCTTGCACGAGGGTAACTCGATCTCGCGGGTCGACTTCGCTGCGAGAGCGCAGTCGGAAGCCCTTGTCAAACGACGTGCGGAGGGTTGTCGAGGGGGTCATGGTGTCGATGGAGGACGTGAGGTCGATTGGGGAGAGGGGTGAAAGGTGGGATTGGTGACTTGCGAGGGAGGTACTGAGAGGACCGCGCGCGGACTGCTTGCTGGTTTGGATCCGCAGGTGAGGCGTGGGATTGGCTCTGGCTGCTGGAATCGTCCCGCCACTCAGTGAGGGCATCGCAGTTGAGGGGTTCGAGGGGCGACGTGAGGGAAATTGTTGCGGCTCTTCATCTTCGGTGGGATCAGGACTGTTGGAGTTGTCACTTTCTCGCAGTGAATTCTGGTAGGAGGCGAGCGGAGGCGGGGTATACGGTCGCGGGGTCTGCTGGAAGGGATGAACAAATGATCCCGAACGATTCCCACTCCCTGAAGTCGCTGTCGAGAACTGCGAGGTTCCGCTGGTGCTTCGATTGTGATATCCACGCCTGCCCGCCTGGTTGACGGCCGTATCGTAGGAGGGCCGACCGGCCCCGTACTCGTACAGGCCCATGATGTCCTGCTCTGCCGCCGGCCGGTCCAGGTCGAGCGAATTCTTCTCGCTCTGCGTCAGCTTTCGCAAGATCGGCTTCACCTTAGTGCTCCGGGGCTTTAACGTCTGTCCATGATAGCTCGACATAGCGAGAGTCTGGGCCTCGACAACAGCCGCGGCCCCCTTCTCGATGTCAGGACGCCGCCGCAATCATAAACCTGGCATCGCTGCGCAGCTCGCGACGATACCTTGATAATAAACAATATCTCTATCTTCGATATATTCCCCCTTCCAGTCCCAGCGGGCACGCGTCGTAAGAAATACCGCCAAGCCAGACAACAGATGGGGAGCCGCGATGTTGGTGGAGGATTCGGGAGGATGGGGCGAAGGATGCGACACACCGCTGGTAGTATCGGAGGCTGAGACCTGTCGTTCAATCAACAACCGCGTGAAGCAGCTCTCCCACAAATCGACGTCGAAGCGGACTGTGGAGGCGGTGGTGGGATTGTCAGCCGTCTGAGCGCGCTGGGCAGAGCAAGAGAGCAGAGCGGAGAGGGAGAGGGGAGGAGGCATGCCAGCGGACGAAGGACGAACTGGCTCCAGATCTCTCAGGGTCGTCCTGATCACGTTGGCCGAGTGATCCGGCCACTGGCCCGCTCTCGACTGCCAACCCGCCGAAGGGCCGGCGTGGCCATGGTCAGGCCCGTCAACGTTACAGGCGATGGGGCCGAGTGGGAAGGGAAAGAGGTTATGGCCAGTTCTACAGCGGAAATGGGGAGAGCGGCGTCGCTGTCGTCAGGATCACGATATCTCAATCGAACTGTGACTAGCGGAATAGAAGGTACCTCTACTGGGCATGTCATCACCAGGCGCCTGATCTTCATAGGTGCCAATTTGCAGTGGTCTGCAAAGGGGATCAGGATCAGCACATGCGGCTTTGTCCTAGAGGATGCCCGACGGGATCATGGTACCCTACGACCATGGCGCTCGGCTACGCTCGACACCAGAAGCGGGATGTTGGAGATATATTTACATCGACGGGAAAGGATGGAACAAGGCCTGATGTTGCAGACTGCGGAGCATCACAGCCAGGAAAGGGGATGAGATCCAGAATCCAGGTTCGTAGAGAATGTGCTGGACGGCCAGGCCTTGCTGGCAGCTCTAGTCTGCGGCCAGAAACCGGCCCTAGCGAGCGTCATAAGTTATTCATTTCTCTATTTTTGTTTACTCTCATTCCTATCGCCATCATTGTTGTTGCCGTCACAAAGAAGCGAAGGAGGAAGAATACGAAGACAAACAGGCCGCGAGGCCTTAAGTGGCTCTCGTATACATTCCAATACGTTTTCGTGGCAGCAGGATGGACAGCCACCAACATTCCCTATAGCCGATCGGCTGGGGATGCGACATCCCTCAGAGCCATGGTTGTTAGTCGACGTTTTCGGGTTTGCGCTGCAGCTGGGCTGGAAACGCGCCGCAGAGACTGGCTGGCCCTGTGTCGAGGCTATATCCTAGGGTGAACGGTTGATCGAAGCAATGCCCGTCATCCACCGTTGGACGAGGCACAGTCGAGCGGGTACTCGTGCTCCTACTGCTGTTACCGATGCTACTGCACGCCTGGGATGCGGGTCAGCGTTCGAGACGTGGTGTTATGTATCCAAATCCCAAAAGGTCACAGCCGTCTCGTACCAAAGCCCTGAGCTCCAACTACAGCCCACCATCGGAACAGGATGCGAAGGTGCTACTGTAGCTGCATTCCCGGAGCGCTCAAATTGGCGACCTAGCAGAGCAGCTTCCTGAGACGGCGAAGTATCGATCATCATTGCATGGGAATTTCCCACTCCCTTCTTTTCCTTAAGGGTGGGGTTTAGAACCTGCGGGAGACCAACTCTTGAGCAACGGTCATCGAAGTGCGCGGATGGGTATCTTTCCAGGATTTCTCAAGGTTTGTTCAAGGGCCTCTCTCAGGGGTTTGTCGTAGGCTCTGGAATACTGCCGTGCACACACTCAAAGGTTCATGTAACCCCCATGGCGCCAGGGACTCTTCGCAGTCGCCTCATGTAACACTCATGTACACAAACGCATCTCCCGGGGCTTCACCTGGTCAATTCATTTGCGGAAGCCTCGTCGTGCTTCCGTACCGTGACACCCCATCTCTATTCGAGATATGCTTTGAGCAAAACTCACTCCCTGAGCCACCGAAAGAGCAGTTCCATCCTGGCGCCTATCGGGCAATTTTGCCCTCGCGGCAGCTCGACAACATTATCCTGCGCCGATGACAGATTGCGTGAGAAGTGGCCCGGTCTGGTGCGTCTTGCCTCTCTCCTTTCGACCAGCTGCAGCAGCGCCACTGTGGTTCCTCGTCGCCAACTCCGCCGACACTGACCAGGGCAGTGCGCATCCTTTCCCCTCTCCGGTTAATTGAAGGCGAGCAGCCCTCGAAGTGCTGAGTGTGCTGAAACTGATGATGGACAAGAGGTCCAGAGCCGGAGGGGCATTGCAAGACCTCAGGTATATCGCCCTTGAGGGTCCCGTCTGGCGATGCCATCGAGAGTGCCGCCAGCATCGCGGCGTTATTTGGAGTGCAGCCACGAGCAGAACCTCCTCGCGAGACCTTCCACGTCCCTTTCCCCTCTCTCTCCAGTCAGATAGCAGCTACTCCTAGTCTCCGAGTCCTCGGCAGCACCAACAGCCAGCGGCAGCGAGCCTGTTGCTGACTTGTCTGGTCTCTCGTTGCTGATCCACTCTCCTTCTCCATCACAATCCCTGACAGGTCTCTTTTCTTAGACCTGCTACGTACGGAGTATGCTAACCAAATCGTCCTTCAAGCTGACCTGACCTCGTCTCCCGAAATGACTGATCACGTTTGTGGCCGCTACTGCTGTAGCTGCGATCCTCGTGCAGTCTGCGCGACATGGTGCGCTGCCGCCTCTACTGCTCGCGGCGGGGCAAAAGACCCTGTCCAGGCCCTGCGGAGAAAGCGCCCTCCCCATATGACATCGCGTTTGAGCTCTCCTCCAGTGCGTATATCCTTTTCTTCTCTCAATTGACGGCGAAGTATATGGGAGATGCCGTGAATTGACGTGTTTTTGTTTGTTGCTGTCAGGGTTCGTCCGCTGCTCTGGGAGAGTTTGCCAGTTTCCGCAGCCTCGCCCCGCATCCAGAGACCTGCGTATACCCAAGAACCTTATATTCCACGTCCTAAGGGCAACTGCCCCAGCACCGTGTTGCATCTGTCTTACCAGCATCTGAGCAATCGGGAAAAGTTCCCACCGCTTGTTCTAGTGAAATAATCCCTTCTACGTCCTAAGAAAACCAACAAGGCAAATTTGGGAACCCTCGTCGTCACTCTTTCTTCATCACACACAGCCCCCACGGGTCTCACGCCTAATTTTGAAGAGCGCTCCGGCAGGTTCTCGGAATTTCTTGAACAGGAAGCACCGACCTCTTATTTATTGCTGGCCGCCTCCCACCAAGTCTCTCATATGAGTTCACTCAGGACAGCTACCGTCTTAGAGCTAGCAGATTCCCCCTCGCCCCTCCGGTCTCGCACCGCACAGTGGTAGTCCTGCCTGTCCATTATACTGAATTGAAATCTCGAAACTTGTGGCTGGGGGGGGTTTAATATCTTGTCCTCTAACTACCTCCTTGCTCGTTCCGTTACGGGCCATTCGAGTATGGGGGCCTTCTCGAGTTTCAACAGCTGGCAATGGGCCTTCTTGATACTTTGGTAAGCCTGCAAGCCAAACAGCTGATGGGCGTCGACCTATACTGTTGGTTTGAATGTAACTGATTGTGTGGCGTGTAGGTTCTACCGATACTTCCGTTTGCTGGTTCATACCGGCAGTCACTGGCTCTACAAGTCGTACAAAATTCCATCCAAGCCGTCATACACGTCCAAAGATGTCACTATAATAATTCCCACTATACACAACAATTTTGAAGAGCTGAGGGAATCTCTCCAAAGCATTCTCGCTTGCCACCCATATGAGCTTCTTCTGGTCACGACTACAGACAGATATGACCGTCTTAATACCTTTGTCAAGACCCTGGAAGCATCGACCGTCCGCATTTTCCATGTCCCAATTGCAAACAAACGGGTTCAAGTTTACGAGGCTATTCCCAGGGTCCGGACAGCGTTTATCATCATGGCTGACGATGATGTCACGTGGCCCGGAACCATAATACCCTGGCTCCTGGCACCATTTGAAGACGCAAAGATAGGTGGAGTCGGCCCTTGCCAACGAGTCAAGCGGACGAGGACTGGCCCCATCTCCGCAAGGATTTACAACTGGCTTGGTGCAGCCTACATCGAGAGGCGTAATTTTGAGATTTCTGCCACCCATGGGGTTGATGGCGGTACTTCCTGTATGTCTGGACGGACATGTGCCTTTCGATCCGAAATCCTCCAGAGTCCTCTGTTCCTCCACGGTTTCAAGACCGAGCGCTGGGGAAAGTTCCAACTCAACGCTGACGATGATAATTTTGTTACCCGGTGGCTTGTCTCGAACCAATGGAAGACTTGGATCCAGTACAACAAGGAGTGCGAGATCGAGACCACTCTCGAGAACAACATCAAGTTCCTGTATCAGTGCTCCCGTTGGGCTCGTAGCAACTGGAGAAGTAACTACACGAGCCTCTTCACTGAGAGACATGTCTGGACGTAAGTTTATCACATATGCATAATCTGTCGCTTACTTACGTGCCAAACAGGCAACAACCCTGGTCCACCTATGCACTACATATTGCCACATTCACATCTCTGTCTGTTGTCTTCGACCCGCTTATCATCCTCTTGGTCATCAAGGCCACAGACACTTGGTCGCCCGAGCAACAAAATATTGTGGTCGGATTGCAACTCTCTTTCATGCTCTTCTCCAAGGTTATCAAGCTGGTTGGTCTCTTTATGCGGGAGCCTGCTGATCTTATCTTCCTCCCCGTCTCGATTATTTTTGGCTATTTCCATGGCTTTATCAAGTTGTATGCAGGGCTCACTCTTCGAATGGTAAGTCACTTCTCTTCCTTGTGTCCAGACATTCCAATTAAACTCTTTAGACTTCTTGGGGTAGTCGCGCAGATGGGGATGCCAATGACAGCCACCGCATGAGCCCACGCGCTCGACGAAGTGAGAGCATCACCCTGCCCCCTGGAAACCAACCAGGCCTCATCCGATACAACGACGACGTTGTTTTGGCTACCGAGAAACTCATCAATACCGAGAGCAGCGAGGACACCGAGAGTGATTCTGGTTCAATTAGTGACGATCATTACGATACCCATGATACGAATGATACTTCGGCAGATTCAGATTCCGATTCTAGTTCAGCAGCGGCAGAGAAAGGCAAAGACCGTGGACGCTAGTGCAGCATCAACTCCACGATCTTGACCCTTCTTCCCGCCAACAATTTTTATGATTTCACGGTTCCAGCTCCTACTTGCTATGTATGCTAACTGGTACGCTGCATTTCCGAGGCCGGACGAATTGGGTTGGATGTACGATATCTGGGCATGTCTCGACTTCTTTCTATGTACAGGGAAGAAATATACTGGGGGCACAGCACCTGCGGCATTCAAAAAAGTTACTTTCTTGCTATACGCGTGGTTTGGGGGACAGGAAGAGATAGAGATTCCCCTCCTCGCATTAAAACTGACGATTTTTCTTTCCTTTATCATTTCTCTTCCTTTCTTTTCAATATTTCTTTCTTTCTCTCTTTCCTTCTTTCTTTCCTTCCTCTCGTCACTCATCTCCTTGTGTGCTCCCTAGCTCGGCAGACCAGATTCTCAAGTTCCACAATGCGGTTCCGGAGAAGAGTGCCTTTGCCCTATCGCTGTTCCCCGCGCGCGCTGCGTTGGTTGATAAGGAATAGATATCGGAGGATACATAATCACCAATAGATGAATTTTCCACCTTTATATCCTGCGCTCCATCTGCATTGCCGCACAGTACGTGAAGGTCCAGTCCAAAGAAGCAGTTACTTGCGAGGATGAGCCGTGTTGCTTTGAAAAACTACTAGTTGTCCTTCGCGCCTTAGGACGCTTTCCTCTCGCCCGCCAACAGCTTGCCTGCATGCGACCAGAGACGGTTCGACAGGACGTTGAAGCTACGCAGGAAATCGTCATGGAAAGGCGCTGCGGGGTTTTGCCGCCCCTCTTCTCGCAACGGGCTGCTGGAGCATGTTGGTTGGAGAGTAGGACCAGCTAAACTAGTCTACAGATCGAAAATCGCAAGCCATTGACGATACAGAGGTAGAGAGGTACGTGGGCTTTTGTATTGAGAATCCAAATTATCTCGCCCACACGCACCGGGCTCAATTTTCTCAAGAGCCTAATACGCAACGCTCTGACCCAAAAATTTGCCGTATGGTTACTTGAAGTATCCTCGCTTCCGTATCCTGTTGTACGACGATAATGAAGGCCGCCGGAAGGGCCTCGAACTTAGATGGCCACGGACCGCTGGTTTGCCCAGAACGCGAGCGGGGGGGATCCTTTGAGCAGGGGAGATGGAGTTCTGCTTCGGTTTGAACCCCTGCAGGCTGCATAACTTTGCGTGTTTTGTGGGTAGGCAAGGCACGAGGGCTAGCAGAGCGGCCGGGCGGCCAAGGTAAGCTTATTGTACTGCGGTGTACGAGGTACAGTAGGTCACAATGTACCTTCCTGTACCTAAGTGCTGCCTGCGCTGCTAGCGCAAATCCCCCGCTACTGTCGACCACGATCAGTAGCACTCTACTAGGAATATCTGTACGTACTGTAGTGTACGAGACACAGCACAACCCTGGATTGGTCACGAGAGGCGACGGCTTGGGGATACCACGGCTGTACTGCAGCTCCTCATCTCTCCCCGTCGCCGACCACTTATTTCTCTCCTTCCTCTTTGCAATACATTTCTCTTTCCTCCTAAATTTTGTGCGTCTTGCGACGGGCCACTTAAACAATGGCTGCTGTAGGTAATTTCACATCTTCCGGGTCCCGCCGGCTCTGACGGGGACGAAATGCACGCTGTACACGTCGCACCCGCATCCCTATATACATCCGTCTCCGGGTGCCAAACGCCACGCATGTGCGAGAGGCTTATTGATGTGCAGCGCGCAGAGCTCGCACAGTTCCTGCACAGCAATGCCCTGTACATACTGCTACCCACTCCCGCTCACAACCCGCTGAGCGGACTCGGGCAATGTCTATGGGCGGCGACAGCGATCGTGCGGTTGCTACCGGAGCGCCTTTTTGTACAGTGCAGTGCAGCGCATCTGGGTGTGGAGCCGCGGACCGAGAGGCTCCACAATTGTAGAACGCCATTTGTTGATCGTCATCTCGCGCGTGGGGTTGTTCAGGATACAGAGAGATCCGAGGGGAATACGGGAACATTTGGAATTGCTGTAGACACAGTGCTGTTCCTCGTACTAAGCTGTATACTAGGTACAACGCTTCTACAACCCCGCGTTGCGGCGGGGATACGAGAAGAAAGTAGAAAATATCTTGGAGAGCCGTTGCGAGTCTCCAGAGTGGAACATCTTTGGGCTGGGGATTTCATTTCATGTGTAACACCTTGCTACCGAGGCCGAGGAAGATGCAGAGTCTTCATCGCGCATCGTCGACTAGGAACTGGATCTGGGACGTTACAGTTTTTCCATCGTGGTTACTTTGCCATGTAGACGGAGCCCCTTCCCACTGGCAGCTCGGGTGCGGGACCGGGAGTTCCACAGTATCACCCTGGCCATACGTGGTAGAGGCTTGAGAGCATCAGGGTCGGCAGGTGTTGGAGCACGTAGTTGATGTCGGCGAGCGCCTGCAAGACCGTACAGGAATCAATCTCCGCATGGCGCACCTTCATGCATTGCTCATGGGCCCCGAGCATCAGCATCGTCCTTTCGACCCCTGGAGGCTGGAACCCCGGCAGCGGCAAAACTGGTTCTGTTGGCTGGTCGACTAGTCTCTGGGAACAGAATGTAGGTTTTGGCCCTAGAGAACTTTCTTGTTCGTACTTTCAACACCTTGGAAGAATCACTGTCTCGTCCGTCTTCCATCCGGCCGTCAACCTGGGAGGCTTGTATTGCTGACCAATACCTCGGCCAGTGCTGTGCTGTCCTGTGTGCGTAACCCAAATGCCTCAAGTGGCCGGGTATTTTTGTAATGAGACAACTAACATCTGGTCCTCTGGCTTACCTCCCCCACGGGCCTGGCCATGCACGTCAAGTCGAGCTTGACAGGATGACCTTGCGTGTATGAAGCGGTCAAGAATGGCTCCGGCTCTTGTGCCTTAGTGCAAAGAGCCGCCTCCGCCATTACCGGCCCATGCGGTGCATCTTGGTCCAGGCACAGGATCTATGGGCCTGTCATCAACGTCGCATAGCTGGGTAGGTGCAGGCGCCTTCGTAGAAGTCTCTGACCGTCAAGCAGGCTTCTGCGCCGCTGCATTACGTTGAACTGCTGCCGGCTCGAGGGAGCATGTAGGTGCTGCAGCCAATTCTGACCGGGGAGAGATCCATTGATTTCAAAAGACTATCGGTGCGCTTGGAGATTTGCTCTCAATTTCATCACCGTAATAAGGTTCCGAGCACATTAGACCCGTGGTGGTGTTCTTGAAATACTACAGAACCTCCCGTCATAAATCAAATTCACTGTCTTTGACTCTGGCAAGAGATGTCGATTGAGATGTCGAGTCTTCCACAATATCGATAACGCAAAATCAAAAGTATTCCATTCCCCTTAAGTTGAAGTAAGACGAGAGATACTCCCAGGGACAGTTGGGAGGCGATATTGCAAGGACTTGCACTGCTGAAACAGATGTGTTCCAACATAGAACCTGCACTGTGGAATGGGGTCGCAAATATAATGATTTTTGATGTGAGAAGATTTGGTATTAAGTACAGCATACCGGACATAGGACTCTTTGGTCTCTACAAGCTAACGGATAGTGGTGTGTCTATAGGAAAAAAGTGTCATGTGGTTAAGGAAACAGCTTCGAGAAATCGTCGCCGATAATAAGCGGTGCCAGATAACCTGTAACATGGTTGTCATGGTCCCTTCAAAGCACGGCGGCCTCTTGAGCTGCACTCCGCAAAGTGCAGATTCCGTTGTCGAGATGTCCAGCACCTCATAGCAGAGATTGACACGAGAGCTGTAGGAGAGACCAGCGGTATAGTGCGAAGTCCAGAGCCCGAATTTTGGCAGATATGCCTCATAAACTACAGTTCCCACTTGCCGTGCCCTATCCATCACAGAGAAGCGTAGATATTTCATCTCGAGGATCCTGTAGTTGGCGGAAACGATAGGAAGTATACGACATATCCTTCTACCGGCATATAGCATATAGGGGGTACTGTACTTACAGCATGTGCCATTCCTTACCTAAGACGCAGGTAATAAAGAAGGGTTCCCACAGCGAAACATCTAAACGGGGAAGCCAACGAGGTGAAACAAATACCCCCGAGAGAACCCAACCGAAATGGCGTCAACAATGACAGGAAATGGTCACGACGTTGGTATTGCTTGGCCATTTCTCCCATTATTGCCTGCACTTTATCCTTACTATTGCCCACTGGCGACTCCCATTTGCCTAGTTTCCGACTGTTGCGTTATTGCTTATTGACTGATGGGCATGCACAATCTCCGCCGTCAATGCAAGATCGTCTTTTAGGACAGGAGGTACCAGTGTACAGGGAGCAAACACGACGCACGTGTCTCACCAGAGACCTAGCTGACAGCACCGGCCCTTCTTAGGCAGAGGTTGCGTTTGGTCGTCAATGCGCGGAAACAATGTTTTTTGTTTATGCCATTCGTCCGCGTGCTGGCCACCGAGGATCGAAGGGAGCCGGACGCGTCGAGATTGCCAATGTAAGAAATTCATGCTGGGGAGCTGAGCAGAGGAAAGCCAGCAAGGGACACGAGAGATAGTGTTCGGCGCTGACTTTTGTGGCCGTCGTCATTTGCTCTTCTCCTTCCCTGCCAAGGTGTCTCTGCAGCACAATTTGAGACTCAATTGAACCTACGCAGCGTGTTTATATCTCCCATATTAGCTCTCCAGCCCAGCAGCGCCGCCTCCTGGCTGTCGTCACAGGGTCCTGGGGCAAAATCCACTCCAGCCTCAACCTTCCCGCCCGAGAGTACGGATGAAACAAGGCCCTCTCGAGCTCGTGGTCGACGACCGAGGCCGACGCATTGTATAGGCGCTGCGCGGTGGCCTGCTGCTATTCCTGTCGCCAGCCTGAGAATCCCACCAGGCCGTAGCCTTTCTTGTGTGGTCGTATGAATAGTCCGTCGTACTACGGCACTACGCAGCAGTTGCTACTTGACTGGTGCTGCCATTCGGGCTGGCAGATATTCCCAACCGATCCACCGCCTTCCCCTTTTCCGCCCAAGGCCTCGCTAAAGTCGCGAAAAGGAAATTACTGTAGACTGCAACCTCCAGTCCATCCATCCTCGATCAGACTCCATCTCCTCCGCCCAGCTAGCATTGCTCGACGTATTCTCCATCTTCCGCCTCATCTCTGCCACCCTCCTCCATCTCCGCCTTCATCGCGAGCGCGTCGTCGTGGACCCGCGCTGCCAACCCATCCTGCCTGAGTTGGCGGCCTCCTTATCCGCGTCCCGAATTACGACCGCCAGGAACGACCCAGCAACCACCGACCCTCCTTGGGCGAAGGGTGACAATAGTCTCCTCCCGCGCACAGCATCGCCCCTTCGTTACCCGGCGCGCAATGATGACTGGCCTGCTGCATTGCTGATCGAGGCGACCATCTCCTCCCTTCACGAGCAGCAGCAGTTGCTGAACCGAGCCTGCCAGCTGGTCATCCACGCCTGGAACATCTCCCGCTCTCCCAACCCGCGCCCCTTGAAGACATGTCGTCGGCCACATTGCAGTCCGCTCCTCACCAGTCGACATCAGTTGGGTCGCGTTCACCCATCGTGGCCACCTCATCCAACCGGCCCTACACATCTGGCTCCCCCCAATCGAGGGATTCCTATTACAATCAGACCCCGGCAAACGCAGCGCCATCCTCGCGCAGGCCAGCCAGACGACCCGGTGCGAATGATAGCCCTCAGCAACCACAGAATTATTCGCCATCGGGCAGCGCCCCTGGCCCTGTGGTAGCTACGCGCGGCTTAACTTCGAATCACGCGTCCCCTGTCGCGGCCGATGCTTCATCAGAATTTGCGGTGATGGCTCCAGGAGATCATCAGCGCGGCGTACCGCCGGTAGTATCGCCGAGGACGTCTTCAACTCGAGCCGCTGAGCGATCTACGAAGAGGGCCGGTTACACGAGTGAGTCCGCAAGCTCACCAAGGGTGACGGCAGACGGTCATCAGGATCGGACGGATCGACAAAGGAGCAACGGCAACACACAAGCCAATGGGGCGGATAAAGGGGACGATGCCTCTCCCATCACCAGCGCTGCCCGCTCCAGGCGGAGAGCGGCGGACTCACCGCGAGAGGCACTCCCGCACCGACCGAGTGGTGGTCGAGAGCCTAGAAGTTCAAACTCGGCCTCTGCCGTCCAAGAACGTCGGCCTGCCCCAACAACAGGCCCCTCGACACCCGGACTCTCAAGAGAGGGTAGCGAGGTCATAAATCGCGTAATTATTAGCAGGCCAGAAGTTGATATCGATCGAGAAAAGGCTCGTATGGCTGAAGCTATTCCATCTTCCCCAACGTCGCATCAGCCGAGCACACCAATTGGCACACTGAGCGTCGTCGGGGCTGAAGGTGTCGAAGATGGGGGAAGAGGGCCGCGGAGCCGGCACGACCATTCTTCGTCAACAAAGCCAGAGAAGAGCATGAAGTTTGGGGACTATTTCTTGGGGAATACACTAGGCGAAGGTGAATTCGGCAAGGTCAAGATGGGGTGGAAGCAGGAAGGTGGTATTCAAGTAAGCTGGCAGACATCTTGTCCGTCGAGTCCACTAACAACTCTGTAGGTTGCTATCAAGCTCATACGTCGTGATAGCGTTGGCACAAACCCCACGAGGTTAGCAAAGATATACCGTGAAATTGCCATCCTTGAAACGATCTCACACGCCAATATTGTCCGGCTGCACGAGATGGTTGAGACAGAAAAGCAAATTGGCATCATTCTCGAGTATGCTTCCGGTGGAGAACTTTTTGACTACATCCTAAATAACCGATACCTCAAGGACAACGCTGCTCGCCGATTGTTCGCGCAGTTAGTCTCCGGTGTCGGGTACCTACACAAGAATGGCATTGTCCATCGAGATCTAAAACTGGAGAATCTACTGCTTGATCGCAACCGGAATATCATCATCACTGATTTTGGCTTTGCGAACACGTTTGATCCTAAAGACGAACTCGGCGATGAGATTGAGTATAACTTGTCCAGCCGCGAATATGTGAAGCGGATGGAGCTGGACAAGATTCTCTCTAGCGGGCACCGCCGAGGCGACCTCATGCAGACGAGCTGCGGCAGTCCCTGCTACGCAGCTCCAGAGTTGGTGGTTAGCGACTCTTTATACACAGGTCGCAAAGTTGATGTATGGAGTTGTGGGGTTATTCTGGTAAGATCTCTAATTAGTTCCTAGGCATTTTGGCTGATTTTATTTAGTATGCAATGCTGGCAGGTTACCTCCCTTTTGATGACGACCCAGCCAATCCTGAAGGTGATAACATTAATCTGCTTTATAAATACATCGTCTCGACTCCCTTGACGTTTCCGGAATACGTGACCCCTCACGCGCGCGATCTTCTCCGCCGGATACTTGTTCCCGATCCGAGGAAACGTGCGGATCTCTTCGAGGTTGCGAGGCATAGCTGGCTGAGCGACTATGCTCATGTTGTCGCCTCTATTACAAGTACTGCAACCCCATCGGGGGATATCGGAGGCACCGCAATTGAAGGGAAAGATCAACCTGATGCTCCACTGCTAGCGAGGAGTGCCTCTGTTAGAGAGCCATCGAAAGCCAAGTCGCCCACGGTTGTGGGAGATCTCAGCCACAAGCATGGCAATGTGGATCAAGAGGCGGCGGATGTGCATCAAAAAGTTTCAAAAGATAACAAGAGAAGAACTGTGCAGGTCGAATATGTTCCTCCGCGGTCGCAGACCCAACGTGGCGAATCGACTACAGCTTCAGCGCCGGTGAGAACACGCGGTCCTACGGGAAGCCAGGGACCTGTAGATGGCCAGGCAGCAGCCAGGAGACCTATCACAGAAAAACCTTTACCCCAGGATCCCCCGACCTCGAGAGATGCCCAATATTCCCAAGGGCGACGACCAGGAAGTTCCCAACGGCCACAAGGGTCCGCGCCAGCGCGACCTGGACGAGAACCACCCCGGGCTGTCTCTGATGCCAGTTATGGAGCGCCACCGGTTTCAATGGCAAGACCTGCCACCGGAGGCTCCATGGCATCTAACAGAAGCAAATCTGGGGCTCTCCCACATCGTGGATCCTACAGCCAGCCAGCTGCACCCGCTGTGGCTGGCACAAATGTGCAAGGTCGCATGTCACAACCCAAATCCACGCGAGGATACGATATTTCAGCTCCGATCATGCAAGATGAGCCTGAGTTCGGTCAACCAAGTGTCACCCAGGGTCGTAACAAGTTCGCCCGAGTTACGGACCTCGAAGCAGGGACAGATGTGAAGGGTCACAAGAGATCCAGCACAATTGGCAGCATTTTTGGACGGACGAATTCGATATTTGGAGGGAAGCGAAATAATGAGGAGGCAACGCAAGAAAAATTGAATAAAAAGTATCCGCCGGTCAGCATGTCCGGAGCCGTCGGCAATCCAGACAATTCACGTATGTCGATGGACTCTCGCCGTTCAATATCATTTGGATTTGGTAAGAAGAGAAGCGGTAGCATCACCGGCTCCCAAACCACCCTTCAAGACAAGCCAACCAGGAGATTCTCGCTACTTCCCGGCGGATTCTCCCTAAAGGCAATTGGCATTGGCAAGGAATCGGATCAGCAAAACGAACAGCGTCCTGACAGTTATGGAAACCAGCGCGATCGCCCAAATCCGCAATACGCCCAACAGGCTCGAAACGTTAGTGCCAGCACAACTGATTCATACCAGGTAGACCAAGCTTATGACCGACGAGGAACATCAGCTGCTAGCCCGCCCCAACATCAACGCCATATTTCACAGCCGATACAACCAACCCAGGGTCCTCGGACTGGCGTGCCACCACAATTCCTTCCACCTCTCGACTTCCGCCAAGATCAATCGGCCCTAACTGAGTCCGAGACCAGCCTGAACAACATGGTCAATCAGCGAGGCCAATATCCGCCTGGGTTTGCTGACTATGAAGAGCGGAAACAAGCTGGAAGGGCGGGCTCAAGTGGGAGAGGCGTCCTGCAGAAGAGCAACAGGAAGTTCACCGAAGCTTATGAGCCGCAAGAGAACACTGGCTGGGGAGCGCCAGCACACAATGATCATGCTGGGAGCTCCTCAGCCGCAAGAAAAGTAATGGATTTCTTTAGGAGGCGAGGAAGGGATAGGGCATAATAATAGATGACCTGGGGCTGGAAATAGAGTGGGCATCCATGTCTATTAACCTAGAAAGCGTATTGTGGTATTGAGCGTCGGATTGGATTTTGTCAGTGCAAGGATGGCAATCTGTTTTTTCAGTTGCGTACCAAGAATGATCGCGAGCTAGAAACCGCAAATGGGGCAGCAAGGCAAGGCGCTTGGAGTTACACGATACTAGTACTGAACCTGTATGGATTTAAATTTGGGACGAGCGAATACGTCAGAAGGCGAGGAGAGAGACAGACGTTACCCCAGACTTGTAATAAACTACCCTTATTTCCTTCTACTTGATGGACGCCGAATTATACTCTCCAAAGCGAGACGTGAGCAAACTAGACGGACATTCGAAGGAATTGGGATGCACGAAAGCTTGTAGTGATATTGATATCTTGATTATGGAAAGCACTGATAGATTAGGTATCCTATTGAAGAATTATGTTTCGGTACAGTAAAGTTCGAAACCAGCTTCAGTCTATGTTTTTTTGATTAGCCGAGAATTGTCTTCGTACTGGCGTACGGTATTTAGATGGTCCCTTGTTCAATGCTGTGGCTGAGATCCGTCCTTCGGTGTAGGCTTGATCGAGCTCCTGCTTCATCGTGACGGCAATTGTTAAGAACATGGTGAGCATGGAAATCACGCGACTAGAAAGATGAGAAACTCCTAAAAAGAGCTATATTGCGGTGTTTCCCACTACGAAACAGTCATGCTGCTCTAATAGCGTCATCGACCGCCTTTTGATAGTAGCTATCTCGAGGCGTATCCTTTAACGGTCTCTACCTAATTTTCGTCCCGTGTCTATCCTGCATCCTTACCTCTGGAGATCTTGGTGGTGCGAAGCAAATACTTTCTATAGAGCTTTTGAAGTTAGCTCTTGTATTCCAAGGTCTCGGTAAAGTCATAGTCGGTCATTTCGATTTCTTTATCCTTCGGTTTCTTGATTTCTTCATCCTTCTGTTCCTGTACTGTGACACCTCCTGGCTTAGTCTCTGGCTGCCTGGTTGGATCGCCTGATACGAACTTTTCGTTATATGGTAGGCCAATCTGCGGTTGAGGCTGAAAGTCGTCCCCGTTAGGGACATTTTGCGTTTCGTTATATTCGTCACTTCGAAAAATAAACTTTCGAAAACTGTCTCTGTATACCTTTTGCCGATAATCTGGCCAGTTAATAGGTCGTGTAGCATATTTGCTAGAAGAACAGCTGATTCGTTGTTTCGAATAATCCAGTGTTCATTTTCAGTCCAAATACCCTAATTCCAATTCGTCTTCCATCATCAGTCTTCGTAGCTAGCGGGGCGAACGCATGTGGATGCGTGCCATTAGCTACATCCCATTTAACATTAACCTTAGAATTATGTTGAAGTCCCCATTTCTGTGCAGCTTTTTTGGGATTGTGAAAGGTTCGTCAAAGAGAGAAAATGTGTAAGTGCCAGTCGTTTCGTAATTTTAACATTTACCAGCCCAGGGTTTAAACAGTTATAGAGCGTTCGTAGCCTTCTATACAAAGTTAGATCGCGCCTAAGCGTCTTGTATCCAGTCCGAAACGTCCAAAGTGGATCGCTTCTATTTAGACCATAGCTCCAGCCCAGCATTTATGCGCAGTGGAAGCACACCGGGCTACTTACCTTTCAAAAAAAAAAGGTTTTACTTAACATTATGACTTCTGCATGCAAGATTGCCGCCCAGCTACTAGCCCACATAATCACTCTTGCTATTTCGTGAGTTCTGAACGACTTACTGCGTACTATATGGTTAATCAGCGGAATGCCGATTTGTGCAAGTTTCGGCCTATTCTCGATACTGAGCTTTCTTGAGCATGATGTTTGCAGTATCTGTCATCGTAAAAATGCCGAATGCAGTACCTAGTACTGTACGATTATATCTATCACGTGATATTTGCTAAGCATATCCTACATGCTGGTGATGGATACAATGCTGCTAACAATGACAATTCTAGAGTTTAGACTGAAGCTGGTTTCGAATGTTACTGTACCATTCGCACAAATTCATCGAGCATTATTGTGTATTAGAGATTAACTACTCTCGACCTGCATATCTTCATGATAGAGTATTATCCCATAAACTACGAACGGTTACTCCCTCCACCCAGTTGCCGTCACTCTGATCCTGCTTCACCGTAACGCTGATCTCCCTAGGATCATCGCCGGGGACGAGCCAGAAAGCGTTCTCGTTAAAATTTGCCAGCGTCCCAGCTGGGATATCTAGCCAAACCCATGCTGCGACGCCCGTCTTTGCCTCCACCGTGAAGTTACCCGTGTCTTTCGAGTACGACATTTCGAGGCCGGGATCGACGAGATTGACTTTGCTGAGGTCAAGGTCATGGAAGTAGAACTCGTGCTTGAATTCCCTTCTCTCTTGGGTGTTCGGGAGTATCCCTGTTGCCGAGATGTTCATCTTCAAGACGGCGTCCTTGAGGGAGAAAGGGAGAGTGGAGGTGTTGCCCGTGAAGACTTGAGTAGTGTTCAAGGCCCCAACAGTGAAGGGCACGGTAGACGCAGGAGCAAGGACACTGCCATTATAGCCATACCAAGTCAGCGTCGCTGACCCGGCAGCGGTGCTCCAGAGGTCGGAGGTGACGTAGGCAGTGAGATTGCCGGTGGAGTAGTCCCAATAGCTGGCAATGATGATAGGCTGGTAGATATCTTTGGAGATGTAATGCAAGACCTTCCAGCGCCCATCGTACTCAATACCGGCCCATGTCGGAGCCTGCCAGATGTCTTCTAACTGCCAGTAAAGGGAACCAAGTTGACGTTCTGGCAGCCCTGATCCACGACGGTAGTAGGTAATCTGACTGCGGTAGAAATCCGCCTGGAAAATCTGTGTGGTGTGACACCAGTCAGAGAAGTTGGCAATCGGGTCAACGTGATGTGGAACCGGGTAGTATCTCTCTGCAGCGAGGGTCATCTCTGCCATGCCTTTGGATGAGGTTGCATAGTTATCAGTAAATGTTCCTCCAGCCGGATAATGGTGATTTCGGAGCTGTATCGTGGAGCTATTGAAGTAAAGTTCGTCTGGAGAGACAGCTTGCTGCCAGGTCTGGAGACTAGGCATGGAGTGGAATCCAAATTCATTTGCAAACCTTCCCACGGGATAGCTGGAGAGGTCGAAAGCCACTGTGGAGTCGTAATCATAGTGGTCCGTATCGCCATATATAGATCCAGGTGTTAAGTTATTATATCTCTCGATCATTGGAATTGGCAAAGAGAAATTCAGCTCAAGGTAGCCATTGGTTGTGCTGCTTGGTATATAGGAGATCGATTTCGTGTTCCCATAAACAGCAGGAAGAAGCACGCCCAGGAAGAGCTGCTCGTACTCCTCTTGCCATTTGGGATTGCCAGGGTCAGCTGCTTCTGCGAGTAAAAGCTCTAGGTTCTCAAGCTCGTTCCCTCCAGCCCAGAGAGCAAGCGAAGGATGGTGGTTGACTCTTCGGACATTGTATTCAGCCTCCTCCCGAACGTTCTCTAGGAATGGTCCGTCAACTGGATATAATGCGTCTCCGAATTCAAATTCGCTCCAAAGGAGGATGCCCATTTCATCGGCAATGTCGTAGATGAAGTCAGGTGAGTAAGCCCCACTTGCCCAGACACGGAGCATGTTTTGGTTTCCATCGATGACAGACTGGAAGAGCTGCTCTATTCTCTTTTGAGTAACTCGTGGCCAAAACGCATCAGGAGGAATAAAGTTTGAACCCTTGGCATAAAATTCATGGCCATTGATTTCGAAATGCCAGTTATTGCCCGGTGCAATCCCTTGCGCAAGCTGCTCTTCAGATATTGGTGTCATATTCAAAACTATTGTTCGGAAGCCAGTTCGTTTCGTAACTGACGCCAATACATCCTTCCCGTTGACCACACTGATCTTGAAGTAGTAGAGATTCTGAGGTCCCAATCCGTGTGGCCACCATAGTTGACAAGTTTCTCCTTCTATTGTTATACTTCCCGTTATAGATGTCTTTGTTGTTGTCACGTTCTCCATATTTCCACTTGCCAGCGTTGAATTGTTCATGTCCATAATTTCGATAGTAAGAGTTGCCCCGCTTGGAAAAGTCAAAGGGACGCTCCCTATGACATCCAAGCTCGCGTTGACAATCCATGGCTGATTTTGGTCTGGAGGGAGATTGTTCAACTGGCCTTGTCTATGGATGTCCAGCAGCGCATTTCGAATGTAGAATCCAGAGCTAGGAACCTGAATCACATACGCCGGCCGCCAAATCCCAGCAGGTGCAAAACCCGGGCCCCAGTCCCACCCAAAGTCACTCTGCTCCTTTCTCATAAATTGCCTGTTGGGAAACTCAAAGAGTCCTTCCACAGCATTTGGCCACGTCTCCTGTCCTGGCTCATTTGCAATATCAGCGGTGATGTTAACGGCAGATCCGAAGTTGATATCCAAACTTGGTTTTCCAGAACAGGCACCCAAATAACTCGTGACATCGAAGTAATACTGACGAAACTGGTTGTTCGTCGTAGCAACTTGCTGCCCACACAGCTTAATTGAGGTGAATGTATCTAACCCATTGAAGAGTAGCCAAGTGGTAGTATCCTTTCCAGTATACCTACCAGGAGTCAGCGAAAGCTAGAATAATGCTACATGATTAAGGTATAATATTTCAGACCTATCTACGGAAAGGATAGGAATCAAGTCTCACAATTTTTCCAACACAGTGCTATAGGTCCAATTGGTCTCCGCTACCCATCTTAGATCAAAGTCTCCTAAACCGAAGTACGGGTCAGGTATCACACCAGCGCTGTACAGATCCAGATGCGCTTGTGAAGGTACAGATCCAGGGACGGAGATGTTGTATATGGAGCTTGAGAGGGTCCATTTTGCTTCACTCAAGTCGAAAACTGTAGGAGATCGCTCTAGTAAGGCAGACCCTAGGAATGGGAATGCAGCAACCTGGAGAAGGCTGGAAAGTCTCATTGTGATCCGAATGCCAAGAAGGTATAGAGCGGTGAAATTCGAAAGCATCAGGTTTCACTGCACGCGTGGGCAGATGCAAGTATATCAACAGTGGCAACTAGAACTCTAGCAGTCACTTATGTACCCCTCTTAAATCTTACAAGTACTACAGAAGTCCCCTACCTCTGAAATGCGTAACTCGATAGGATGCCCAAAACTACATGGGGCAAAGAGGGGAAATTAATCCCAAAGCGTAAACAATGCAAACCGAAGCAACGTGACGTAAAACTGGATGGTCTACTTTGGAGATGATCAACACTTAAATGGCTAGGATCGCAGCAAGATCTATCCGAGGGCCAAGACATCCGGATGCCTGGGCAAAAGTGGGTGGTTCCTAAACTTGCCGTCGGCAGTTGTCTCTGAGAGATATTTTAGTAACATGAGAAAGACGGAAGTTGCGGCTGTGTATCGTTTGGTAATGCTGCGTCACGTGAAATGGCTGCTCCATATCTAGGTATTCTTTTACGCTTGGACAAGATGGTGCCAAGCTTAGGTACCAGATTTAATGTATATTGCACCTTGTAAGCTCGGCGCGGTGCCTTTCGCACAGCTTTACCTCAACCTGGACTGAGGACGGCATATCGTGAGCAGGATCCCACCGCTCCTTTTGGTAAGTGCATGCAGAAACATCACTTCACAGTAACCGCATTGGCACTATACAAACAGTGAATACAGGAAATCTTCTTCTATCAAACCAACTGTAATCCGCCATTATGCCGTTTATTGGTATTGTGATGTACAGACATGTAAGGAAAAGGTTGTAGGATATGTGCAAATACAACGTTGAAATCCTCATGTCAACAATGATTCTGCTGACACGGATACAAGTTGATTTGCCGCGTTGCCATCTCTCTCTTGTCCTTAGCCCCACTCCAATTCCTAGAACTTCATACTCCTTCGTGCATTCAGTGATGAGCATGAGTATCCCCTCTATACCCAATCAGCTTGAACCTGCCAATCATCTCGCCTACTGTGAAGAAACCCAACAGCTCGGCAGTAATGACAGCTCCAGTGGCCAGTTGTGCAGAGCTGACATTTCGTAGCTGTTGGAGAATGCTGACTGGGTTTCCTCCTTGGACGAGTGTGGACGGGTTTCGTACACCCTTTACGAGCCTTTGGAAGTAGGCCTGGAACGTGGAGACAGGGCTACAAGCAAATCAATAAGTAACATCCTTTAATCTCGCATACGTTACATACGGAGGTGTCATCTTTTGGCCATGGAAGACGAGCTTTGACAATTCCAGCCCGACTCGCGTATAGTAGATAGCGGATGGGATTTGTCCTAAAGGTCCATGTCAGCATCCCATACATGCCATCTCCATTACAGATACATTATAGAAAGCGATTCTTACGCTCAACGAATTGAATCAGTCGTCCAGTCCGGCCACCGATTCTCCCAAGTGCATTTCCAAGTCCTTTGGCAGCACCACTAATGGCCGGCCCAGCAGCTGAAGTGACTCTCGACAATCCTTCTGAAGCTTTCGACTGGATATTTGAGGCTGACGACGTAGCCTTGGTGGCGGCATCCTTCGCTGTGTCTGCGGCTTTTGTTGTCGTGGACTGAAATCGTCGGGTGGCTCGTCCAGAGAGCTTGGTTGATTGCCGCAGGACGGCACGAGACGCTGACACCGACATGGTGATATCAATGCACGCGAGGAGGTCGAAAGGAGACTGCTCTCGATCCTGAAGGAGTGTTGCGGGAAGGCAATTGATCTCCGGGATGATGTCGAGAGAAGATGGTTACAATTTTCGCCGGCCACCGGGAAGTTTCGCAAGAGCCGCGCTAAGGATCGACAGGGGATAGCGGAAAGCTCAAGCTCCAGAATGTGTGAAGAAATATCTCCCGCAGACAACAATAATTGCCATTGATTCAAACTCGATCTAGAGAATAAGCACTTCTATATACACTCTCCTCGCGTTCTTTGCATCTTCCCAGTGTCCCCCATCCCACCCATCCTTCCAGTCTCTCAGTCTTCGCTCTTTATCTGTACCTTGATTGCACCCGTCTTTGGGTTTGCCGCAGTGTGGAACGCCTTCACCGCATCCTCGAGCTGGAAGCGGTGGGTTACCAGCTTCTTCATGTCGATAACTCCACTCTGGACGAGCCGGATAGCTCGTGGCCAAGTGTTACAATACCGATACTGAAACTGAAGGTCGATCTCACGGACGCTCAGCCTCATGAAAGGAATGTTCATCTCGTTCTTCCCAACCCCGATCACAAAGACCTTTCCTCCGAACTTGACTGCCCATATCGCCGACGAAATACTGCTCTCTACACCTGTGCACTCCATTGCCACCGCGGGCTCAATACCGCCGAATGCGTCCACGATTGCTTTCCCCCCTTCCTCTGCCGACATTCGTTCAATCTTGTGTGTAATCACGGATGGGACAAGATCTTTCGCGAACGCGAGTCGGCCCTCGTCAATATCAGTGATGACAATAGGGCAAGCTCCCGCAGCTCTGCAGCATAACAAGGTGATAAGACCAATTGGGCCAGCCCCGCAGATCAAGACTGGATCTCCCAGCTTGACTCCAGATCTTTGCATGCCAGCTAGCGATACGCTCAAGGGCTCCAGGCAAGCTCCGTCTTCAAAGGACATGTCTCCAATCTTATGACACCATATAGCGGGGTGATTGACATATCTGCGGAGAAGGCCAGGAACCGGTGGTGTAGAGAGGAACTCTACCTTCTCACACCCGTTATACCGACCTGTGAGACATGGCTCGCACTCGTTGCAGATAATGTTTGGCTCGATGGCCACGCGATCTCCAACTTTGAGGTGTGTTACAGAAGGGTGCACTGCCAATATGATGCCCGCCGATTCGTGACCAAGAATGTGTGTGTCTTCAACAATCATGGGACCAATGCAGCCGGCGTGCCAGAAGTGAACATCAGATCTAGTACAAGTATTAGCCTCCCCCATCTTAGCAGCAGCTTCACAACATACCCGCAGATACCCGTGCTCTTGACACCGACCGTTACCTCACCGACTTTCAAGCCATCACCCTTCTGGACGCTTTCCAGCGAAGGCTCCGCTTCTGCAACCCACAGTTTATGCTCAGGATTGGTATATACACCAATATTCGGTTTTGAAGGATGCGCCATTGCTGGTAGGATCTCAGTTGCTGAAGGAGACATGATGTTGGTTTGAGCTTCTTATATCTTCCTAGTATGGAAAACTGCTGCTGCTGCTGCTCACTTCTTCCGGGTTGGATAAATACCAGCACCCCGCGACAGGCGCGTAATATATACTCTGTCAACTGACCAGGAGCCTTGACACGGTAATAAGAATGGGGATTTGTCCGACACTTTTCTCGCTGCGTAGTAGCGCACCTCCCACGCCGGCCTCGAGAGTAGACTTTCTCCCGCAAATCGGATGGCCGAGGATCCAGACTCGCCAAGAAAAGGGGACCTCTACAGTGGCATCCAAACGCGCACTTTCCAGCGACGTGGGGAGGCACAGAACGGCTTTACACTGAAGAGCCCGTATTGTCGGGGCCAATAAAGCCGATTAGAGTCTCGTGGTTATCGCTTTCCTTGATGCCCCTCCATGGCTCCGGTGGGCCTCTCATGCGCGCCAATCAAGATTCGTAGGTTGTTTTGGGCATCTCTCCGTATAAAACTCGATGCAGAGAGCGTCGTTGGTTCATCGCCAACTCGAATCAGTGCTTAAATATCAGGCTCCACTCATTTCATTAACTTCTGCAGCTTTGATTTCTGCTCGCCTTGCTGTTGTTGATATTGAATGTCGCGAACACAAGGCGACAGCCAATATAGCTACGTGTACTAGCTGCCCTTGCTACCCCGCTCCCCCGAAGGCGGCGAGGAATGGCGTGCAAAACCAACACTTTATGTCATGAAAAGGGAGTATATCTTACCCGATCGTTGTCATTTCCCGGCAGCTTTCTCCGCTGGGAAACTAAACTTTACATAAATCGAATCCCAGGTAGAGGTTACGCTTTCTTATTCTCCTCTCAGAAGCCTCTCCATCCAGTTATACCCGGACATATCCGCTTTACCAGTAGCGCCGGATCAATAAGCTAAAGATTCTAACAGCTCTACAATATCACTCACAAAACGAAGCGCTTTACAGGTCTCCTAGAGTAGTAACTTAACCCAGTTTCATAAAAGATCTGTGAATTCGTTTTCCAAATTGGAACTCCCCTCAGAAAAGATTGTATTACGATGGCCCTTATTCCTCCCACCCCTATCAGACTAGCTATCCTGGATGACTACCAAGGCATCGCACAATCACGCTTTGCCCACCTCGAACCTGGGGTCGAAATTACGGTATTTCGCGACACTCTCCTCTCATTCAATCATCCGTCCACTCCAGACAATGTTAAGCAGGAACTTGTTGATCGCCTGAAGCCCTTCACGGTGATCTCCACCATGCGAGAGCGGACGCCGTTCCCCGGGACTTTACTTGAGAAGTTGCCGAATCTTAGACTGTTGCTCACTACTGGAATGAGAAATGCGTCAATTGATCTAGAGGCAGCAAAGAGGCTGGGAATTCGTGTCACAGGATCGACAGGTCAATGGCCGCGCAGTGACGTGGAACCAACGAAAAAATTGAGAGGTCTCGATAGCACTTCTGAGCATACTATCGCTCTAATTCTTGGAATTGCCCATCGTTTGGCCTCTGATGATCTCGAAGTCAAAACTGGAGGATGGGAGACAGGATTCACTATAGGCTTAAATGGAAAGGTCTTTGGGGCTGTCGGTCTTGGACGGCTTGGAGTTAACGCAGCCCGGATATTGTATCAGATCTTTGGAATGCGAGTTTTGGCCTGGAGCACCTCCCTCACGCAGGAAGTGGCGGACGAAAAGGCGAAAGCAGCCGGGCTACCTGTCGAAGATGAAGATGGAGAAAAGGTCTTCAAAGTTGTATCAAAGGAAGAGCTTTTCAAGCAGTCAGACATCGTATCCATCCATTACGTTCTCTCCGAACGTTCGCGTGGCATCGTCGGTCACGCAGACCTGTCCCTGATGAAAAAATCCGCATTTCTTATAAATATTTCTCGAGGCCCATTAGTCGACGAGGAGGCTCTCCTCAATGTCCTCGAGAGGGGTGCAATACGCGGGGCGGCACTGGACGTCTTCAATATCGAGCCACTACCCAAGGATAGTCCATGGCGGACGCAAAAGTGGGGCAGGGAGGGCAGGTCTCAACTGCTGCTAACCCCACACATGGGCTATGTCGAGGAGGGAATCATGGGGAGGTTCTATGAAGAGCAGGCTGAGATTACAAGGCGTTGGCGCCTGGGTGAGGAATTAATGAATATTATGGCTTAGTCTTCTCATGTCGATATCTCGAGTTAGCCGGCGGATCAGAGAGATATTGACCGAAATATGCTAGGGGTCTACCCTATTGCACACAATATTTTGCAGTGCATGTTCAATTGCGTGCACTGGCGTGAAATCTTACTTCCAGTATATTACCTGAGATAGAGTAAGCTCTTAAGAGCTTCTACCATGCCGTTCAGTCGACACGTTTATACGCGAAAGGAAGCAAGTCCGTCATTCCCACGACCCTCAACTCGCTCCCATCCCTTACAATAACTTGGATATCGGGGTAAAAGTCAAACATCATTTGCCTGCACCTCCCACAGGGGCTAATCACCCCCCGATCATCATTGGTCACAGCTATAATCATCGTCAGCCGGGCTCCGTCTCCTACACCAGGACTCATAGCGGAGGCCACGCCGGCGGCCGTTGCGTTTGCTAAAGCAGCGTTTTCGGCGCAAGGCCCGCCTGAAAAGTGGAATACGTTGATTCCCGTGAAGATGCGGCCGTCTGAGCAAATTGCGGCTGAGCCTACTGTGCTGAAAAGGGTAAGAGTTAATGCTTTGAGCTGCTCAGCCTGGGAATGTACAGTAGAGTACATACTGTTCAACAACCTTACGGTCAACGGTGCCGCGTGGGACAGCGTCAATTGTGTCATAAGCGGCCTTAATGAGTGATTCTTGCCGTTCAGACAGAGGCATTATACATAAAAGTAAATGGTGTGAGATCTCTGAGAGAAGTATGAGAGGTCAAATTGAGTAGGTGCCGATTTATAGATTGCAAGATATGTGCCATGCGGGTCAACCACCAATCTCCTCCATAATCTTCCGGCTTGTCAACCATGCCTCATACGTCTCGCCGTCCACACACTCCTCTGCGAAGCTACACCGACCCCAGTCCCACTCCAGCCAACTCCTTGCCATGCTTCCATCCTCACTCCTCAGAATTCCTACCGCAAGATCCAGCTCCTTTGGCCGCCTACCGCACCAGTAGAACATGGTAGCGCCGCACTTGCTGCAGAAACTCCAGCATGTGTCTGGCGATGACCAGTAGTGCTTTAGCATCAGTCCAGGATTTACGTCTGAGTCTGAAGTAGAGTAGCCGAAGATGAGCGACTTGAGGTTATCTTCGGAGGGCTGTTCGCCCTGATTAATAGAGGTACTAGCATTGGCATTGAAGATGCCGTCCGGTGGAACTAGTGCCCAAGGCACCAGCGACGCCCCAGTGGCAAGACGACATGACCGGCAGGCGCAGAAGTATGCTAGGTATTTCGTGGGATCAGAAAGGCTGTAACACCTGGAGTCTTCAGGGTTGGATGTGGAAGCGTGGCTGGCGCGTTTGATTAAGAGGGACACGCCTCCACAGTGGCACTTGGCCGGAAGAAACGAGCCCTTTTTGGCTTGTGGGAGAGTGGTTTTGGATTTTTTTGGAAGGGAGAGAACCGTAGCATGTGGCAGATCGAATGAGCCATCCTGAGGAGGAGGTTCGGGGCCTTCAGCTTCCCATGTTGGAATGGAGCGGCCGTCGAGGCTCAGCTGGAGAGGGACCAACCCCCCATCGAGAGTATCGAGAACGAAATCATGGTACCAAACTTTAACAACGTCTTTTGGCCATGGAGCACCATCTGCTTTAGAGGAGGGACTTTGTTCGATTATTCCCCCGAGACAGGACCACCGCTTGCTTCTAAGGCTGGACACAAAGCAGTGACTGCCACATTTGGAGCAAAAGTAGCGAGTGATATATTGGGAACTTTTATAGCATGTAAGTTTAGAGAGTGTGTCCTGGGGCGGGGCCGTTTTGAGTGGAGGGAAAGAGGCCCCCAGGACTCCCGTTACATGGCGACATGAATTGCAGTGGCATGTCTCCTTATATATTGGGAGCTCTGGTGCAGCTAGGATGGCGCCAAACACTGATACTGCGCCGCAGAGACAAGTGAGATGCGCCGATGAGGTTGAGGTCATGGCGAATTATGGCAGTGAATAATAATCTGAGGCCCAAAAGGACGCCAGCATGGACTTCATATTGATGATCTCCGCGCCCTGTTATGTACAAGGCTGTGGCTTAACGGTTCTTTATCTCCGAAAGTCAACTGCATCCCATGACGTTTGAGACCTTCCGAATACTTCAGTACCCATAATCTCGAAAAGAGCCTATTGTATGAATTGCAGCACCCAGATCCGAGCTTACCCGCAAGCTACAGTAAACGACGGGCTACTCATCACTCGCTCGTCATCTATCTATCCAGCAACTGCCTATTCTGTGATCTCCAATCTTCTTCCATCTCTCGCCCATTCTTCATACCATCACTATCAACTGAATATACATATACCACCTCGATTCAAATCGGGCCATCATGGCTCTGTCCGGTCAAAAAGGCTCGTCATCATTCCACTTCTTCACCATGCTACCACCAGAGCTGAGAATTTACATCTGGTCTCTCACTCTCACTCGCCGCATAATAGACATATACGCATTCAACAAGAGCCTCACACCTTCCCAAGAGCGAAATCCCTTGAAGGATGATAGAATCTATATATCTCAAAGCGGCATTCCCATTTTGTATGTATGCCGAGAATCTCGAGACTTCGCCTTGGGAGTGTACCGGTACGGTCTCGGCACCGAGGATCAAAATACCTTTCGCTTTCAGCTGCGAAGAGATGAATTCCCCGCCCACGTTACCGAACGCTGGAACAGTTGCCGCTGCTATCTCCCATGCCGTAGGAACTCTCATTCTGTCCCTGGAGAGATACGCCCCCGGATCTATTTCAACCTTCAAGAAGATACGGTCTGCCTGAACGGTGTTTGGTGGTGTGTGGGCCGCCACCCGCTCTACCCTCTCCGAAATTATCTCACCAACGACATTTTCCTCAATCTGCAGTACCTCGCACTCCCCTTTGAGATGTTTGCTTGGGCTGTATGGAACGATAGATATTCAAAATCGCCTCTCTACTTACGAGATAGGCGAGTTACTCTAGCTGACTTCTCAAGTCTGAGAGAAATCATTATCAACTTGGACTGCAGTGAAGATGAGCGTGGCGAGCGGGATCCAAGTCTAGTCCCTGAAGAAGAAATCACGGAAGCTTTGGAAGACATTGCCGAAAGGCACCCAGGTTGGAAGATCCCCAAATGGAGGCTTGTGAGAGATAGGGCGAGCTTGGGACGAATTGTTGAGCGGGATGAAACTTCCTGTTCAGAGACACTAAAATGAATATCCTGTCATGATATATTTTCCTATATACAACGAAAATAGTTGAAGATCGATCCATAGATGACCGACTCACTCCCAAGTCACGACAGTCTGCCCTCGGCCCCTATGCCAATGCCACAACCTGGAAGTTATAATTGCAGATATCTGAGGTGGCGACGACTGGCAGCGGACCCGTGCCCGTGATCACATTCGAATTCGACGAGGTGTCCGTCACGGTGACGGTGACGTCGCCGACCGTAAGACCCGACACAGAGAACTGGTTGTAGCCTGGCACGAGCTTCTGGGACCCAAGCGCTGTGCTGCCGGAGGTGATGCTCACTGAGTAGGTGGTGATGCCGCTGGCGACGAGGACGACAACCTGTGTTAGGTGTATTAGGGTTGTGGTCTTGATTCCGGAAGGGCTGAAACTAGGCGAGGGGAGAAGAAAAAGGGGGGGAGGTGAACTCACGGTAACTTTATCCTCCACAGTATCCACACCCTGCGGCTCGCCGATCGAGTCAGCGCTGCAGTCGCTCGTGGTGAGGAGCGTATGGTGCCAGAACGTTCCCTGAGCATTCTTGCCGTTCGTCGGATACATCGTATTCGTGGTCGTGGCGCCGGCCTTGTACGCCTTGATGAAGGCAGGCAGGATCTGCCAGTAGGCCGTATGGTCGTAATCGGCGGTGTAAGTGCCGATGTTGGTTCCGTCGATGGGCTCCGGCCAGCTGTTGCCCATGTAGTGGCTCTCGCCCGCATCATTCCATGTCTGCAGCTCGATGAAGTCAGGTTGTAGATTGAGGACCTGGCCGAAGCGGTACTCGAGGTTCTGCTCGCCCCGGCGGTACCAGTTGCCGAACTGCGGGTCGTGTTTGAACTGCAATGGCGACACGCCCATGATGAAAGTCTTGCCGGCTGCATGGGCACCACTGAGGTATGTCACATCATCGGCGGTGGGCACGATAATGTCGCCCTGGGTATTCTGTGGCCAGGAGTTCCAGTTCATCGCTCCGTCGAGAGTCGGGAATTCAATAGAGAAGAAGTCGGCGGAGGCCGAGACGTCCTGGAATGCTGGAGCGAAGTATACTGGGTGGCCGGCGTTGGCCATGACCTCTTGGAATTCGACTTTCCATCCGTCGTTGACCGTATCTTGGCCAAATGTGTACGAAGATGCACCACCCTAGATAGTGTTAGTCGATATGCTTGCACAGGAGGAAGCACTGGAAAGTATCTCACATTGAAGGTAGAAACCAAGGGTAGTCCTATGCACATACGTTAGTCGAATACATAAAATAAATCAATATTCTCACCATTATATAAGTAGTATGCTTCATTAGTGACGTACGATTGCAAGAAGCTGGTAAACTGATCAGGATTGCTGAAGCCCGTCATGTCGAAGGAGAAGCTAGAGACGTCAGAATCTATAACTTACACATACGGCGTACACTAACAAGAGCTTGAATCCATGAACCCCAGCCCAGTTGAACAACTGAGATGTAGTGGTAGCAGCATAGCCTTCAACTGTGTCTGGATCTCTGTCAGTTGGGTTGCAGGAGCATGCGATCCTCGAACATACTCAAGTTAAGGGCAAATGCGTCAGCGCCAAGCGCTTGAGCATCTAGGACATCTTGTTCACAATGGGCATCGGTAATGGTCCCTATCTATTTTAATTTAGAATGAAATTGGTAATTGAGTGTCTTGAATAGTCATACCATGTAATGGAAAAACCTAAGCACGGATTAGCAGCTGTGAAAGGCGAGACATGGATTTTCGAAAAGTATAGATACTTACACGGGCTTTCCTGTGCTCGCAGGTGGTGTTGATCCTGTTGAAGTTGAAGCTAGAATACTACTATCAGCTAAAATATGCGTAAGATGTCTCAGAACTGTCACTCCACATACTAGGAGGAGATGTAGCAGGTGGCGTAGTTGACGTTGGTGTTATAGTAGGAGGTTCGGTTGTAGTAGCCCCAGAGCCTACAGACTTCTGCACATTATTAGTAAGAGCGAATACAGCATAAGAGCATGAGAGAATCCTGAAGAAGATTCGAATACTTTCTACTTACAAGGATGGCCGTTGTAGCAGATGCAGCAGCTGCGGAAGAGACGCAAAACCCAGCAACGGGATCCGCATAATTAAGTACGCCAACCATTCCCACCTCGCAGCAGAAATCATTCCCATTAACTCCCTGATATAAGGACCAGGTGGTGTCCGCACACGTTCCAGAACTCTCTGCCGAACCCCGGCAATCGGAGGCTGTTATTGTGTCACTAGGAAACTTCCAATACTATATCCATCTCTTACCTGTTGCGCAGCACGCAGCAACTTCATCGTTGCCTGCAGGATTGCAGAAAAGACTGGACGGACAGCATGCCCCCCCTCCACAAGAGGTACTGCCTGAGGGACATGTATTGGATTGAAGTGACCAGCCTACTTGGATAGAGCGTTCACTAAGGGACCCTCCATGCGATTGTCGCTTCGCAATCAAGCCCGCAGACACCAAGTCTGTCACTGACAGGAGACAGAGTAAAGGAGATATCTTGGAACGCATGATTATTGATTGCAACCCTTTCAACATGAAAATCGACGATGCAAGAGAAAGCACCAAGGTCCTTGCAGAAGGAATACAGGATGTATCGCCGCATTTATAAACTCAGAACACACAATCCAGCGCGTTTTGCGCCGTAATGGACAGGAGACGCATAAACAAGTGCCGAGCATACCAACCTAGGTATACTACCTCTCGGGCTGGTCTCATGCTTCTAAAGCTCGCGCTGGCTAAGTTCAGAGAGTAGGACCGAATCTTGAACAGTGCCGCAACAGCTGAAACCTGAAACAGTAGCATTTGGCTGCGGCGGGAGCACAGCTCCTCATAGCCGACCAGATCTTACACACTCGCGCAGTGCCGCTGCCATGCCTAGTTAAGCTGATGTTTCGAATCCATGATGTCAACATTGGTCTTTGAGAGCTCAACAGAGGTTCAGAACCTGGTTCCCCATTATTAGGTCGGGACTACATTCGGCCGCACCGAGTATATTGTGTAGGTTGATGAACGCCCCTGTCACCCCGCTTTTTGGTCCTGGGGTAATCACTATTTGCATCATAGGCTGGTGAGGAGTTGCTCCTTTTAAGTTTATCCTTGAAAGCCTTGACGGCATATGGGCGCTGATCTGTCGGGGTTGCGGCATGGTCCAGCCCGAAGAGTACGTGATACAAAGATGCGCAATCCTGAACGCTTGTAACTCTTTAGTATACAAGGCTGGTAATTACAGATGGGCTATAGCATAGATAATCTTGTCACATTTCTTAGTTTCGTGTTTAGGACTCTTTACCTATCTGTATAATCTTTTCTCGCTCTTAGCAAAAATCCCAGTGATACTTCGTGGCACCATGATTGATGATTGCTATCTATTCGAATAAGAACGCAAGACGGATACCATATCCTAGTTATTCAAATTGATGCTTTGAACCCAATCTCCACAATAAGTTAAGTAGGCCTTCACAAGATATTCTTTCATCCAATGTTGCAAAATCTCTAAACAACTTTCTCCGCTCTCTAACTGCTAGTGTCTTGCTTCTTTATCTCCTTCTAACGTTATATACCAAGGCAGCGCTTTCCTTGTACATACTCATTTTTTTTTGTTGCACATCGCAATTGTGACTCAGTCCAAAAAGGTTGCAACCCTTTCATATCACCATCGCCACATCCTCTTGGCGATCAATGCTTTCTTTCATTTTATTTCTTTATTATTTATTACTTATTATTTATTACTTATTATTTCCTTTCTTTCTACATATCATATACTAGAGACGGTGTTTATGCTGTTTTCCTCCTCGATTTTAAAAGGCTTTAACCAATTCCAAAGTTTTGTTGCGCGCCGCAAAGAATGAAGGAGTCATGCATGTCGTTGAATTATGATACCTGAGGTTCAGCGTGTTACAAATACGGTACGCAGGCGCCTACAAGGCAGATATGTTAAGTTTATGAGACTTTGTTGCACGTCGCAAGATCTTCACATTGCTTTTGAACTCCTAGGGGCTTGCTAGGGGACGTCGATGTTCTACTCAGGACTTTAGATGAGAGCGAATGGTGGGACATCGGACACTGAATAGGGTGCTACTCAGTTTGCCTTTGGTGGGTGAAAGGCAAACGTATCGTGGAGCTTGTTCTTGGAGGGAAACCTTTGGTTGCATGCCATACAATGGACAGACCCATCGGCAATAGGGAGTTGGCCGCTGTTGTAGCTGTTGAGGTTTTGGCGGGAGGTTTTGGAGTCTATGCTCGCTGGTGATGGATTTAGGCGTGGATTGTGCCCAAATTCGAAGGTCCTGGCTACCCCTTTTGGACCTGATTTTTTACTAAGAAATGGAACTTTCTTGGCATTTGTACCTACACCCACTCTTAGGAGGAGCATAATAGGTGGGGTTGGTGAAGAGAGCGTTAGGGCCAGATTCCTCTTATAGTTGTTAGTCCCAATTGCCTTGGTCGTTATGGATTAGGTATTCCTCCGCCCCTTCAAAATATGCTTAATATGTGGAGTCTAGCTCGTCCTTATAGTCGGGGGCTTGCTTGGATTCTTGAGGAACGTCTGTGTTATACGCCCTTGTGGGTTTGTTCTATAGTCTGGGGAATGGTGCTTGATATGGTTGGCGACCTGGCTGGGGCCTATGCTGGGACGATGATTTATCCTCCTTAAGCTTGGTGTCAGTAAAGCGTTCGAAATGCCGAGCTTGTTGCTCAGAATGCTCGTGTATAGGGGGTTCATGCCGTTAAGGAGCATAGCGATAGGGTTGAAAGGATTGAAATAGCTGGCGCTGGCTTTGGTATAGGGAACGATTGGCTGGAAATACCGGTCGTCCAAAGCGCGTGCCGTTAGATGAGAAGTTGTGCTTACTGGTATAGGGCGGTATGGCTTGAGGTGGTAGAGTTTAAACTAAATAGCTTTGGCTGCTGTAAGTTGTTTTATAAAATCTGTCAGCCGAGTGGCTTCAGTAGGTGGGGTAGGTATAGCCTATAGTGGAGCATCGAAATGCTCATAAGCTAAAAGGATTTGAGTATACTCCGTGAGAGCGATGCCAGCATTCTGTGCTGTAACAATTATTATCTGTACAAATTCTCAGGATCCTTTTGTGCCCGCGTATCTTGAATCGTAAACTGCAGCGATTCAAGCCTTTTAAGGGCAGTGCCTGGTGCCTCGCGGAATCTGGCCTCAAGTTCCGAACACCATATGTCAACGCCAGTCTTGAGTCCCGCGCGTGTTGCGACTGGAATCTCGTGGTGTACATTTAAAGCAGGCGGAGGAGGAGCACCGCAGGCTAGGATGCGATCTAGAATGCGATCCAAGGCTGTTTCAAATTGTTGTTCTGAGAATGCGACGTTGGGTAATAACGCATAGTCTGTGTTATGTCAGGCTGTCCTATATCATGAGACTTTAACTCTGAGAGTAAAACTTTTGAATTCTGTCGACAGATCTATCGAATTAGTGTGCTCATCGTATCTAAGATCGTAAAGTCTCGCATCAGTCGTACCTCGTGCTCTAATGAATCGCATCTAACTGAGCCAACCACCACCCTCCGATCTCTCCTCTCTATACCCCCCCTCCCTGACCTCTTCGCGGTATTCCTCCTCTCTGATGACCTCGCGATACTCCTCATCCCTCACCTCTTCTTGGTAATCCTCTCTCTTCTCCGCGTCCGTCACCTCCCGAGCACGCTCGTTGCCCCAGCCAGCCTCGTTACCGAACTCGCGAGAACCATAACCCTCGGCCTGCCCCTCGAATCGGTTCTCGAAGCGTTCCCTGCCAAACTCGTTCTGCTCCTTGAACTCGCCCCTCGGGGCCTCATACCCATAGCTGGGCTGCGACTCGAACTCACGCTCGTGCCTCCTCTCCTCGAACGTCTCCCCACGCTGTTCGCCGAGCCTGCCTCCGTAGCCGCCCGGAGCGATATAGTCCTCCCTCTCCTCCCTCTCGCTGTAGCCGTGGTGTTTCTTCTTGTGGTGCTTCTTGTGGCCGCTATCGTCGCTGTCACTGCTGCTGCCCTTCCTCTCGTTACGGAACTCGGGTCGGGACTCGTGGTAGTGGCGACCATCTGCGGTGCGACCCTCGCGCCAGGTCTCCGTCTCCACTTCGCCTGGCCGTTGGTAGACCCTCTCGGTTGTTCGCTCAAAGCCGCCTCCATACGTTGGTGAGGCCTCGGTGCGCTGCTCGAAGCCAGAGCCATAGCCGCCATGCTGCTGGAACCTCTGATAATCGGTCTCGCGGCCACCTCCAGGGAGCTGCGTCTCAGAGTACCGAGCCTGGGCATACTGGTTTCCAGAGTGCGCGAACTCGGTATAGCTTTGCTGGTAGCCACCTTCCCGCGTATGCCCCTCAGAGGCGAACGATCGGGTCTCTGGCTCTTCACGATCGCTAAAGGCACCAGATAATAGCCCACCACCCACCCCGCCAGCGAGGGCTCCAACCAGTCCGCCCAAGGCACCGCCTCCTACTGCCTCCTCTGCAAATTTCTCGACGCCAGAAGCTCCACCACCAATGCCCATGACTCCTTCTGCCAGTTTCTCGAAACCAAAGGCACCACCGCCTTGACCGGCAGCTCCAGCGAGAGCACCCATCAAGCCACTCGCAACCTCACCAGCTGGCCCGGAGGAGAGACCACCACTACCACCAATATTTCTGGCCATGCCCAACGGCTTGCCACATCCATGTCCAGTATCATGCACGCCTTCCAAGTGATTCTCCATATTCTCGACGCCGTCCCTGGACAGCTTCCGTCGAAGCTCAATTTGGTTCGCCGAACGCCACCACTGCTCGACGACGCCGAACATGAGTCCGCGACCGTCAGCCGCGCCATCCTCGCCCATCATACGCTGGGCCGGGTGGTGGAAGACGCCATGGACGATACGATCAATGGTACGATTCGGGTCAATTCGCTCATCGTCCCAGCACTGCATGAGCTGGGGAACAACCCATTTGAGAATCTGTGAGGCTACTTTGCCTGCAGCCTCATTGAGGACCTACTTTTGTTAATATCGACTTGGGTAATTTGGATGCGGACTTACATTGGAGAAGTGATCCTTGGACAACATCGAGTGGGTAGGATCAGAAGAGTAGTCGTCGTGGAAGACAATGAGCTGCTTCTCTTTAGAGCTTTGGATGATCTCTGAAGAACCCTCGTTCAACTCGGTCTTGATCTGGTTGATTATGGGTACCACAATAGGAGCAAGCAGACTGAAGACAAAGACGTTGACCTGGTTCTCGATGTTCTCAACGAGCTCGGGCAGGACTGGGATCTTCTCAATTGCTTCCGTAATCTGCTGCATGAGATTATCGTGCCACTCTATGATGGGGTAGATATCTCGAGTGACTTTTTGCATCTGGCGAGTAAAAGCTTCTGGCTGGCGCGGGGAGACATGCATCTGTGACATCTGCGCGGCCGTGGCGTTGGCTTGAAGCTCGTCTGCCTTCCCAGCATGGTCCTCACCTCCGGACAGCCCAGATGGAAGAGAATTGAGGAGCTGTTTGAGCATGCTCGTGTCTACCTGAGTGGAGTTCTGCATGGTCCCCTCGAGCTCCTGGATTTCAGATTGAGTGGCCTTGTCATCGAACTCACCCATGACAGAGTGCAGGAAGTCTACACCTCCAAAGGTTCCCGTGACAATGGGGTAGACAGGGTGCTGGGCACCTTCGAGACGGATTTTGGTCTGTCGGCCGACGTGGGGGAAGATCTCGCGTTCGCCCATTTCAATGAGAGCCAGCTCTGTGTAGTTACTATGGGCAGAGAAGTCTTCTATATGTTAGTCGGTACTGTCCAGGGCACACATGTAACTTGCCTTCTAAGCAGTGCAGCCCGGTGCCCATCAACCGGAGGGCCTCATAGAACTCGGCCTTGTTCCTGCTTCTGCCATAAGACCTCCCAAGCCTAATACTCTCGCCAAATAGTCTCCTCACATGCAGAGCGGAGGTCATAATGCCAGCCTGCTCGTTGGCAATGTAGTTCTTCAGACCCGTACGAGGATCAATGGCCAGCTCTATGCGCTCATTAACAGGGCCTCGCAGTCTCGGATCATACTGTGTGGCGTCGAGGTTGTCGGCGTAGTCCTTAGGGTTATCAATGTGGTCCTCGGGGCGGTAGCAGCCTAGGCGGTCGGCGGTAACCTCGAACTCGCGCGTGCCATACCCGAATGTCATGAAGCCTAGGACCCAGAGGAGGATACGGATAGCTTCGGCCGAGACATACTTGACGGTACCGACGTCAATTGCCTGAGCTGCAGGTGTAGATGTTAGCTTAGGGATACTCGCGTGCTTCACTCCTCAGCACAGCAGAGGGGCGCTCACAGTAATCCCGCAGCCAATTACCAAAGTAAACTCTCTTGACGGTCATCTTGTCGAACTTCTTGCCCCCAGCCACTCTGGCCATGAGAAGGGAGAGGAGGGTGTCTTCAATATCGCCATGGCGCCCTAGGGAGGTCAGCGACAGGTCTGCGGGTCGGTGAGAGGATTTTGGAGCACACTTACAGTTCAAGCCTTCCACACGAGACACGGAAGCAATGTTTCCCGCGCCAAAGGCACTGGCAGGGCGCACGAGGAGAACGAGGAGGGCGAAGATAAGCAGGCTCGAGGAGGTCGCGAGGGACGGCATTTTCGAGGCGGGTTGGGTCGCGGGGCCGAACCGTGCAGAAGGAGGAGCTCTGGGACTCTGGAGAGTTAAAAAGAGAAGGGCGGTCAGTAAGGGAGGGGATCAAGGCGAGCATTTGTAGCCCAGAGCCGTGCCAAGTGAGTTCGTCCCTTGGCTGTAGTTTGGTGGTGGGGTCTGTCAGGATCCCGCACGATGTGCGGTTCGGGCATGACCCGAGTGCTTGGCAACGGAGATGGGAGCGAGTAGTAGAGAGGGAGATGGCCATGAAAAAAAGGGAAAGGGAGGGAGGCAGAGAAAGAGAGAAAGAGAAGAAGAAAAAAGAAGGATACGAAATAGAGAGAGACAGATAGGGAGAGAGCAAGAGAAGGACAGAACAAAACGAGAGAGTGGGACAGTTTTGTGTGACTGTGGCGATGGTGATATTTTTTTGGGTACGGAGAGTGCAGTGCAGGAGAGGTTGTAGTTGTAGCAAGAGGAGCTAGAGAAGTCCCAGCATGCCGCTGTCTAGCTGGTACTGGACTACGACCATAGGCGAGTATGCGGGTGTGTGGGCGTGTGAGAAGGAGAGCTTTCTTACCTGTTCGGGGGTTGAAGGTGGCTGGTGTATGCTGGAGAGCACGAAGCGCGAGAGTAACAGAAGTGGGCGCGGGCGATGGGGACCCCTTCATCCTGGGCGGCGAGGGAGAGGGTGATGTGCTGGTGCTGGTGCTGGTGCTGGTGCTGATGCTGATGCTGATGCTAATGCTGATGCGGCCTGCGACCACGGCAAGTGCTGCTGGTAAAGGTGCTGGATGCTGCTCGCGTCTCGGCCCAGGCCTCAGGCGCTGCAACCTTGAGCCGAGGACCTCGCTGCATCCTTCTACATGAACTGGCCCGGGTCTCTGGATGACTGGCCGCGTGGGCCAACCCCCCCCCCCCCCGTTCCCGTCCAGAACGAATCGAGTCGCGGGGATGAGCAGAGAGGAGGGAAGTAGAGCAGGAAGGTGATCGAAGGAGAGTAAGGTGATGATGCCCTTCACCTGCTGCATCTGGCCCCAGCTGGGCGGAGCTATCTCTCCCCTCTCTTCTCGTCTCTCTTCCCTCTTCCGTCCATTCCTTCTCCCTCCCCTCCCCCCAGTGCCCCGGTTTGTTGTTGTTCTAGTTGTGGTCGTGGTTGTGGTTGTTGTTCCTACAGTACCACCCTCCCCAGCTCCCTCCTCCCGCCCGAGCGAACCGCGAGAAAGCGGGCGAGACGGCAGCCCGTTGGCCTCGCCCTCCCCTTCATTCCCTTTGCCCTTATCCATCCTCGCGTCCCCCATCATCGCCTGATGTATGACGGCGAGCGCCCAAACAGTTCTGCTTAACGGGGCCATCTCACTCACCACGCTCGACCCTCTGACGCGCATGCTCTTCACGCTTCGCCCTTCGCCCTTCTTTCACCCTTCACTTGACCCCCTCCCCCTCCTCTTCTTTCCAGGCCCTCCACCTGATTTTCAATGTACCGCCCAGCCGCGCCCGAGTCCCGATCATCTCTGATCAGCTCTGGTGCCTCTCCCCTCTCATCCCTCTGTTCCCTGTGGTCACCTCGTATCCTCATATACCTCTTGCCCACCCGCCCGTGCCCGCCCGTCCTCTCGTCCACCACCCACCACCCACCACCCACCACCCCACCGCCCTCCCCCAACCCACAGCGTGATCCCTCGTCCCTTTCCTCCTCCTCTTCTTCAGGCTGCCCTTCCCAGCCACGCTTTTCCTCCATCGCTATAACAACACCCTACCACACTCGCCCGCCCGCCCCCCCCCTCGGCCTTCTCTTCTTCCATCACCGCCTCTCAACACCACCGTCTCCTCCTCCCACTTCCCCCCTCCCATCCGCCACCATCCACTGTCCACCGTCCACCCTCACTCATATCGCCCACGACTCACCCACAAACTTACCCAAACTCGCCCCAACTCCGCCATGTCCCACTCCAAGAAGTCCGACAAGCCCAGGGAGGGCGCCACCCTCTCCATCGACGTCGACAGCTTCGTTCGCACCAGAGACAAGGTACGCGATCTGCTTCTCTTCTTCTTCTTCCTCTTCTTTTCTTTCCACTTCTCCTTCCCGCCTCTCCCCAACTCCAAGCGCTGGGTGTTTATCTCCAACTTCTCATTACCTCACTCCTCCATCACCACCACACCACCCTCCCTCCCGCTCCCTCTCTCCCTCTCTTTTCTTTCTCCATTCGACCCTCCTCGGCGCATGTCTTCCCTCGACATCGTCGCGGTCGCACCTCTTTCATCTTCCTCCAACATCCCCCCTCCTCAACTGCATCCCTAACTTTAACCAACCTCTTCCACCACACCCTCCTCTCCCCTCGAGTCGCGCGCATCCAGTCCGCTTGCGCGCGATCTCGTCCTAGACGCGTCATCGTCGCCGCTCCCAAACTCTCGCCTCCCCCTCCTCTCTTTCCGCTTCATAAACACGCGCTCGCATCTTTTTTCCTTTTGTTTACCTGCGCGCGTCCAAGCCCCCCGCCCCCCCCCCCCCGGGCGCCCCCATGGGCCCCGCGCCCAAGCGCCAGAGGCTCAACCTCAGCCGCCATTACCTGCCGGAGCAAGAGCTAATGTGGTCAAAGGTCGTCACTGGTCTCGCCACCTTGCAGGATGCCATCCAGACCCTCTCGTCTGCCTATATCAAGCACACCAATGCCGTCCTCGGCGAGCACGGTGCCGGCCTCGATGTCGAGGCGGCCCTCTCCCGCATCGGCGATAACCTCCTTGATGGCTCCCTCGGTGACCTACACGGCGCCAGCCCGGACAAGTCAGCCGCCGACGACAAGAAGGAGCGCAAGAAGCGCCAGCATGACCCCAATGCGCCGAAGCGTCCTCTGACGCCCTTCTTCCTCTACATGCAGACGGCGCGCCCTATCATCGCCGCCGACCTCGGGTCCGACTTTGCCAAGGGCGCCGTCAGCGCAGAGGGCACGCGGCGCTGGGGCACCATGTCTGCAGAGGACAAGCTGGTGAGAGCACCATATATCAAGCCGGCAATGGTGACGCAAAGGCTAATGGAATTATAGCTCTGGTCAAACGCGTATAAGGACAATCTCCGACTCTACAATGCACGCGTGCATTCGTACAAGAGTGGTGGCAATGTCAATGCGAAGGACATGACCGATCAGGAGGCCGCCAGCTACGCTGACGAACACAACATCGGCTCGGAAACCACCGCAGACGCGCAACTTGTGGGCGAGGCTAATGCCGGCGCCGCCATCACCGAGGAGCCCGAGGCCGAGGAACCTGCGCCTGCACCGAAGACGCCCAAGAGCAACAAGCGCAAGTCCAAGGGCGCAAAGGAGACTCCCGCTGCCCCAGAAACCATCGTGCCACCCTCCGCCTCAACCATTGTGCCCCCCAAGACCACCGAGAAGGAGAAGTCGCCTGACAAGAAGCGCAAGCGGCCCAGCAAGAAGCCCGAGGAGCCCGAGCCGGAGAAGGAGACCGAGACGCCCAAAGGCGGTGCTAAGCCCCGGAAGAAGAAGGCCAAGTCGGATGCCTAATCGTTGGGCGTTCGGTCCACTGTAACTAAAACAGAACATCTCTCACGGTCACTCTCTCTTTCTTTTATCTCTGTAACTTTGGATCTGGGACGGAAGGTGGGAAAGCAAAAAAAACTGTGTTCCTGCCTGTTCGTTAATGGATACACAGGGGTGCGGTAAGTTTCTCTCGAATCCGGCTTGCGCAGAGCGTGGGGATTTAGGCGGGGTGGCATTGTCATGACGGGCGGGGTGTATGATGAGGCATGCCTAACATGGTCTACTGAGGCCCTCTCTTCTCTCTATCTACTGGATCCTCCTTTTTTTTTATCGTGGCTTGGAAATGCGTTGGTGGGTTCGGCTAGTAGACAGACAATGATGCAGTGTCGTAGTTAGGACGGACGGATGGATGATTCAAGGGTTTTCCTTATAGTATAATGACTGCTCGCTCAAGTCTACGTGTATACACCTACATCCTGGTTCTGTTTATTTGGCGTGATTCCCGTTGCACACGCAGCTTCCCGTATCAATACTTATAGATGCGCAGAGCAGAATTAGGGACCGTCTTAAAGAAGCACGCTTATTTATCCTCTCTTATTTCTAGGGTAGCGGATCCGTTACTTTTATGGGTTATCAGACGTCGTGTAGGTAAGGCATAAGAAGGGGTGGTGCAGGGACGCCACCACGGCTCACCAAGCTCCCTCGCGGTATCGGCGTTAGAATAACGGCTGTGGCGCCCAGGAAACCCCCCTTTGACCCGCCACGCCACTGGGTGAGGGATTGGGTTGATATCTTCAGGTACGGGCCTGGCAACCCTCTGTAGTAGAGACGGTACTCAGAGTATCGAAGCTTTTATTTCGCCACGTTAGCAAATCTAGCCCCTCAGGTACCCTACTGGTAAACGTCTGGAGGATATTTCTCAACTATGGCCCGATATGGTCTCTAGACGGAACTCTCGGAGGGATATGTAAGTTTATCAGATAGTAGATGGGATGACTATGGCATGCGGGCTTACTTGCGTTCTTGCGCTGCACTATCCAGCTCCTCAAAACCAAAAAAAAGGGACCCCGCACATGACGAACCCCCATGTCACAACTCACCCAGCCTCCCCCCCTCCTCCTTAACCCATTTTCTCCTCCCTCGAAGCACGACACAAAGACCACACAGTAGATGTAAAGGCATTATCGCAATATTAGCGGAAGGGCTGCGGGATGTATTTGGCCACGTACTAACCGGTATAGGAGTTTTACCCTCTTCCCGTTTTCTGATTTGATTTGGTTATTAAAATCAACAGCAAATTATGAAATATACCCATATATGCTCAACCCGAGTTCAAAACAGAGGAAGCACATTTCCAATAGCGCAGCTGGCTAAGAAACGAAATATACAGGCAGAAGAGTGAACGCTCAATCGAGCGCAACTAACAGAGGAAGCAGACCTTCACCTCGAACAGTCCCAGGTTGCTCCGGCCAAGTTGCACATTTTGCCTGTCCACCTGTGCCGGCCGATCTACTACTGCAGCTACCCAAGCCAAGATCGCTCTCCAAAAGCGCGCCTGAAAAACAAGGCTGTAACAAGACATCCCAATCACTTGTATCAGCAAAATAAACACATCCTTACTGACATAACAACGAAACACTGCAGTGTGAAATGAAAAGGAGTTGTAAACTGATCACCATGATGCCAACCGCTACCTAAAATGATGCAGAGTCGTCCTCGTAGCGAGCGTTGTACTTCTTTAAATTGGGACATATATAGCTAGATAGGGAATTCCCGTTGCCAATCAGAGCCCTCGTAGCTCAATGGTAGAGCGCGTCACTAGTAATGACGAGGTTGCCGGTTCGATTCCGTCCGAGGGCAGAGAAGACTTTCTTTTTTTGTCTTTTTAATTTTGCTTAATTTTTATTTTTCTCTCTTTCTTGACCTTTTTTTTATTTTTATTTTTTTAAACAAAAGTTTAAATGCTTCTTTAGTTTTAAATTTTTCAAAAATATAAATTTTTTAATCTAACCAAATTTTTTTCAAGGGGTTCAAATTTTCAAAAAATTTTATTTCTTTAATTTTCAATTTTATTTTTGTTTATTTATATATCTTTTTTATTTATTTTAAGTCTTTAATTTTTTAATTCCTTTTCCGGACTTTATTTATACTTTTGTTGTTGTGTGGGAAGCGAGGCTGTTAAACGACCTGCCGACTTATCTTACAAGTAGGTAATTGCTCCTTCATGGATACATGTATATATCAGTGTAAATTCCGTCTTATCGCCAGAGAAGATTAAGAGGCTTCTTTGCGATGCCGTCAACTTTACTTCAATTGCAATATATTATATAAATCTTAAGTACCTCATTTCGCGTAGTACCAAGTGTTCGAGAAGTTGGAGCCGGAGTACTGTTTTGGCATTGAATAACTAGCCGAGTAATTATCTCTAGAATTTATAATTTTAATTCTATCCTTACATTTTATTGTAACTTGGAATTGCCATAACCGTTGGTACAGGAAGCTCCTCTTTATTATCCTCCCCTACAGACGATGTTCTTGTATAGATCGGAAATTGGTTGATAGCGAAAAGCCAGGAATACGCAAGAACACCGACCTTGAAACTAGCCCCTAACCCTATATGCTGTATAAATTAAAGCATCACCCTGTACAAAGAGTTATATATTACGCAGAACCTGTTCCTTCGATGCGCTGCCAATAGGTAAATTTGTTCCTTGTTAAACATAGAAAGACGGACTACGCGCTAAAACTTGCCAAATATAGGAGATTTTATGGAGGTGTTTGGCTTATTGAATGAGGTGTTTTTGTGAGGCAAGCTTCTCGCGAGGGGGAAGGGAAGGAAGCGAGCACTGTATAATTGGGCATAAGTTCTCTCTAGAAAGGTTATCTCCAGAAAGCTTCTTCCTTTGTGAAGATTGGAGCGTCTCAATCGACTGCAAGCTTATGTGTGCGATTGCGCTCTGATGCGTCGATTGTTTATATCTTTACTTGACGGCGAACTGAGTCATATACTCAGTGGTTCTTATATCAGTCATCCCCACCATAGCGGAGGAGAGATGTTATCCTGCCCCTGACAGAGAGCAATTCGGACATACAAAGTGTATCTCTTACCAAATATATCTTCGAATTCTGCTCATTTGCACTTTGAAGTGACCCGATTAATGCCTTGCCAGAACAAGAAGGGTCATGGACCGAGTCAAAAGTTTGCAATATAATCATGAGACCTCTGGCCGTAGCTCCTTCCCCATCGTCCTAAGAGTAGGACTTCAAAATATAGCTAAGTTGCTACTCTTATCACACGAATACATCCAATAACACACTTTTATATCATCTAGCCCTCGAGCGGGTGCCGTAGCCACAGCACGAGGCCAAAATACCCAAATGGCTAGCAAGTCCAAGCGGATTCCCTTCGACACCACTCTCCCTGCTCCGGGTGTCGACATCATCAAAGCACCATATGTCCGCACGTTCCTAAATGGCTCGGCGGGATATACGAGGACGTGCTCCTGCAGAATCAGATAATCATCCTGCGCCAGAACCAGGACATCCACGCCAAACTCGCGCAGCCCCTGGAGGACCACGACGCCTTCTCAGGCATGCCGAGTCCAAAGATGAACGGCGGGACAATACACGAGAAGTTGATCCTGAGCTACGGCCTGATCATGGCCGCTATGCATGCATCGAGGGCATATCACCGATGCTGGGGCGACGGCGTGATGAAGGTATGTAGTTTATTCATCCGTTATTATTGGCCGTGTGGACGGTGTCGGTGAAAGCGGGTGAATTAATATGTTAACTAACCTCCCTTCTCCATCCTAGCTCCGCGCAAGCAAGAATATTATCTACGCCACCAGGAACTGGCGGGCGGCATTGATGGGAGACCCGTGTCTGTCAGGCGATCATAAGGTGGAGCTCAGCTGCTTGGAAGTACAACATTTACAGGCTCTTTGTCACTACTGCGCGGCTCAGGGGCGAGGGCGTGTTAAGGAGGGAAGCACGAGTTCGGGAGATGGAGAAAGGGGTGCTCGACAGTGGGAATATGATGATCCGGAGAGCAATTCGGTGTCGATTACGGACGAGGAGGATTGGGATTATGCGGATAGCGAGAATGGTAGTGATGAGGATGTACGGCCCGTGAGGAAGTGCCAAAAGATTGAGTGAGGGCCGGACTGGCTGAAGTTGTGCTGGCGAGCTGCATGGGTCACTCTACATAGAAATTGTCATTAATATAAGGTCTTGTGGAATAGGTCTAGAGTGATGGGCGGAAGGGTAGTAAGTGTAAAATAGATTCTACCAAACGGCCCAGGGGCTCGGCAAAATTGCACGAGACCAATTCTATGAAGTAGAACACCGCACCACACCCTTCTCATGTAAAGCCAGAAGAGCCTCTACAGCATGCCCAGGTACCGGGTCTGGATATTTGTCCCCTTATTCGCGCCTCTGACAGCAATGCTGACGACCTCACCAGGAACCACGTCTACCAGATTATCATCAAAACAAACCCCATCGTCCTCACATTCCAGCGCCACGCCCTTGACCGGGACCTCGCTGCTCAATTCGACCGTTCGCCCATCCTTTGTGATGTCCGCAGACAAGTGCTTCGGTTTCTGCAGGTGCACATACTTCAACGGCTCCGGCCAATTGATGTACCTCGCGATCTGCTTCCCGTCTTCAAAAAGGTACGCGGCAACCACGGTACGGGCTTCCTCTCCCGCATCCTTCTTCGTCACCGGGACATCCATGGCGATTACTTCGGTGCTCTGATTCTGTGGGAGGAGGAAGGAGGCCTTGACAGTTTTGGAATACGTCTCTTTGCCCGTAACAACGTCAAAAGCCTTCACTACTATATCGCCCGTGATGTCCTTCAGCGTGAGATTGGAACCCCATATCTCTATCTGTGTTGTTCTCGTGAGGAATGCCCGCGTATGCTTGTCTTTGGGGATCACATGTTCTTTCCGTGTGACGCCTAGCGAGATGGGTGCCATTTCACGCCTCACCGTGTAATAAGCGTGCTTGGGCCGAAGATAGTAGTCGACAATGGCCCAGGAGGTGACAGGCCAGCAGTCGTTGATCTGCCATACGAGGGCGCCACCACAGTACTCCTTACCCGGACCCTTCCATTGCCGTTTCCACAGGCGATAAGCTGATGCCAGACACTCGGCCTGCATGAGCTGTGTAGAGTAGATAAATTGCTCGAAGGGATCGGGCGCATAACGGAAGTTTTCAACGAGGTAGAGTGCGATACGGCGCTCGTGCCCATCAGCCTTGTTGTGGAAGTCTACCGTGGAAGATTGTGCAAACCGATCAGGGTCGTCTTTCCCGAGTGGGAGGAAGGCATCTATAGTCTTGATATTGGGAAATGCTTCCATGCCAAACTCGGAGACGAAACGTCCCACTAGTTTGTCGAAGTTTTGGTATTTTTCCTGAGATCCATGCCAAACGTTCCACTGGTGCAAATCACCCACTGTTGGATCTGTCGTATCTTTGCCACCCCAAGGGCTACCGTAGTGGTAGGGAGTATCAGGAATCAGCTTCTGACAAGCCTCCACGAGAATCTTCTCGTAAATGTATCTGGCCGGGAAGTCGGTCTTGAGCCAGCTCTCTGTGTCCTTGTTCTCAAAGTTATATGTGAGCCCTTGCTGTTCCTGATATTGGTAGTCCTCATTATTACCCGCCCAGATGACAATGGACGGATGATGTCGAAGAAGTCTCAAATTCTCCTCAGCTTCAGTTTTGATCAGGTCTAAGATTTCCGGAAAGGCGGGGTAATTTCCACAGCCAAACATGAAATCCTGCCACACCAATATGCCAAATTCGTCACAAGCGTCGTAGAAGGCTTGCTCTTCGTAGACACCGCCCCCCCATACCCGGATCATGAACTGGTTCCCATCTGCCACCAACTTAACCCAGTCATAATATTTCTCCCTGCTAATTCGGGGGATGAAATTATCTGCCGGGATCCAATCACTTCCACCGCAGAAGATGGGAATATTATTAATTTGGAAAAAGAAAGTTGTACCTGGTTGCCCAGTCATTGGTCGTTGGATGAGCTCCGCCCTCCGCAAACCAAACTTCTTGCTCACTGAATGGAGCTCCGTCTTATCGATCTCAAGGAGGGTAGCGGTTATGGTGTATAACGGCTGCTCTCCATATCGAATTGGAAACCATAATGCTGGGTCTTGTATTTGAAACGTGAGCGTAGCATGGCCATTTTGAGCCGTGACGATTTGAGAAGCTACATCTTTCCCGTCTAGAGCGATGTTGAACAGCACGTCCGTGGCTGTCCCTTCAATATCGGCCTTTGCGACAAATTCCGCATGCCTGAGGGATTTGTCCACATTGCTCGTGAAGTAGAGATCTGATATCCGCGAAGAGAACACTTCTAGGTTTATTGGGCGCCAGGGTCCGCAGGTCATGAGAGTTGGTCCCCAGTCCCACCCCTAAAATACATCAGTGATGCACGCAAATACAAATAAAGACATTCATACCCAGTGATACTGAGCCTTTCTGACAGCCAATCTGGAGGTGTCCCCATTCCAGCAACCCCACTTGTGGTTTGGGTGTTCCTCGACAACGGCACATCCTTTGAGGTACGCACTCTCGAACGTAATCTCTAATTCGTTGTCGCCTTCACTCTTCAGATTCTTCGTGACATCCACTCGCTTTGGAATGAACATGCTCGACGTTTTCAGAATCTCATTTCCATTGAGGAGGACCGTGGCGAATGTATCGAGGCCGTCAAATGCCAGGACAGCCTTAACAGCATCTTGGCTGTTTACTAAAAGGGCGGGAGACGGGAATGTTGTCTTGTACATCCAAGGCACCTCGCCCACCCACTGCACATTATTCTCATTCTTGCCAACGAATGGATCCGCGATGATGCCGTTAGCAATTAAGTCTAAATGTACATTTGTTGGGAATTGAGCAACGGGAAGGAACTTGGAGTCTTTGCTGTCTGCTTGCTTGAAAGTCCAATCCTTGTTGATGGGCGTTATAGTAAATTTAGACATGACGGGTGGAGGAAGATGCTGCGCAGGCGGCCAGTTCCGTTCGAGCAGTACAGAGCGCGTTGTCTGTCCGCATTCCTTGTATATGTATCAAAACTTCAATTACCGGGTGGAAGGAGGTAGCTGCAAATAAATATACATAGGACCCGTGCGAAAGTCAAACCCCCATGCTATTCCTCAGTCGTGCTGCAAAGGGTGGCCGTGGCATGTCCTGCAAGTTTCTGACGCGGGGTCTTCGCGCCGCGTCCAGGCTGGGTATCCTGAGCTCCCCAGCCTAATCGGGGATGATGCTCTCCCGTGAGCCGAGATACCGTTCAGGGTAGGGCGCCAGACGACATGGGTATTGCAGCTGGAAGAGGTGTATTATTGCAGAGGCTTCCTCGTAAGGCTTGTCCAGAAGGGCAAGGTGGTCATACTCGGCGATTATGGTTTAGGAATTCCCGCTACCGATTTCGTGCCGGATCTCCCTACCCACACTCACGAATGTCTGCTAAGAATACCTCTTCTGCCCTATAAATGCCATGTTGTCTGTCTATTTACCTGCTGATCCTCAAGGAACCTGGGCTCCAAGTGGGTTCCAGCGCAGAGAACGTAGCGGAGCATCCGGTGCCTCCACAATGCGTCCCAAGTGGTGGCGGAAGGAAACCTTCCGTCTATATCTGTGAGGGGCCCGGCCCACCAGAGTAGAGATTCACACAACCTTGACTGGACATCGCCTTGAGAGGAGCGAACGAGAGCGTCATCCGGGATCCTGCGGTTGCCATCTTTCGTGTATCGGGCATCCCCCCACCGAGTGGCTTGGATTAAGGAGAGCTGCCTTGTCGATATTCTTGATATGGGATGTTCCGAGTGGTTTTGGCAGTTATGCACTCTCCCTTTTATCCCACTCTGTGGCAGGCTTCCCCACTTTGCTGCACCTTACAGGTGCTGTTGGCAGCGGCAAAAATGCTAGAGACCGGATTCAGATTTGCCCATCTGATCTACTTCTCTACGCCCTGGAGCCCAAACGGTGGGCCTGGTTTGAAGAGAATTACAAATATGAGTTGAGATTTAGTAAGCTGAATTTGATTCCAGGGACAGATGGAGCAGCAATGGTGTCCTATCTACAAATGAAATAGAAGAGCACAAGAGTTCCCTCTACCCCGACACTACCAAGCTCCCCATCTACTAGATTGTGCGGGGACGTTGCAGGCTAAATCAAAATGCTCTAGCGATTCTTGCCTCCGTATTATTCGGGGGCCTGAGGCTAATTATGGTATCTCAACCCCCCGCTGTCACTTTTGTCGGTACTGGGATTCATGGTCTGGCAGGAGCAAGGTATCTTGTGGCTGGAGAGCAAGGCTCAAAAGTATTATGTTTGCATATGCGCTTATTACATATGACCATTTACGCGTCTGATGTATTCTAGAGCAAAATAATGATAATATTATATGAGGATTCTGTGTAAGTGGCCAGAGTCCAGCTCCCATGCTTTCAGGTTGAGTAAGTCTGGGCGATATGGGAATGCTATATTTACTACATCTTTGCCTATGGCCAAACTTTTCCAACTGTTTAAATATACAACAGAATCAAAAACGGGATGAGAGCAGAATATAAGATCTATTTACTCCAACCTAAGGTAAGAGACATGATTCTATTTTATGAAGGATATTGGGTAGATTCTATCTCGCGGGCTGTCACAAGCCATTTGGGGCGTATGCCGGAGTTTGATTGGCTATATGAAGGGATTTCTTCCATTTTAATATAGCTGAACATTTTGCGCAAATAGTTTTTGCTAGCAGAGTATAGGCAAACAATTCAAAGAGATATATCTCTACTGTAGCTTACATCTTGCTCGGCATTCTCATCCCTCCATCAAGCCGGAGTACGACACCATTGAGCATGATATTTTCAATGCTCTGGGTCACCAGTTGTGCAAATTCATGTGGCTGTCCTGGCCTCACTATTTTCTATTAGCGGCTTTCGTCAGTGGAAGAAGTAAGGAGCTATTCATACGTGGGAACTCCATAACTCTCGTCAAGCTCGCGCGGACTTTCTCGGACATCATAGAGGTCATTCTCGAATCGAACAAAGACGGTGCAATAGTAACTACTCTGATGCCATAACGTGCAAGATCTCTAGTCATTGGTAGAGTAAGGGAGGCAATGGCACCCTTTGAAGCGCTGTAGGCGACTACGAATCACTGTTAGCATTTGCAAAAAATATATATATATATATATATCAAAATATAAAATACCTTGACCTGGTTGGCCGTCAAAGGCAGCAGATGATGCTACCATTATCACAATTCCACGCTCGCCATCCTCTCCAACAGGTGTGGCTTTGGCCATATGTGGAAGGCATTGGCGTATGAGGTCGATGGTCCCCCGTACGTTAACATTCATAACAAAATCAAAGTCATCAAGGCTGAAGGGATTTCCATGGCGGTCGAGAATCTAGAGGCAGCATTGCTGTTAGCATCCATCTTTGATTGTCCTTGAATATCGACTGAGAGAACTGATACTTATTCATGTTTGGAGTGAATCGGGTACATAGTATCCAACGTAAGTGAAGAATATGAAGAGGGATAGCTGAAGCATAGTCAAACGAACCTTTGCTGGAGTAGAGACTCCTGCTGCTGCTATTACGCCGCCAATCTCCTTACCAGTCTCTTTGGACCAGGCCAAGGCTCCGCTGACTGCCATAGCAATGCTCTCCGTTTCCAAGACATTTGTTTCAAAGAACTTGGACTTTCCTCCTCCTATTTCCTTCACCAATTCTTGGGCGAGCTCGGCATTCATATCCAGAATAGCCACATACCCACCAGCGCGACAGATATCCTCTACACATGCTCGGCCAAGACCTGAAGCCCTGTATAGTGATGATTGTGAGTATAGCTCCAACTGGTACAGTGCGTGAAGATTACGTACCCCCCAGAAATGACAAATGTTCTGCCCTCGACCTTCATATTGTGTGGATATTTGACACAACAAGAGCAGCAATGTAGTCAGCCCATGGAAATTGTAGACTGAGATGAGGTGAGGATTGCACATGCCGAGGTTCGTGCACCCCACAGTTGTCATGCCCGCCTCTTGCTAAACTCAGCCTCGCGTCGGAGAAGCCCCTGTTCAATACCGACGCGATAAGGGTTGTCAGACATCATCCGACTCTACACGTTACGATACCTAAGAGCGATATCCAAGAGCGATAACACCACCGACGATACGTTCACGCCTTTCCTTTGGCCGTCCATAGGTAGCGGAAGTCACCTATACACCGCAAGATGGTGCGACCAAGGCGCTCAAGCGCCGCGAGCGAAGAGTCGGGTAGTACGGCTCGGGATCAGGTTCGTAGTACTCGATTTTGACTTCTACGATGCGCCATCGCAATGGCTGACAATAGGAGCAGGAACTAGGCAGCATGTATGACTACTTGGCTAAGATAATTTTGCTGGGTCCCAGTGGAAGTGGAAAGTATGTGCCTCGAGTTATGCGGATAATAGAATCAGGCCAAGAATGGGGCTGATGCATTAGCAGATCCTGTTTATTGCATCGCTTTATCAAGAACGAATGGAGGGTCCTTACATCTCAAACGATAGGAGTGGAATTTGCAAGCAAGATCATACGAGTTGGAACTGGAAATCGGCGCAAACGGATAAAGCTCCAGGTGATTTCGCTATCTTTGGGCTCTCTCTCTCAAAAAAAAGCTAATAATCCGGCAACCAGCTCTGGGATACTGCTGGAACAGAACGCTTCCGCTCCGTCTCTCGATCCTATTATCGCGGAGCAGCCGGCGCCCTTCTAGTATACGACCTCACCTCCCACGCGACCTTCAAAAACCTCCCTGCATTTCTCAACGACGCACGCGCTCTAGCGTCACCAAACCTGACCGTGCTTCTTGTCGGCAACAAGGCCGATCTAGCTAGTGGCAATGGCTCCTTGATCGATGCCTCCATACCACCTACGACTCCGTCTAGTGTGAGCAGCAGAGGCTCGTCCCTCCCTTTCAATGGTGGCAGTTCTGTCGCTTCCACTTCTACGGCTGCAATGGGACTGGGCTCGCAACTCAAAGCAACAGTTGCGCCAGATGGAAGAGAAGTTTCGGCTGAAGAATCTGCGAAGTGGGCTTCTACGGCTAACATTCCTGTCTCGGTAGAGGTCTCAGCGTTGTCAGGCGAGAATGTGGACGAGGTCTTTAACCGCCTGGCTAGAATGATCTTAACAAAGATTGAGCTGGGAGAAATAGATCCGGATGATCCAATGAGTGGCATTCAGTACGGTGACTCAGGAAACTGGAATGCGGGAGCGAGCGACGGAGCTAGTATCAAAAGCAGCCTGACCGTCGATGAGGGCGGAGCCAGAAGGCGACGTCGGCCGAGGAGTAAAGGCATATCGCAAAACTGGGGACTTGGTGGCATGAGAGAGTGGGAAGAGGTATTTACCCTAACCGGTAATAGGAGGAGGAGGGGCGGATGCTGCTAATTGTGTCTTGGATAGATTTTGGGCTTAGAACAGCGATCTGTTGCATGAAGCGTGGATTAATATTTATATGACTATATGCAGGGTTTCTTTGGCACATGAGAATTATTCTCACGGTATATAGGCTAATACTTCAGCAATGGCTTATGAGATTTACATATTCAAAGATTACGACCCATATAAGTATACATCAGCATCGTAAGGGAATGTCGAGTCTTTCCATTGGTTCTGACGGAGTATCTTAGACTATACCGCATGTTCGGGTTCTGCTGTGCTGTCAACATTGATCGTTGCAAGGAGCGGATTGAAGGTATGTCCGTTTTTTAATACAAAGGATCACTAAAGAAGCTTGACATTTCTACTGCATTCCTTCTCCCAGTTTTGTGAGACGTTATCACCCACAGATCTATGTCCCCATTCCAAATTTAACCCCCCTGTTCTTCTATACTCTGCCAAATTTATATTTCCTCATTCCTACGCACCCGATGTCCTTTAGCCAGAACAAAGCACCGCCTTCTTCGCCTTCCCAGAGCTCCGATTTCTCCTCAGTCACGGCACTCGTCAGGACTAGTTCATTGAAATCCTTTCCAACCCACGCCCCATGGGTGACTCTGTGCGCATTGATACTCCATTCTTGGAGAAGTTCCCCTTGAGGGTTGTACTTAGCCACTTTCGCTCCACCCCATAAAAAGGTATAGATATTCCCTTCGACATCGACGACGAGACCGTCGGGCTCTCCAGGTAAGTTCCTTCGATCCACGAAGATTCTCTTTTTGGAAATAGTGCCTTGGGTTGGATGAAAATCATACGCCCAGATTATCTACCGTAGAATATCAGTGCTACGTCTCCCATCTCATGCTAGAGACTAACCTTTCGATAAGAATCCGTGAAATACATAGTTCGATCGTCTGGTGACCATCCGGTTCCATTTGCACAGCCGATCCCCCCCTGCTCGTGAACCGTAAGAGTCCCATCTGGATCATATCTGTAAAGATTTCCTATGGCTTCATAGCCATCACGCATATGAGGTTCTTCAGCAAGAGATCTGTATGACGATCAGCGACTGTCAGAATAGGAGAGAGTCAGGATTTCTTACACATCAACGCCGCCGAACCATAATCTTCCCTGAGAGTCAACTGCGCCATCATTTAGTCGCCTGATACCCTTTTCATCGTCGGGGACCATCTTTCGCAGCACCTCCCATTCTCCATTCTCTTCTACTTTTGCAATACCGTAGAAATAGCAGACAATATATCCGCCTCCCTCGCAGAAGCACATGAAAGATATCAACTCCGGGCAGTGGATTACCCTGGCCTTTTGTGGCTCAGAGAGTGGAAGTATGTGAATGCTCGGGCCAAAAGCGTCTATGTAATGCAGTGTATTATCTTCTTCACGATATAGAGGACATTCTCCCAGTTTCGTGTGGGGGGGATAAAAAGCCTCGACGCGAGTCGCCATAGCACAGCTACTGTTCGGTACCGAAGCCTGGTTTCGTGATACGTCTAAGATGTACAACCTGTTAAGGAGCAGACTCCCGGCCCTGAAGGACCTGGATTGATACGATATTGTTGTAATATTAGCGCGAAATCGTGTTCCTGCCACTACGAGATGTCGATCTTTTTACTTTTGGTGGATTATGGTTTGGAGAAAGTGGGATGCAACGTGCCTACGCAGGTGGAGCACAGCACTACTGTGGCAGCTTCGGCAGAGTGTCTGAATTGCAGATCCAAATATGTTTTGAGATGTCAACAAAATTGATTTGCCACCAATGTTTTATCAGGATTCTCCTAACATAATTCCCTCCATCTGGAACTAAAGAGCCCCGCCTTTCTGATGTTGATTCAGGATTCATGAAGTAATCAGCCTGTCCTTCTCGGCATCCTCGTCCAGTACCTCTTCCTCTTCATCAAAATCGTCAGAGGTGTATTCTGCACCTTCCGAGTCCTCTACCAATAAGGCAGGCTCAAGAGCCTGCATGAGTCCACGTACAACATTTTCCAATTCAATGTTATCAAAGCCTCGTGCCGTCAGCTCGTCAAATACTAGCTTCGATAGGCGTGGACCGACGGTTCCAAGTTGATCCGGAAAAGTAGCTAGCAGGGACTCGGAAAGCTTGGTGCCAATCTGAAGGTGAATAGCGCTAATCTCTTCCATGACCATCTTATTGTCTGGCCTTAGTGATATCTCGTGGGCCTGTTTTCCCAGTTAATGAGACTTTGGTTTTCAGGGTAGACATGCTTTCACCTTTAATAGAGCTACCATGAGATCCATTAGCTCTTGACAAATATCTCTTAACTTGGCCTCGCCTTCTGCATCCTCCAGTGGAGGAATGTCCTAAATATTGCAGTTAGTATAATTTTGTTGAATTATTAGAGTGGTGAAGTGGCAACATTACTGACTTGGGTGGACAAAGCGTCAATTAGGAATTCGGGGGTCATTCTGCAAGTTGTTAAAAGCTCTTCCGTCATTACTTTGACAAGCTACTCTCTATGCTATTGATTAAGAAACCGACTTTTAAATATTTGGATTCTAACATCAGGATCAACTGCATGTAAGCAAAAGGTAGGAGGGAGAGAATACAAACCTGCGTTCGTGTGATAGAACCTGCATGCCAAGCAGGGCTCTTTGTTCATTTGAGCGGCCAACTGGAAACGTTTAGAAGAAAGTTTATAGCAAAACAGGAAAAAATTGCTGCAGTATTGAAGAGCGTTTGCGGACTAACGGTCTGCAACCAGTCTTTAAGATCAGTAACATAGGTAGTTTTGGAAGGAGCTAATTTATTGACCCGGTATGGAGCTATTGAAAACGTCCATTTGCTTGCTCCACCCTCCACCAAATTCCAGTCAAGCAAAATCGCCTTTCCCACTTCGACATCTTTGCCAATGAGGGATCAAGCTAGCAACAAGCCAGTTGACAGGCAACAAGGGTGGTATGTTTCTTGTATCACTCTGTTGCGTCTTCGTCTCTGGGCGTCGCAAGGGCCTCCATCGATTCCCGCGCAACCTCCAAAAACAAGTGGAGCAGGAACTCAATGGTGTGCATCTCAATATCGCCGCGACGAAGCAGAGCCATAACAATCAATTTGCCAAGTCGCATGCCTACGCTGGAGTATCTCTTGGGGCCGACATCAGCCATCTTCCTTAAAATGACCCGACCAAACTTAATTCGGAAGAGGATCCCAGTAACATAGGGAGTATTATCGAGGTGGCTTTCAGCTGGAACACTTTGAATAGACTACCCTGTATTAACAATGCTTTTATGCCACTTCAGTCTGGCAAGTAGAGCTAGGGAGAGGCTTCGTACCAAGGCGAAGATCGCCACATCATGGGCCACGAACTCATAGAGTTCACGGACAAGCTCTTCATCTTCAGCAGGAAGAGCGGGATACTCCTAGAAAGCTTTGATTAGATGGACATAGCATGGGTTGCCTGAGAGTGGACTAACAAGGTTGATGAGCTGTTGCATCAACACAACGTGGTCCATGATGCTGTGGGGTTCTTCTCCTAAAGCCTCAGGAAATTGACATATATCTTACTTGTAGCAATAACTCACTGATGTGTGAAGATTGGAGACTAGGGTGATGATGGTGAGAGGTTGTAGATGGAGAAGATTGGTTCTGATGTTAAGGAAGAGTACCGTGTTTCCAGATCTATCCAAGACGACTAAGCACAATCACCCATCAATTCATCCCAGTTCAATATTAACACTTCAATACCATACATATCGAAACTGGCCCAGGACACTTACTCCCATTAAACGAAATAGAATAGCCTACCGAAGTGAAGGACTTGCTTATCCATTCCGTCAACAATTGGGCTAGCTGTTTCTTTGATATATCAGATTTGACATTGTTTGCTCGAATCGAAGTTGCAACATACCTCCATTAATAAGAATTACTTTCCGGAGAAATCGGGAATATCCGTCCCCAACAGTGCCGTACTGAAATGACTGAAGAAGAGGGGCTAGAAGATAGGAATAAGTCATTTTATAATCTAAGAGTATATTTTAAATAAGAAAAGCTCTTGACAGAGCTGGATCCTAGGCGAGAACGGACTCTTAGTAAATTGTATAGCAGAAACAAAGCTCAAGATCTTTATACAATTCGCACCTCAAATGCCGTAGGTAATACGGCAAAGATGGAATGTAGATGTTGGATACGAACATTAGTTTTGGTGTTATAACATACAAAATACGAGGGTTATTCGAGACGGTGCCTCCAATTGCATCAACTAGTGCAGTTGAGACATGTGGATTATCCCCTATTTTCCACTCGGTAATACACGTAGTGTGCAAAGATCAAGGCAACTTTGAGACACATCTCTGGGCTGAAAAGCAACTCAGGAATATACTATGTTACCTTCTTGGTACCTTCCTGTTAGTAAGATAATAGCCTCGTGTAAGATATTAGAGACGAGAGTGGACAACTTTGAGTAACAACTAACTTTATTTCGCAAAGGGGGTTGACACGGCCAGTGGAGTGTACCTCTTTGCCGGAGACTTGTTCTAATCATCAATACCGCCCCACTCACTGTCATCATCTGCACGGTCTACCTCTATAGACATTTCATTTTGCATCCTGCGCTTGCTTCCCATGATTGCTCCTTTCCGATTGTTCTCAAGCCTCCTTTCATATCCGCTTTTTGTGCTAATCTGCATCCCACTCTTCTTTCCCTTTGATACTTTGCCGTCTTTCCCTTTACCCAGCCCAGCCCTTCTCGACTCGACCCCATGCATCTTTAGCATCTTTTTTTCTTTCTTACTGGGGGTTGGAAGCGCATCCAATAACCACTTCTGCAGGCTTGCCTCGCTCTCAGGCATCCCAGAGGCTTTCTCGCTTGCCGTAATAATATTTGCGACGTTCTTGATGTATGGAATATCATCTTTGGTGTAGAATGTAATCGCCATCCCACCATCTCTGCCAGCCCTACCAGTGCGTCCCACTCTGTGGATATAAGCAGCTCCTGAATTGGGCACGTCGTAGTTAACCACGCCGTTGATACCTCGAAAGTCGACGCCACGAGATAAGATATCGGTTGTTATGAGAACCCAAACCTCCCCATTACGAAAACGTGTCATAACCTGATTGCGCACCGGGTCTGAGAGGTCGGAGTGAAGCACCGCAATGCGAGAGGAGCCGCCAGCTGAAGCGGGAATATCGTATAGAAGCTCAGAGTGGAGAGCAATGGCGCGAGGTATCGTTTGTGTGAAGACTAGAAATGGTGGGCGCAAAGGTTGTGTACCATCTGTTGAACGGGCAGTTGGATGGAGGAGCTGGCGAAGAGCGAGTAGTTTGCCTGGTTCGGTGGCGGCATAGATGAGTTTGTGGGTGATGTTAGGGATAGCCGAGTCTTTGAGTCCAACTATAAGTCGTATGATTCTAGGAGAAAGCTGCAAGCCAATTCGAGTGGCTCTGGACTGTATTGTAGACGAAGCTAGCTCTTCGATATTGGATCCCATGGTAGCTGACCACAGGGTTACGCATAGCTCTGTATTGGTGCATGAGTTCCATATCCCGAGCGATTGATCGCGGAACAATGGATCCAGGAGCACATCAGCCTCATCAAGTATCAAGGTCCGAACACTGGGCAAGGATGCAGGATGTTCAGGCATTGTAGAAGACAATGCGCTCTGCAACAGGCCAGGTGTAGTAACCAGAATATCAGTCCGTACCAATGGTAACAAAGATTTGAGTTTGGGGGTGGCATCATCCAGCTCGGATTCTTCTTCCTCACTCGAGCTGTCCTGGGTTGTACCTGAATTAGACTCTGGAACAATACTCATCCCCTTTCGCATACCAACCACCTTAATGCCAGTCCCGACACAAAACTTCTTTGCCTCATTAACAATCTGGCTTGCGAGCTCCTTCGTTGGTGCCACTACAACAGCCTCCAAGGAATGACGCTTGTCATCATTTGCCCTCCTTCGCTGTACAATGCTATCAACAACGGGTATCAGAAAAGCAAGAGTCTTTCCACTTCCTGTCGGCGCCACTGCTAGTAGATTGACACCATTATCTGTATTAAAGTCATCCAGCTCCGTCATAGAGCTGCCTAATGCAATTTTTGGTCGCAAAAGCAAAGGCAGACTCCCCATCTGTACCTCTGTTGGGACTTTGTAGCCCTGCTGAAATAAATTTTCTCCCAATCGTCTTGAAATACCGTATGTTGTTCGAAGGTCGCCAAAGGCTTCTAACGGTTGTGGATAAACTTCTGTGCCTTTTTTCTTTTCTGCACCTTTGTCCGCCTTAGATTTCTTCGACTTTTTTGCCTTTCTCTGCACATTACTGGCAGGGAGCAGTGTAACTTTCAACCGATGGGACCGAAGTATTTGTCGACAGTCGTCATAATCCAACAGTTTCGCAGCATCGAAACTACTTGCACTGCGCTTTGACTCCTCAATATCGACGGTCGAGTCGTTTTTTGACTTATGATTCGCCGACTTTGGTGCAAAGAAATCAATTTCTTCGTCCTTTTCTTTTATCCGGTCGTCTAAACTCTCCGCCGCGCGCTTTCTCTTCTTTCCTCTCGCCACGGGAATAGTGTCGTGGAATAACTGGGGGTTCGTTGAGGATCCTGCCGAAGGAAGCTTCGTAATGACTTCATCCTTTGCAGATGAGGATTTATGCGGTTTCTTTGATGAGCGTGAGAGAAGCTTTAAGATATCCATGGTGGTTGGTTATTTTACGTGCGAAATGTTCTTGTGGGCAGCTTTCTTGAAAATGTCTGCGAATGTATTATTCTGCCGCCGACCGCCGCCTTTGATAGGATCTGCTGAATTGGTTCCTCGTACTCTTTTAATGTTACTGGGAACCCTGAGGCATTGGGAAGAACTCTTCTTCAAGAGACGAAAGTGCCAATGGCCTCATTTATTTATGGATCACCAACTCCACAGGAATATAGCAGAGCACAACAAAATAGTTCAAGGAATGCATATGTCTAAGTATGTCCAGGTCAAGGTTAAACTTCACCGAGCCAGACCCTCGTTTCAGCCAGAACTCTTCAACAAGCTAGTCCCATACCCCCAATTGAGACTCGTCCTATCAAGATTAGCTTTCTTCCTGCTGGAGATGAATCTATATTTCCAGCTTCGCCATGGATTCTAGCTCTCTTTCTTCACCCTTACCCATCAGGTGCTGACCCGGTGCCTGCTTCAATGACGACCAAAACCTCTTTAGGCAATACCAACCAATCTTACAGCGAGGACGACTGGAACAACTACCATGGGTAGTGTAAAAGTAACACCGAGTAGTGGCGAGGGGGTTGCGAATCGAATAGCCTTGATCGTTTTCCGCGGGATCCTCCTTTAGCGTGGATTGGCATCTTTATTTTCTGTCATGGCCGGCTTTGAAGCCATAAGGAGTTCGCTAGATGCTATTGATACGGCAGATTGACATATTTGAATATGTCCAGAGTGTTCTCTTTCGAGGTTAGACTCCCTAGAGTGAGAATGCATGATACTTAAGAATCTTACCGTCCACTTAAACTACTAGTTCCAATTCCTTTCTGCGTTACAGCGCAATCGCGAAGGGAACCTTCATCTCGAGCACCTACACTAACTACTATAGATAAGTTGGGAATAGTTGTCTCATTCTATATTACGAAACATAAACAAAATGGGCCACGTGGGCTTAGTCTGGTTTCGATATTAACCTAGTTGCTCTCGACCTTCTGCAGGAGATCCTCTAACTCAGTAGCCACAAATTGGGGATTGTCTTTCTGGATGAAATGGCCACTCTTAGAAGCAAAGATGACTCCCCTAGATCTATCGAGCTCAGTGAGCTTTAATAATCCTTCATTGTAGTTGTGCCACCCGCTGCGAAATTATCAGTTTCATATCTAAAGTGGGCCGGTACTTAGACTTACGGCTGCGTGTACTTCTTAGTGATACTCCTGGGGATCTTTAGCTTCTCAAAGTTCTCCTCCACAAAAAAGTCAGGATCGTGTCCCGCTACTGTCAACCATGGACCCTTGCCATTTGAACCGTTCAGTTTTGGCACGGAAGGTTCTGGGAGCAACATCTTGATATTACGGCGGTCTAGTCCCTCGGGATTTTTGACATCCGAGTCAAACATCATCCCCAACTTAGCATAGGCTGCTTTATACTGCTCCAGAGTGCAATCCTCACTTAAGACATCACTTGGTTGGAAATCTGCTGCGTGAGGGTTTGGCCAGAAGTCTGTGAATTCTTGATTGCCGACATTGGAATCAAGAAATAGGAGACCTTCCACGATTCCTGGATATTTATCTGCATATAGACGGGCGATGTGTACTCCAATACTTGCGGCGACAAATACGAAGCGAGTACTATTAGGTGCTACAACTTGAAGGAGCTCATGAAGATCATGCACTACATCGTTGACGTCGTGTCCATAGGCAGGGTCTTTCCCAGGCTGTTGATCAGTGGGATCGCTGGCCGTCGTATCTCCTTGGCCATAACGATCGTATGTGAGAATTTTTGGCTTCATGGATGTGGCTGACTCTTGTAAGAGGGATATTGCAGTTTCCCATGATATGGATGGCAGCCCAAGGCCGTTGATGAAGACAACCAATGGAGAATCTGCACTCCCGCTTGACTCGAATAACTTGTAGGCAAGCGGAGCCTGCGGCTTAGATGGAATAGTTGCGAAAGGCATTGCGAGACTTAGAAGAGAAGCAAGAACTATTTCACTGCTGTCCGTGAAAGTGCATGATCCAGCTACCGGGCCAGGTCATATATTGGCGAGTGGGGCACGGTTTAGCTAAAAGAGTGTAAGCATTCACTCCTAAGCGTGTGGCTGAGTGACTACTCTGGGTTTCGATTGAATTGAAGCGTGAGATGTACGTATTTCTAGGTTGCCTTATGGTGAGTGATGGATATCGGGATTCGATCTTGGGCTAGCGGATGCTCGCTTAGAAAAGGGGCTGAGGAATATGTGACACTCGACCACTCATATACATTTGCGCCGACTTGCGGCACAATCTTGGGGGCCTGGGAAATGATATCTACCTGGCAAGATTGAGAACTTCTATTGATAATAGAAGCAATTCTGAGTCAGCTTATTTTCGTAGCCCAAACTAAGCAACTTGCAATAGCTGTCAAAGTAAGTGTGGGAAGGTACGTAGAGGTACGGTAAGGTGCTGTACCAGGCTTCGCCTGGACCCTCGTGATTGACCAAAACAAGTCGAACACACCGTGATTCAGTGCGACAGGTGAGGGAGTCCTTAGCTGCCACAGTCCAACCAGAGCACTACGAAAGATATCCGCAGAGCTAGGGATCTCCCATTTTATTCTTCGTCGGAGGCGTTTCTTTTACCATCACGTGTAAGGTGTTCTTGCTTCTCCTATTGGGGCGGATAAAAGTAGAGATGACATAGCTCCGGATAAATGGTACGTGGGGTTTTCCCTCGACCAATATCATAATTTTGTTTCCACCACGCGACCGCGTACAAAAGGGAAGAGCTTTCCTGGAAGTGAGGATTTTCATTTCCTCATTTTCCTCGAGTCGACTTTCCACACGTGTTGTAGCGCAATTGAATTATGACAATGGCGGATTCCATCGGAGATAGTGTAAGCTACCCCACCATCACCTCACGGAGCACCACCTAACAACTTTGGGTAGAATCTTTCATTTATACTCAACAAACCTTACGGCGTCAGTTTTGAGGAGAGACCTAAACCTACGGTTGGCTCTCCATACGATGTTCTCCTCGCTATCAACTACACCGGCATCTGTGGTAGCGATGTGCATTACTGGTCCGAGGGGCGCATTGGCTCCTTTATTCTGAAGGATCCCATGGTTCTCGGCCACGAATCTGCTGGAACTGTCCTTTCGGTGGGATCAAAAGTTAAGACCCTAAAGCCCGGCGATCGAGTTGCCCTGGAACCGGGATACCCTTGTAGACGCTGCCCCGCGTGCTTGTCAGGGCATTACAATCTCTGCCCAGATATGCACTTTGCTGCGACTCCGCCTTACGACGGCACGCTTGCGGGTTTCTATACATCACCTGAAGACTTCTGCTATAAGCTTCCAGATCACATATCTTTGCAAGAAGGTGCGCTGATCGAGCCGCTTGCCGTCGCAGTCCATATAGTAAAACAGGCCGAGATCAAGCCGGGGCAAAGTGTAGTGGTGATGGGTGCAGGCCCAGTGGGACTTCTCTGCTGCGCAGTCGTGAAGGCATATGGGGCGGCGAAAATCGTTACAGTTGATATCCAGCCGTCGAGGCTCGAGTTCGCGAGGGAATACGCCGCCACACACTCGTTTACCCCGGAAAGAGTATCCGCAGAGGAGAACGCAGCTCGGTTGATAAAGGAGGCGGAGCTGGGAGAGGGAGCTGACGCCGTCATTGATGCATCCGGCGCTGAGCCTTCAATTCAGACCTCCCTCCATGTTGTACGCAGAGGTGGTGTGTACGTTCAGGGTGGAATGGGCAAACCCGATATAACGTTTCCGATAATGGAGCTGTGCCTGAAAGAGGTCACTGCGAAGGGCAGCTTCAGATATGGCAGCGGGGATTACAGATTAGCTGTGGACTTGGTTAGCCGAGGTGTGATTGATGTTAAGAAGTTGATCACTGGTACAGTGAGCTTCAAGGAGGCGGAGGAAGCCTTCAAGAGCGTGAAGGCCGGGAAGGGCATCAAGGTTTTGATTGCTGGGCCAAATGAAAAGTAATGTTTAGTATTGGGAAGATTGATGTACTCCTAGTCTCCATTATTTACGTCCTTTCATTTTTCCGATGTAAAGAAGAGCATACGAGTAGCTAAAGTCCCACAGCCTTTTGAGTCCAACTAGACTAGTGTCGGGATTGTGATAATTAGCATATGGACAACGCCTCTTTGAGGGGTTCTGAAATTCTGCTGCATCTTGCTGTGTTAAGAACTCTCGCTATCGACAAGTCGAAAAACATCTATATGAAGATACATGCCCGAGTCGAAGGCGATTTCTGCATCACAGATATAAATTGCAATGGGTACTGACATAAAATCCCAACTAGAAGATCCCCTCATGCGAACCGCGCGGCTACGTGGTGTTGCCTGGTCGCGGTACTTCGTAGACTAGAGCATTGCTCTATGCAGATCTATGGGCCCACACTTGTTCCTGCACGTAGCAAATCATACTAAGTGGTACAATCTCCACCAAGTAGCAGTTTAAGGGCTATGAATGGAGCAGATCCGTGGCTGCCATGTGCGAATGCTATTTCTGTTTCAAGACGAGGCTGTCGTTAGACGCGCGGTTGGAGCTGGCACCACTCCGTGCTGCACGGCAGACGGACCAAGTGGGTTGACCAGTATTGGTTTACGCAATTCTGCAGTTGGTTGGCTATTTGCTGATCTTGTTCTCCATATGGCGGGTCCTGTGAAACCATCCACAATATCATGTGCTGTGCATAGAAGGGGTAGAGCAGATGGGAAATCTATAATGTCGCACAAAAAAAAAGGAACGACAAGATTGAGAAAAGAGAGAATATAGCCCCTACTAAAGTGAGGGGTGTTGGTTTCTAGTCATGCAGTGGCCCAATTCATATCGAAGGACTAAGAGAAGGCACTCTCAAACCTAAGAAGGGCTTCAAGTTGAATGGGTCTTCCCACGACAGTGGTCCAGGCTGGTTCCCCGTGCCCGGATAATCAAATCGAATCTCATTATTTTCCATTTTCCAGTCCCCTTGACCTATTTCCTTTCCTTTTTTCTCTTCCTGTCTATTCCTGTCCGCTTCCCATCCCATTTTCCCATTTTCTCATACGCCGAATCTAACCCCTTTCGTGAGTGCATACAGATACAAGAACCCCTTCATACCAACAATATGGGGGGGCGAACTAGTGAGTAACGAAAGGCAGTTCGCACTGCCTATCATTGATGACAGATTGTTGCCGGGTAAGACAGCCGTTCCCACCCTGATCTTCGTAACAAAAGGACCGCGACATGGAAGTTGACAATTCTCTCACGCTTGTCCCGTACAGGACAGCCATCTTTCCATCGAGCGATTGGCTGTCGAACGCATACACACGGCCATGAGCGACTGTACATGCGACAAAGTGGTTAGAGTTGCAATGTTGGGTATGATCCGTTGCAGCGCGCTAAGACGTTTCCAGCCTTTGTGTAACAATGAAAGGCATGTGCAACTCCACCCAACGTTGTGTGACGTGAAGCCTCTTCGATTTAGCCTTTCTCGCTGAAGCCAAGGTTGGCTAAAGCGGATCTGCGGGAGTCAAACGAGGCGGAACGAAAACCAGAGTCCAGTCTCCACTCGACGGCCACGTCCGTGTTCCGCTTCGGGCCGCGTTGATCGGTGGTACACAAGAGCCAACTTCAACTTCCATCCGAGGTTCGTCGAGGATCTGGAGAAGGCGAACCTCGATTTGCCGTCACGCTTATCGACCAATGCCGCGATCAGTTAAAGTCACTCCGCATATACGCGCAGGTAAGCAATCCTGGGATGGGAAACACACCTTCCCAATTGGCCTGCCTGAGAAATCGCCCGAAGACACCCTGACTAGGGAGATAGTGCCAGCTGTACAGTATCGTTGAGATTGCAGGCGCTTAGAGGTGCAGCTGCATACGGAGCAGGCATCGTATGCGCGCGCAAGCAGGTGTGCCTCATGCGCTGGCCCGGATAAAAGGCTATGTCCGGACGCCTACTAAGATGGCTGTACTGCTCCCCATATTCAACTGCGAGCTCGGCGGAACAAAATTCACCGCCGGTGGGTACCAAACCGAAATACCGCAGCAATGTCATTGCTGCATGATGAGCGGTCAACAGTTTAGGCGGCTGCAGGGCGACGGGCTGTCCAAATATGCCTATTTTCGTTGATATCGTTAGCACTATTATTATGAAAAATTTGCACTCCATGAACGCAAGAGGAAAAGGGATACAGGAGACCAACATATTGCAGTATGCGCGAAACTTTTTTGAGCCGATTTCCTGCTTGACCTCGGAGCATAGCTTAACGACTGCGGCTGGCTCCCAGTTATACATTCGGGTCAGCGGAGCCAAGCTCATAGCCTCCAGCCCTTGCGCGAAAGCAACGTTATACCACCGTCCGACATCTTTCTGTTCTGGGTCAGCAGGCCATGAATTTAGGGGAATCTTGATGATTTGCTCTTGGATGTCGACAAAGCCTCGCGTTGCTAGTAGACCCTGGGTGTCCGTTTTGTAGGCCAGCGGGCGATACGCTCGCTCTATTGCGTCCGAAACGAGTCGATGCCAGTTGGCTAATTTGGAATTGGCCAAGAGCGCACCATCTTCCGAGCGTGGTGCCATATCAATTTCGACATGTTCGAGGCATCCAGACCCAGGCCGCAGGTGGCTCGCGGAAATTTAGTATTGCGTAAATTGGAGGAGGAGGATTCTTACTCGTAGATCTTCTGGTATATGTCTAGCCAGCTTGTGATGCTACCGTCAAGCATTCGCATATGTATCAAATCCCACGAACTCTCACCCCAACCAATCCACGGTGACTCGATGTCTTGTCGGCTAAAGGCAATATTGGGGCGTGTGCTACTGATCAAAAGTCAGTACGGGGACTTAGAAACCATGCCAGGGCCATACATTGTAGGCTGCTCGAGAGACAGATCTACTCCCAGGATCTCAGCAGTCGGGTATTTGCTATATGGACAATGTCAGTAATTGCCACGGGCATTGGAAATTGATTCCTCTAGGTTGGGGAGTGTGCTGCTCACTCTCCCATATCAATTGCCCAAATTCCTGTCCCCGTCCCTAGGTCCAAGATTCGGGGTCCTCGCTCATAAGGCCCAGTAAATGGGATAGAATGAAGCCGGTCTTGCCTGGCAACGGTGAAGAATTTGTGAAAGATGTCCATGCGATCCATTTCGGCCTTCACGCCTTGCCCTTAGCCGGGAGTCCCAGAACCAAAAGGAGGACGAGGAAGGCGGAATTTCTTACCTCGTCGCATGGCAACATGTACTTTCCCTTCCGAAAGCTATGGTATAAGCGCCCATTCTCTGAATACTTCTCCGGCTCTCCTGGAGGTAGCGCAGCAGGATGTGGGGGTACAAAGGGTATTCTGGTAATAGCACAGGTCAGCTTTGTCTTTTTGATTTCATCTCGCAGCGATATGGCAAAGGCGTGTCTCTGAGCAGTTCTCAGTCATAGAGCACGCGCCGGCAGTGGGATGGATCAAGGGATGTGAAGAACTCGACATGTGCGAGTTGAATTCGGTAGGCAAGGAAACTTGAAAACTTTTGGAGGCCTGGAAGGAAGGGAAATTCCTACCCGTTATTGGCCATCTCCTGTGCCCTGTAGGCGATTTATATAGGAAGAGAGAATCGCAATCGATGCTGCCGAAACTGCAACAGCTGCATGTGTAAATACCAGCAGCAATGACAACTTGGCGGAGGGGCAGGATACTCTTAGGGCTGGAGGGGGGAATTGCGAGAGGGCCCAAAAAAAAGGGAAGTAAAAAGGCCCGGGGAAGAAGGTTGTGTCTCATGCAGTAACGACGATAATGACAGAGGGAGAAGAGTTGTACGTAGAAATCGAGCCGGTTTTCATCGGGGTCCCCAGCACCTAGTATAGTTGGTCTAGGTGAGTCGTACGTCAGGAATGGTCTGATCCAACTGTCCACGGCCACCGCAACGGCTGCACCGCACAGACGGAGAACACCACAACAGAGCCTAGTAGGAACCTGGCTCCGGCTGGCCGGGGAATGGTTGGTATTCGGGAGGGTGCAGGCGGTCCAGGGGATGGACGAGGACTCTAAGGAGGACGGCGGTGGTGCTCAAGATGGTCGAGGGGCAGTCTTAACCCCCCGGAGGTTTGGAGGGAGAGTACTGTAAAAGGCGGTTGTGGCTGTGGGAGCGCAGTGGTGAGAGATTTCTCGGCAGCCAGAACGCGATTCTCCAGGGTTCAATAGGCAGTTCTGGAAGTCTACGGAGTACTCTGTAGAGAATTCCGAGGGAAATTTGTTTCGGATGTACAAGACGCGTTTCTAAACAACTGTCAGATTCATGCAGCGTTTCATACCTGGCAGAAGTCCCCGAGGCCTTAGTTATAGGGACTTAATTTGCTCGTACTAGTGGCAAGGGACAAGATCCGTCGGCCTGGAAACCTAAGGAAGATAGGTTGATGGAAGACCAGTCCCCACTAGGGAGACGGGAAGGCAACGACCGTAATTTAGACTTTTCTGGACCCGCTCCCCCTCGTCTTCCCGTTTCGTTGTCGCGCGCGCACCCACTGGGCTCTTAGTGTGCAGGCAGTGCTGTACTAGAAGACCCAGAGGCCCGGAGGTCCAGTTGGTCAGTTGGCTAGCTGGCGGGCGGGCGGGCGGTTGGGCGAAACGCGTCCCGAGTCGGTGGAGGGCCTGGGTTGTTTCGTTTCTGGAGTTCCACAACATCGCTCCCAGCGCCTTCACCTTCAAGCCGAGCATGGGGTCCCCATCGTGAATGTGATGTTGCTGATACTGCTGCTCTTGTGCTACGTTGAGGGAAGGGGGGAGGGCTGGCTTGGCCATGACAACACACCGGCCCCACGCCCACGTCGGGCTTACAGCGTCGTGCCGCCAGCAGGCCCATCTTAGGTCCCCAGGAGCTAGTTTGCTAGAAGTAAATGAACTTCGGATAAACCAAATAGGAAGCCAATCGCCAATGGGTCTGAACGGCCTGCCAGGTTTGATTCAAGCGCGCTCGCCTTTCCCTGCCCTGCTTCTTCCCGTCAGCTTGGTGACGTAGATTCGCCTTGGATATGTAAAACATCTCACACAGAAGTGTGGCCTCTCGTGGATGGATCGCAATGCGGCCAGGTCGGAGTGTGACGTTTGAAGCCTTGGGGGTTGCGCCAAACGCGAGAACTAAAATGCGATTGACCAAGGCGGAAATTGGTTTCATGATCTTCGTTGGCTCCTGCCCGACTCACGTCGCGATTTGATGCAGAAGTACGTGATCTCCCACTTCATTCGCTGTTAGCGGACGCGAATTCACGTCCCCGAGCGGCTCCAACAAATTCTTCAGATGTTTTGCATGCCACGGCATGATTCGTGCATTGAGACACACTATCACACCAGCGGGAGAGATAGCGAGACTACATAGCGCCGTGGCATTGCTCAGCTGGCAATTAATCATAGGCCTGCCAGGGCTGCTTTGGCCGATTGCATGTGCGGTATCCGTCCTACGATGCCGTGGTCACGACCTTTGGCGAGGACAGCATCAATCTAGGCAAGCTTCCATGATCCTATTCGCAGGATGTCTGAGGTATAGTCCGTATTTCATATAGGGACTGTGAGACCTGGCTATTGCAGCTCTACCGTCATTTCCGCATGCTGTGATTTTAGATGGGAGCGCCAGTGCCGCCAACGCGTCTCTGCTGCCTTTGACATGAAGTTCTCTTCCGGCGGAGTATGAAGCCTTCCGGATTGAACGAGTCCTGTGCAGCCTCTGGCCGGGCCTACTGTTACTTGGCCGACTTGGGCGTCTGCCGGAATTCTTCTTCGTTAGTGGAACTCGAATGGAAAGCTATGAAGATAGACATGCAGAGGGCCATGCGGGTAGACATGTGGAAAGCTATTGGAGTAGACAAGCCTTTGACAGCCAGGATCGAGTTCTTGGGTCCTGGGAAAAGCTGGCCAGGGGAGTGAACGAAACCCTGCGTGCCAGCCCCGCAACACCCGCAGCATCGTTGCAGAAGGGGAGGGATCTAGAATACCCGTCGGTACCCAATCACATCCTGCCATAAAAGGGAGCCTGTTGCTATAATCTCTTGTGTAGGGGTCCTTGTAGCTGGATAATGAATGCCCGCTGATCGCCCGACAAAAGGACCCCAGAGGTGAAGCCAAGCGTACGAGGTACCGTAGTACGTGCGGAAAATTGGGAACAGAAAATGGCATCCTGTGCTGGCCTACGGCGCGGGGCATTTTCATGTGGGAGAGGGTGGGTGGGTACCGGCACCTGCAAAGCCAGCATCTCCTGCTGTGTCGCACGGCAGGTGTGGTCGAGATCCCGTCCAGCGAGAGCCAGACCGAGTCCATGGCCTTGGAAACCTGGGCGCATGGTAGAAATCGTCGACTCAGAGAATAATGGAGTGCCGGCATCTCACTGCGCTGGCGCGGTACGACATCCAAGGGGGACCAAGCAGGGCGTGCATTGAGGAAGCTGCCGCGAAATGACAAATAAGTGCTTGGTATTGATCTATCATTTCGTTGGTGGCGTTCCGTCGAGATACGAGTTATCCCTCCGTCCCCTCCGATGTCGACTCGGCCATTTGTGGCTCCTCACTTCCCCGTCAACATCAATTCGATCATGTGGATTGCGTGAAACCACCCCCCCCCCCTCCCCCCTCTCCAATTGCATCCTCTTACCTGGCCACCACTCAGTGTCTCACGACCTATGTATGTGAGGTTGGAATTGTCTACAGTGTGTATATCACATCTGCTGCCTTAATTGCGACCCCAAATTGCCCTGGCTGACCCCCCTGCAGGACGCCCGACTTATCACAACTTCTACGAGCGGGCACGTAAATAATAAGACCGCAGGATACGACCTAAGGCTGACATCACCCCGGAGCATACTCGCAATGGGCGCCGCACAGATGTTACTCGGCTGTCCAAGTCTCCCAACACTCTTTAGGACCTAGGCCAGCGCCATTAGACGTCAATCACTGCCCTATCAGGCCTGTCCCGACACTCTGGAGACGAGTCCGCAGTGTACAAGCATCATGTGGACCGATTTAGGAGGGGATTCCCTGCTGTTGATAGTCTTAGAGCAGACAAAAGTACCACTACACCGTGACGCTATTTATCCCCTCCCGTGTGACGTTTGGGCCACCTCATCTTTGTATCTGGTGCCCGAAAATGTCCTCCACAGTTACATGCGGCATGTCTCAGCACTGCCAACAGCTCCCGGGTCAGCTCATATCTCCCCGGCGTACGCATATCAGGATGGGCCGGCCCGGAAGGGAAGCCCGCGGGCCAGTAAGGATGGTCCGACCGGCGCTGGGAAATTGGCGTCCTGGGTTTCCGCGGCAAGGGCGGGATGCTGCTGCCCGTCAGCTGCCGCGTTAATGGGGACCCATCTTCCCGGGTCGCAAGGCATGTTTCTCAACAGGAAGCCAACAAAATTCCCTAGCAGTACTGTATTAGGCAACTCTTAATATTGTAGACACTTATGGCGTCTGTGGAACGCCCATCGCTATGCTGCCCGACCCAGAACGATCCTTCCCCCCAGGGCTTGAAGACAGTTCCAAACGCCTCGCTGTGTAAATACCTGGCCCTTATGTCATTTCCATTTCTTCGTTATCGTCTGTTTCCGAGTCCAGTGTCTGTGTCTGGTTACTGTCTACGCTAGCCTTTCGCGCCGAGCCGCCGTACCCGAATCGAGATCCTCCGAGTCCACCGACATATTCAAGCTCTTCTCCTAAAGATAGGCGTTAATATATGGTACGTAGATAGCTGAGGTCAAGTTCCTCGTCGGAACTCGCATAATGCTCACCTCCCACCACGCGACCTTCCATGTCGATCTCCTGCGACAGTTCCACGATCGCTTGACGCGGCAGCTTCAGAAAGCCGCGCGTACGCACAATGCGACCCCAGTGCATCAGGCAGAAGCTGGCTGCCCGCCTGCGGAGCCAATCTTCGCTCGCAACGCCTGCACAAAGCCATATGATGCAGGCGTGTTCGACATCCAGCTCCTTCGACAGCCGGTTGACACATAGCAGCCGGAGGTGTGGAATGTTGTAGATGTTCGACATGACCAACAAGCCGGCCACATCATTTAGTTCTGGACAATCTTCAGGGTGGATGCTATCAGTATAGAGGAAGTAAAGGAATGCTCTGACAACGCTATATGGTTCGGGGATGTGCATCTTTTTCGTGTGAAACTCTGCCATTTGGGCATTGTAAAGACGCGCAAAGTGTGGCCACCTAGCTTGTAGGATTAGCTTATGAACATATATGGGAGGAGATGTCGACGCGTCGGGCGAGAGCCACTGTTGTGCATTCTGCTCGTCGTTGTGCAAGATTCCGGAACCTAGGAGGTCAGAATTCTCCCAATCGCCATCTTTCAGAGCCGTGATTATGAAGTCAGCTCCACTGTCCATCTCCGGGGATACATCAAACAGCTTCGCGAGATCTGCCCCAAGCCCTTTGGAGGGCTGAACGAGAGTTGAAGTAGGTCGTGAAGTCTCTGCGCGTGGCTCTGGAGTAATGGTATTCCCGAGAATGCCATACCGACGAAGGTCTATTTCCATGATATCGCTAGACGGGTTAGTTTATACGCATGATCCTACCACAGCTTTCAACTAACCTCAGGTATTCCTCAAATCCACCGGGTCCCAAATCAGTTGTTGTGAGATCGGTTGGACAGCCAAGGAGCCATGCTTTCGTCCCATCTTCGTTCATAGTGCAGTAATGCCATCTATAGCCTTCCTGGAATATATCCCGACCCTCAGCGAGTTTCTGCCATCGGAGCGTATCCAGATCTAATGAGGATAGAGAACATTCCTGCGGAGTTATGGTTGCAGCAGGAGTCACAAAATCAAGCAGTGTGCCCGATGTATAGACATGGAAATGCATGCCTGAACCTTGAGCGGGCACATTTGGGCCAGACACAAACTTTAGGGACGAGATGGCGCCAGGTGCAATTGGAGGCGACATTCTTATTTGGAAAGATTGAGGGTTGACCTGAGCACTGCTGGAGTTTGCTGCATATCCCGAACTTCCAACAACAGGCGGCGATGGTGCTGTGGCATACTGCGGTCGAGATGAGCCTGTCGTTCTACTCAGCGGCGAGTTCCTGTCAAGAGACCCGAATTGGGGAGGAGAGTCGAAAGCAGGGCTTCCTTTCAGGTCCAGCCACCAAATATCACCAATCTTGTCCATATCTTCGCTAAGACCACCGAACACCCACACTCGGTCGTTCCAAAGGTAGACTGAATGGTCGAATCTGCCGACAAACTTCCATGCCCTGGACCAGGTGAAGGTCTTAAGGTCAAGGTAGCAAATGTCATCGAGAACATAATTATCATGACCGGTTATGCCTCCAACAATAAACAACTTGTCCTCATGTAACACTGCCGCATGTCGTGCTCTGCCTTTTGGGATGGGTCCCGTCACAGCTGGTTGGGTCCAGTGAGCAGTCTTAAGGTCGAAGATTATGAGGTCCGAAAGGTATGCCCTATGTTCATTCTCACCACCGAATATCAAAAGTTTGTCCCCTTGATATAGTGTAGCAGTATGACCTGTTGATAGTCAGCACATAGTACGTAAGGATAGATCGGGAGAAGAGAGATCCGTACCCATTCTGACTCCTGGAATATCTCCATAATTATCGACTAGGGTCCACTGGTGGCTGACCATATCCAGCCTCAACACATGATTGTAAACTTCATCAGTGTACTGGTCGAATCCTCCAAAGGCGTAGATCTGGTTGTTGCCGCAGAAAGTAACCGATGCATTTACCAAGCACGCCGGCCGTTGACCCAGAGTCCTTGTAACCAGGGGGCGATAACCATCGGAGTTGACCCGTCCCTTGATGGGAGAATTGGGCATGAGAAAAGTGTTGTTTGAGGATGTTGCAGAGCTTGGAGTTCGGGAGGGGACAAGCTGATTGCTGCTTGTAGAAGGGCCGGCCGACCCAAATACGGAGAGGGTGCCTCCAGATGGAGTCGAAGGTTGTGCCATAAGGTGCGGAATGCTATGACCAAGCTAGAGCCCGCAAGTCCCAGAGCCCAAGCCAAGATTTCAGACCTCTGGACTTCCAACCTTTGGGCCGTCAAAAGCGAAAGCAAAGAATAGGTGGTCCACAAGCATTGGCAGTGGTCACATATGCCCTGCCATTGTTCTGCGATCAAACTGGTGTTTTCACGGAGTTCGACAGAAGTTTGCTTTCGTGCCTTCGATTATCAGGCAAATTCACGCCTCAGGCAATACTTTATTTCTGCCCTGAAACCTTAGGCGTTATGCTGTTGCTGTGCGCAACCACGCTAGTCGTGTAAACAACGGCCCCTCCTTAAATATGATCCAGCAACGGCTTGGGATGTAAACTCTTCTCCCTCTCTCCTCATATTACTCTCTACAAATCCGCACCTTTTACCTCCACTCCACCTCCTCTCCACCTCTTCATACCCTCTACCCAAACATTCGCACAAGAGTCTTTCAAGTCTACTAGATCTTTCTGCACGTGCTGTCACAGTACGGCCATTGATCACTCTCCGACATAGAATCATTCTTCAAACCGTTCATATACCGAGCACAACGATCATACTAACCAAACATACCAGGAACCATTAGGTTGAGTCTCTTGGAGCTCGTTCGATATACTGAACCTCCTTATTATCGATCGATACATTTAATTGTCTTTCGACCGAGATCATAACCGGATACTGTAATATGGCTACCGCAGTATCTACCCCAATCAAGTCCCACACGGGCATGTTTTCTACCCGTACTGCTGGCGGACGGATGCCATTGACCCCATCTCCTCGCGCACAGACAACTACACTACCGCTGAACAAGTCTTCACCGTTTACTCCCGAGAGAAATGTATCTGATGCAGAGAGCATAAAGGTATCCTCGAAGTCCACGTACGGCGGAAACCTTTCGTCGCATTTCTCCAAGTCGTCAAGAGCTACACATCGCGACTCACCAAAGTCGAACATTGCCAAAAGTGCGCAGACTCCCCGCCGCGCTCTTGAACTCGGTGTCTCCGACTTCACTCTTACTGGAACTGGCTGCAAGACACCTGGTAGCAGTCGATCACGGAAAGGACCTCTGCGTCAAAAGCCTACCAAGACTACACTTGCTTTCGGTGATCGATTCATCCCAAATCGCACAGCCAGCTCAGCCATTGCAACCGTGGGCTCGGGAAAGCTGGACCTTAGTGACAAGCAGCGCCCAAAAACAAGCGGAGGAGAGAGTTCATCAGTCTTGGCATCTGGTGCAGATGATGCCTTGGCCGCCATGGGATCGCTGTCCTTGGACGACGAGGACGAGTCATCTACATACTCCCGTCCTTCACCAAACACCGTTGCATATCAAGACTCTCTCGCCTCGGCCTGTGGTGTCTCTCTGAATCAACGAATCCTGGCGTTTAAGCCAGCCCCACCAGAGTCGACGAAGCCAGTTGACCTTCGCTCGCAGTACAACCGACCACTCAAGAATGCCAATACCGCATCGGCCCAATTCAGGCGTCGTGTTGCAACAGCACCTGAGCGTGTCCTAGACGCTCCGGGCCTTGTGGACGACTATTATCTCAACCTCCTTGACTGGTCCTCTGGCAATCAAGTCGCCATTGGTCTTGAGCGTAATGTTTATGTCTGGTCTGCCGAATCTGGCACAGTGAGCTCTCTTTTAGAAACTGGCCCTGATACCTATGTCAGCAGTGTCAAATGGTCGGGTGATGGTGCTTATGTCAGTGTCGGCCTTGGTACTGGTGAAGTCCAGATCTGGGATGTTGAGGAGGGCACAAAACTCCGAAGCATGCACGGTCATGACACTCGAGTTGGCGTCATGGGATGGAACAAGCATACTTTGTCAACCGGTGCCCGATCTGGCCTCGTTTTCAATCATGATGTTCGCATCGCCCAGCACAAGGTTGCTGAGCTCGTATCACATACCTCAGAGGTGTGTGGTCTGGAATGGAGAGCAGACGGATCCCAGCTCGCAACTGGCGGAAACGACAACCTTGTCTCTATCTGGGACGCTCGTTCATTGGCTGCACCAAAGTTTACCAAGACCAACCATAAGGCTGCAGTGAAGGCGCTTAGCTGGTGCCCATGGCAGCCAAATCTTCTTGCTACCGGCGGTGGATCATACGACCGTCACATCCATTTCTGGAACTCGACCACTGGTGCAAGAGTGAACAGCATTGATACTGGGTCCCAAGTTACCAGTCTTCGGTGGAGCCCTCATTATAAGGAAATCGTCAGCACAAGTGGCTTCCCCGACAACTCTCTCAGCATTTGGAGTTACCCTACCTTGGTGCGCAATGTTGAGATTCCAGCTCACGAGACGAGAGTTCTCCACAGTTGCCTGAGCCCTGATGGGCAGATGCTTGCGACAGCCGGTAAGCACGAAAAATTATATTCAACATAACCATAGCTAATTGGCACATAGCTGCTGATGAGAGCTTGAAGTTCTGGAAGATCTTTGAGAAGAAGGCTGGTGCTAGCTCATCCGCAGCGGCTGTCGCTAGTGGAAAGGCTGATATGGCCAAGCAAATGACTATCCGATAAGAGGAAGTCGTCAAGCGTCTGGGGAGTGCCCGGGCTTCCCAGGGAGCAACTGGTAAGGTGCAAAGGAAGATTCCATACTTGCTTTAGCGGTTGGATTTCACAGCGTGGAGTTGGGGAGTTATTGATTTCTCAATGCCCATGGCAGAAAGTGCTTCACCTGGTGCAAATGATGCTTGATGATAGATGACTATAGGTAGCATGTCATTCTTATTGGCTGGTTTCTAAAACAGCCTGAACTTTGTACGTAGATTTAATATCAAGAAGAATTCTAGGCTTACAGCATGGCGAGGTGGTCACAGAGGCTCTAGGTTGAAGTGAACGAGAGTAAGATGCGGTCAGGCAGGCTGAGGTTATCGCAATAGGAGTCTTGAAATAATATCTCGTATCTCCAACTCGATACTTCTAGCACAGATCAATTTTGGCCCTTAAAAGTTATTTTCGCGTAGGCGATGAGGCTCTGCGTATTAGTAAGCCGGTAAGGGCGTACCGCTACCATATCCCAGTGCCACCAGCCTCTCCTCTACAACTCCGCTGGCCTGGACGACGAAGAGTCCCTTCAACGCCGCGGACCACAATTAAAGCCTTCTACGAAGTTGGATCAGATAGTCAAGAGCCCGGATAGTCATACAAACGCACCACACATCTGCTTGCATTGCGTGGGGGGGACGTATCGCCAGCAAACTTACATTCCTTCATTCGATTCACCTTCTCTCGAGAGCATAGCCTCGCTCTGGGATTTCGACATCGCTCTGCGGGACGTGTAAAGAGCGGTATTCAGTGAATACAAGAGTAATCGACATATCTGGTTGTTAGACGCATAGGCTCAGTGTTGCGATCCACGATCCAGACGTCCTCCACACGCACACACACACACGCACACGACCATCACAATCCACAACCAACCAACACCCCGCACAAGCCGGAAGATGTCGAACACACAGGTCGGCAATGTATACTCGCAAATCATCGCAGATGTCGTCGAGAGCTCACGGGTCGATTTCGAGGAGGGTGGAGTTGAGGAACAGGTTCTAGAGGAGTTAAGACAGGTATGATAATCTGCCTCCACACATCAAGAGCCATCTCGTCGCATCTTCCCTCGTCAATTTCCATTACATATGCGTCTCTCATTAGCACCTTAATTATCATGCAATATTTGTCGCATCGTTGGGTTCACTCCGCCGACGAGGAAGACGGTTGTGCTGGTCGCGCAGCTGATTCTCTTCTCGCTGCTGCCTGTGCGCTGACCCGCTGATTTTGCGGGTGGGCGATCCTCAGTATATGGCTTTTTATACCGAGACGCCCCAGCATTTCGCTTCATCCAACGCTAGCGCGTTTTCGGCTTATTACGAGTCACGTGCATTCCTACTACCAGGCAGAGGCCTTCATCTTTGTCCCATTACTTAGGAACCAGCCTTGTGGACCATGAGAAGCCTAGTACTGACAAGCATGTATAGGGCTGGCAACAAAAGCTGTCTCAGCTTCAGGTTGCTAACTTCCCGTGGGACCCCAAGCCGGAGCCACAGCCAATCGTCAACCCCCCTACAGTTCCCTCAAATGCTGGAAACTACCAACCTATGAGCGCGCCGGTCCAAGGTTTTGCTCCTCCATCCGCTCAGAATAATGTTCAGCACATCAAGACCGAACCTGGCCTAGAAAGTCCGACCACACAGGGCTCGTTCCAAACCCCAGTTTTGACAAACCCTAATGCCACGACTGCCCAGCAACGAGCCGCTCAACATCTTCAGCAAAATTATGGCCAACGGGCTGCGGCATCCATTAATGCCATACAAGGCAATGTTCCGCAGCAGCCACAAAACACGCAGCAATCGATGCAGCAGCAGCAACAAGCATATACCCAGCAGCAAATGACGCAGATGCAGCAGCACTCGCAAGCGCAAACTATGTCCACTCAGAGACCTCAGATGACTCCGGAGCAGTATAGGCAAGCTATGGCTGCCACTATGCAGCAGCGTCTACAAAATCAAAGTAATAATGTGGGCAGTGCTCAGACTGATGGCGCTGGTGATGACACAATGGAAGCATTTGGCGTAGTGAAGCGCGGGGACGAGCCGATGGGACGCGTTGCGATTGACGGAATGATCCGAGAAAAGATTGCCGCCATGGGCAGAAGCATGGAAGGCGGCGGATTGATGTTGCCATTGAAACAAGCCACAAATCCGCAGTCACGTCGCCAAAAAGCGGCTCGCCAGAATGGTGCCGGTAACGCACAACATGACGGGGTGGATTCAGACGAAGATGACAAGGATGGTGTGAAGGATGAGGACTTAGACGAGGATGCCATCAATTCCGATTTGGATGATCCTGAAGATGGCTTAAACGATGAAGAAGATGATGACGAGGGAATGGGCCATATTATGCTCTGCATGTATGACAAAGTACAAAGGGTCAAGAATAAGTGGTGTGTTCATCCTGCTGTCTCCTTATCTCCCTTTGTTAAACAAAGAATACTTGCTAATCCAGATGACGAAATAGGAAGTGTGTTATGAAGGATGGCGTCCTGACTGTGAACGGCAAGGAATACGTCTTTCATAAAGCGACTGGAGAGTACGAATGGTAGAGTTTATAATCTCTTCGCTTTCTGGCTGTTCCACTCGCACCTGGACCCAGCAGGATAGGCTCCCTTGCGGCTTCTGCCTGATTATCATTCGCCCAAAGTTGACCCAAATATTTACAAATATCATCCGCGTCCTTTTAGACGCGGTCAGACCAGAGATACACCAATGCTTTTACGCCGCGATTCTCCCTTCCTTTGTCCCTCTTCTTCTAGTACTGGCCTTCGGCATGAGCGCTAGGGGGAAAAAAAACAACCTGGCTATTCCAAACCCCGACAAAAATACATAGACCCTGCGCGCGTTAGGAGAAAATTAATGGACTTATGGATGTCCATATGAAATTGACGACATTAAATTAAGTCCACCGCGAGGCGCCGCCCGTGGAAAATGAGATATATTGATGGCGAGATTAGGACGCATCAAACTTGTACCATAGAATAAGTCGTAAATGAGTCTCTCGTTTCCATGACCGTGGCACGTAAAATCCCAATTGATTTATGAAGTCTCGAATACTCGTAGCTTACACTGGGTATCGCGCTCTCGAGGTGACTTTAGGTGTTCTAGGCGTCGTATGTATGATCAGATGTATTGAAGTCACAGCTCGGAAATTTAAAGCTGCCTTCCATCCGTATGACTCGCATCAGGTTGGCAAGTCCAAACAACGATTCATTTCCCTTAGAAAGGACGTTTCCCATTCTGTTTTTGCTCCATCAATATTCCACTGTTCCAGTCCCATCGCTCTCAGCCCTTCAATCCCTCCAGCCGCGTGCACATCGGACTGGCTCATCCGTCCAACATGCGCTCTCTCACCCACCCCGCCCGGAAAGTCCGGTCCTGGGGTTCCCTCTAAGAAGGCAGCTCTCTGACGGACGAGGTATCTCACATTAGTCTCGGTTAGCGGGCATGCTGGGATATACAAAACAGAGCTGTCTCCTGTGCCTTTATGAATCTTATCCACGGCATGAAGGCTGTCGCAGTGCCATGCTACATAATCGCCAGGGTTGACCCGCGGAACATGTATCATCGTTTTGCTAAGTTCGAGATGTGGATGTAAGGCGTCTGTGAGCTCCTGAGTGCATCCCAGAGACGCTCCTTGCAGCAGCGGGGTCTGAATTGTGTCAAGCTGCCAATTCTGCTCTTCGAGGTACCCGTTTTTTGACGGATCAGGGTTTATAGCAGAGAAGAACGGCCGGAGGAGGAAGTAACTAGTAGCCAGAGAAAATAACGGGTTCACCAATAAAGTGCCTTCTCCCGGACCCGTTCCGCTCATGCTCAGCCAGCCTTGGAACATGCGGAACATGCTACACGCCCCTGCACCGTCATAAAGATCGCTCTCAACATTAATTCTAGTCGAGCATTCCCAGGGGTCAAACTCCTCGAATTGCCCTGCGAAGATAGATGCATATGGGTCTCCGATGCCGTAGCCCTCAGGCTCCCATCTCTCGACCGATCCGCCGTCAACGTGGGCACCCAGAGCGAAGCCAGCATCTCCCGGTTGTCGGATACGTAATCTATCAGCGTAGGAGACGGTGTAATTTATATCAATGGCCGCAGAGGGTTCTTTGGCATGCCAGAATGAAAGTAAGAAACGCTGCGTTTCTAGCATGTTCGGGTGAGCTCGGGCTTTCATCTGTCCAGGAGACCAGTATAATTCAAATACGGCCGGGATATCAGCAGGAAACGCTTTCGTGGTGGGATTGGCCTTGATATAGGAGCGTATCTCTTCTTTCCAACTGAGAGCGACTTCCTGCTCAACCACGCCCCTGATGATTGCCGCGCCGCGTTTCTTCAGCGCGGAAGCGAATGGTAGGACACGAGAGTGGTTTTTGATTTCTGAAAATTCCATAGAGGGTATGATGTCGGATCCTGTGCTCGATATGTGATCTATCTCGCTGCGGAGGGCCTTTAGAAGTCGAGACCAGGAAGCTTGGATTGCAGCTTCTCTGTTATGGATGAGCTTGCTCTTAATGTCTGCAAACCGGGGAGGAGGAGTCATGCTGCCGCTGAGAGAGGCAAAGACGGAAGATATATCACCTTCTTTCCTGGGCCCTCTGCTTCGTTGCTGGGCTAAAGTCGCAGTCTCAAGGGTGCGGATCTGTGAGATAGCTGCCCCGAACCGAGGGGTTCGTCGAAGAGTAGAGGGGATCATGGCCAGGGGCGCAAAATCTTGGGATTGGTGGATAGGCAAGGCTATACAGATACAGAACTTTTCTGAGGAAAGGAGACATATTTATACTTATTTACTCTTTTAAGAGTGGAGAGGAAGAGGTGTGTCGCTGCCAGTGATTGTCCCCCTTGATGCAACTGTTAAATGTTTAAACGGCAAGAAATATAGTAATCCAAAGGTAAAACGCTTAAAAGGCAAAAAGCGTGCACAACGAAGGAATGTTTGCCGCGATATCACGTGTTAATTGAGCACATCTCCAGATGTGTGAGATATTTGTAGAAAGAGGATGCTACCCTGTATCACCTGAGGTATAGTGTAAGAAGATAATTGGAGGCTTCTCCGTCCCGATTTGTACAAGTAGCACTTATCACGAGCGCAACTTTGCAGTCTTATATACCCTAGTTACTCACGCCAAAATGGAAGAAAACGAAAAGGCATGCACAACTTCAACATCCATGGGTAGTGAGTTTCCCAAAATAGTGCACGCACAGAACTTGGATGCTTGTCATACTGGCCAATCCGAAGAAGCGCCAGAGCAGCCTTAAGAACTGTCCCAACCCCTTCAAATACAAACAGATAGTAATTTCACAATTAGATTTTCGCTCTTTTTGCGCTTGGGCTCTCTGGATCATTCACCTCTGCCTTTTCGGCCATTTCCTCCATCTTTTTCACTTTTGCCGATCCGGAAGGCCTTCCTCTCTTCCTTGGTTCGCTGGTAGGGGTTTTGAGAGAAACTGTGGTGCTTCCTTTCGGTCGTCCGCGTCCACGGCCTGGAATGGCCGGCTTTTTGGTCTTCTTCTCGCTTTCAGGTAGGCGGGGACGGCCCCTTCCTCTTCCGCTTGGGGTATCTGGTTTGGACTTAGGCGGTTCAGTCTCCCTGATGATAACGTACGCTACTTTTTCTATGTCAATTGGTGACACCTCTAGCCTATTTTGCAGTTCTTTCGCTTTCGAGAAAAGCTCCTCGAATTCGGAACTCTTATATAAGATTTTGGCTTTTTCGCCGCCTTTGACTAGCCAACGGTAGGCTTCGTCGCTGAAGAAGGTGACATTGTCGGGATCATAAACTGCTAGGATGAGAGAGCCGGTTGCTGGCCCAATGCCTTTCAAGGGCTTGGTTAGTAACTCTAACACCTTTGCAATGTCAGATGGATTGGAGGCGTAATGGGCAAACGCGGCAGTGATGGCCTCCTTGACCGTTTCTTCCGAATTTGAAGCAACTTGCTTGGGAAGGGTAGGGCGGAATGTCCCATGGCGACTGTGGAGATGTCAACATTGAGTACACGTGAAGCTCGCCTAGACTCCTGAGGATAGTTGATGGTGTAAGAGGAAAGATAGATGTGATGAGTTGTCAACAAATTGAGGTAGTCAATGCTAAAAACTGGTCAAAAGATCAAGTTCTTACAGTTTCCAATCGACTAGCATCTGAATATCGGCAAGTACCATAGGAGTATCGCCGGTATTCTTTGAGAAGCGTGACGGCGCGTCGATATAACGGAACTTATCTAGATCCTCTAGTGTCTTGCCCCCTGCCCCTGCTACGAGAAAATCAGCTGCAATATACTGTCAATCTGAAAGACATACGTACCGGGTTTACTAAGGCCCTGAATGAGAGCCGGGTACCTGTCCAAGACTTCCTTAAATTCGGATAGGGTGATGGTGTCTGCGCTGGCCATACTGATGACCAGCAAGAATGAACAAATGCTGGAAGGAGGTTTGTTGACACGTCTTATAGCACCCAGAGCTCACGTCTCTTGTATACCGGCCTCCGTATAATTGGGATACAACTATATTTTTTCTCGATTTATGTTGTGATTGAAGTCTCTTGGCGTTGGAATAATGTTGCAAGACGCAAAAGCGCGACATAACAAGCGGCCGAATCTGGACTAGCCAGTTATTATATAAATTTGCGAATCTCCGGTTCCTGGCAAAATTCTATTTCTGCGCCTAGACTTCAGTAACGAAACTTCAAACACAACGTCACTCAGATCTACCAACCAACTGCCAAGATGGGAAACGTGCGCTCTTGTTGCTCCTGATAGCAAATCTTAAAAACTGACGTAGCACAGGGGGCCAAGGCCGCATCAAAGCGGGATCGCAAAGACAAAGATGTCAAAGTGGCCAAGTCTCAGCTAAAGGTCAACGAGCAAGCCAAGGATATCCAGTGCGATATTTGCAAGTCCACTTTCTTGAAAACGACCCGCGCGCCTGCGTATGTACCTCCTCATTGTGTGCCTTCTCATAGCTGCCTTTAGTTCTCGAGATTCAGTCCTGGGTCCATTTCGCTGACCAAGTTTCTCAGCCTTACCGAGCACGCTACAAATAAGCACAGCAAGACTCTCAAGGAATGCTTCCCAAACTTTGAGGAGAAACCAGCTAAATAAGCTTCGTTGCGATCATGACTACAATCCCCAACGAAAGTTTGAAGAGTGCCGGATATGTTGTGTTACATTATTTTGCTAGACGAGTTCAGAGTCACGAAGGAACGAGACACGGCCAGTAGATGTATGCTTTGAGGAATTGGCGCTTTGGGTAATCAATCTGGTGGTGGACAGAAAGGGATGCGTATGATGTACTTATGGTACACTTTACAATTCCGACACGCTCCGCAAAGTATTTAGTGAGCTTCTACAGCTTGCCCCCCTCCTGCCTCGCCATTTACCATCTCATCTCTTCCGTCATCTGGAGTTGATTGGGGAGCTTGTCTCCTCCTCTCAGCCTCTTGTTCCTTGCGAATATCCGCTAAGATATCAGGATACCAACGTTCTCCCACATCAGGGTGGCTCTTCACCCGATTTCTCAAGGTCGCCTCACCCAGTGTTTTAGCAGCTCCACCACCCCTAAACGTAAACTCGACATCATCCAGCCTACCGCCATTCCTGGCTACTACCTGCTTTCTCATATCTCGGATCCATTCCGGAACCCTACCTACTCCTCCGCCGTTATCCAGATCATTCAGCTCATCGAACTCTGCATCAAGGGCAACACCTTGGAAGAAGGGGATTGAGAACCGTGCTCCTGAACCTGGAGGCGGAGAGAGTACACGATGAGTCGTAGACATGCAGACGCCTTGCGTGAGAGCCTCCATACCCTGACCAATGGCGACAACCAGTGTCCCATCAATCGGCGGGCAGTCAATCCACTCCCCCCGTAAATTCTGAACCTGTAATCCTCGATGGGATGAGGCTTGCAACAAGTAACTACTCAGCATACTATCCTTGTGTGGCCCTACCCCTTGACCGCGTACCTCCTCACCATATTTCCACAACCCTAGCTCCTTCAGATCTGGGTACTTGACTATCTTCAGTTTGTGCTGCTGGTCTGCCTCAAAATATTTATTGAACGCACTAGCTGGCAAACCGATGGCTTCCGCAATGAGGGATGTAAAGAAAATACTAATCTCGCCCATCTGTGAGATGTATTCAGAATACACAGACTTGAACTCCGGGAGGTGTGTGGCTGAGGGCCAGAGTATGGGTGCGCGAAGATTCCGATACCTGGGTTCTGATGGAGACGGTATGGGATGCTCTGTCGAGAGGTCGATCTGTTCACGGTGGTCAATAGCGTGAGCCGTGATCTCAGCATCCAGGCGTGAATAGCCTAGGAAGCTAGGGGCATTCTTCATTTCTATCTTTATCCTATATATCAATTAATATGCGTTCAAAGTTGTGTATTCTCAAGGGAGAAACACACTTCTCTTCCATAGGCAAATCAAAAAATTTAATCCCCTGTCTGATAACCGCATGCGTCAGATCTCCGGGTATCCCTACATTCTTTAGGTACAAAAACCCGACTTCGAGGAGGGCATGCCGAAGCTGTTCTAGGAAGTGGGGTTTTGCGGAAGGGTCCTTTGCGTGAGCAAGGTCAAGGATGGGGATTGTAGAAAACGACATTATAATTTGGGTTTATTCAAAAGAGAATAGAAAACGATAGAAAATACCGTGCCAGAAATGTCAGAAAGATCGGTATAATCAAAGAATGAAGAACGTGGAGCTTGTCTGATGTTGACTTGGCGGCCATTCCCAATGCCCCGCTTCCGTCACGACATCTTCACGTGATCTTATCCCGCGTCCCAACGTTCAGCCAGGCACGGAAAACATTAGCCCTCTTTTGGTAGTAGGAAAAGTTGGGGGAATGAGGTTATGAATTCCATATTGTGTACTTTTTTATGTCTTGGACCGTCGTATACACAACTCCTAAGGTTATCGCTAAAACGCAAAATTCCCGCCATGATATATCATTAAGCTCATGCCGACACTTTACTCCCAAACAATGCAGTAACTTGATGGAATATATCTTCCATAGGCGGCAAGGCAAATGATGGCCCAATGTCAAACACCTCGGAGAGCTGCTGCTGTGTAACCACAGGATTCTCGTCTTGGTTATCATCCATTACTCTGTCTGACGGGTCCAGGATACCTTCCACTTCCATCTCTCCAACCTCTTGTTCATTTTCGACCAGACGCAGTAGGTCACCGACTGATTCTTCAGTGGCGTTAAGATGCAGAGCTGATGTTGACTGTGCAAGGCTTGTAACCACTTGGGTGCCTTGTTTTAGTACAGTTCGAATTTCTGCCGCTGAGTCAAGAACCAAATACCCCTCTGACCCAGCAGCTGGCAGTAACGCAGTGACTAGAGTCGGAAATGATTGCACCAGCACGGGTTTCAGTTTGTCTTGATGGAAAACTGCAAGCTCCGAGTGCCGATTTAAGAGAGATGGTTCTCCATATCGATCAGACGTTGCCGGCAGTGCAATGGCAAAAGTCTGACTACTTCGATCAACAGCTAGGTGCACCATCTCTATCTTCTGCTGGATTGATAAGGAGGAGACAGCAGACCCTAACTGAATGCCGCACCGGGTATCGTCCGCAACTAGATCATAGACAACTATTCGATCAGAGACGATGATTAAATCCTGGCCCAAGAAACCCATTTTCAAAATGGGGCCTTCGAACATTCCTGTGCGTGAACTTCGAATAGCACCCAATTCTGGATCCAGGAGGTGGACAATGCCGTCAATTTGCCTTCCGCAAGCGACAGCCAGAACTGATCCGTCTTCCGAAAACGAAACACAGCCATTTAGTAGAGGTTTGGCTGACTCATTTAAAATCTCTGATTTGCCAATGGATATTGCATGCTGGCAGTTCCAATTCCGTAGCGTCTTGCCATCTTTCCATCGAACAGGCACACCATCTCGCTTTCTCGTTCTAAGACACCAGATTCGAATAACACCATCATCTCCGATGGTCGAGAAGCGCGTCGAGCTTGGGTCAGCAGCAAGATCCAAAACTCTACCCGCGCCAGCAATATCAGTAGACTCATGGGGAGCATTTATTCGCGTGACTAGCTCCCAGTCACGGTTTTCCTTGCTCCATTGCCAGAACTTAAGGAAAATTTCACGTCTCTGTCGGCGTTCAGACCCCAGATCTTTCTCTTGATGCCGAAGAAAATCAAAGTCTCTCTTTGGCGGCATCCATTCATCAACTGTAGCAAGCCACATCCCATCACATGAAATCTGCATGTGGATGACCCTTGGTTCGGATATCAGGTGCATGTTAGGAGTGAGGTTGATATTAGTAATGTTTGTTCTAGTCAGAGCCTGTCGTGACACACCATGGCCAGATCCCAGATCAAATGTTTGCAGGAACGGAATACCCGTTATGCGCGGCTTATCAGGGCTGACGTCCTGTGCAGATCCGACTGCAAGAAGTAGCTGGGAGGGGTCGGTTGGACTAACAACAGCAGAAGTGCGTTGGAAATGAGCTGGTTCCAAGACATCTTCCTGGACTCTCCACACGCTTGAATCTACCGGATCTTCATATCTGAGGACGCGTGCTTGAATCCCTGCAATATTTGCTGTCGGCATCAATTCGGCGACTGAGAGGACCATTGTCGAATTGTCGGTAAGGTGGACACCGTAGGATGATCCTGATGGAGAGACAACAACATTTCGGATGGTGGCAGTCATATGGGGAAGGAACTGTTGTTTCCCTGTGTCGAGTTGCCAAAGTACTAAAACCGTCTCACTACCACCAGATATAATATAGTTGCCTATAAAGTTTAGTTTTAAAACGAATGGACGGTAAACTTGACATACCATCTAAAGACCATTTCAGGGTATAAACCACTTGCCGATGCCAGTGTAACTTGCGAGGAATTAATTGGATCCCAGATTCTCCAGTAGAGTTCCGCTGCGACCGAAAAATGTTCTGCAAGAGGTCGTTGTGTACAAATATTGACCCCTTTACATCGCCGATGGCTACATCGACGACTGGATATCGCATCGAGGCTTTGCTTGTCAAAGATAGAGATTTTGGTCTATCTGTAACCCGAATATCCAGAGATGATATAGCATCTGAAGATTCGAAGAGCCGAAACTCGTATTTGATCTTGTCAATAGTCCCGAAGTCTGCTGACCGAAGACTTCCGAGTAGGATCCCTTTCCCAGATGTTGCCACAATCACAGAGCCCTCCTTTCCGGTCTTCAGAAAATGAATTCGTTGATTCGAACTGTGTATTGTTCTTGCGGCTGTTTGTATAGGTCCATTTGGAGGTGATAATTCGTTGGCGGTAATGCGCCATCCACCATCTTTCCTGGCCTCTGTTGTAAAAACTACATCCCGTCTCCGGCCAGCAGACTCCATAGAAGCGACAGTCATATGGATACAACCTGTGGAAGATATTCCCCAGTACTGGTCTGCACCAGCCCCAGAAGTCCAGTTTATGCAGTATATTGCACCATCAGAGCAAGCTACCCACACAAGATCTGGGTTGGTTGGCGACAAACAGAAAGTGATGATGCGAGCATTGGGGCGGAGCTTAGAATCGATTGTCAGTCTTATCGATCTGGTAAGGAGAGAGTTCGAAGTTGAATAGACAAGGACGGTTGTCTGATTTGCAACAATGAGAAATCTGCTAGTATTAGCTAGGCTTCTGTGATACAAAATTGTGTCCTTACCTTTCATCCTGTGTAAAAACCGGATCAGCATCAATCATTCGCCCCCCGATCGATTCAGACAGCTTCCAGATATCAGGAGATTTTGCGATCTTAGCCTCTTGCTTAGCTTGCAATTTCTGCTTCTCTTTCCTCGACAACCCTTTTTTGCCTTCCTTGATAAAGTCTTCAAAGTCTACAGCCTCAGGGGAGATCGAGTCCCTCTGGATTTCTAATTTATCACCATTTATGCCATTCATGTGAATTGGCTCTTCGGTCCCCGCTGGTGGGTTAAAGGCTGTATCCCAGCCCACTTGCTCCAGAGGTTTAGAAGTTAAAGCGGAATTTTTGGACTTATTAGAAAGCTTTTCTCGTTTTAAGGTATCTTTAACATCAACAGTGCCCCTCTTGCGCTTCAGCGGAGAAGCCATGGTATTGTCGGAGGTCGTGTGATGGTTCGAGGTGGTAGTTGAACTTTTTCTATCGAAAGCCACGAGAAGTTCGCAAATAAAATTTAGCGTGAGTCTGCCACTCAGTTTTTTTCCCCAGCAAGGAAACGAGGACCAGGTTGCAACAAGCTTGAACACCACAGCTAGACAACGACGCCTACGTCCCGCGCTCTCCTATTAATCTAGACTGTGCGCGATATAAGCCAAGATGATTATTCCTGTTCGGTGTTTTTCTTGTGGGAAGGTAACACCCCGGCCATCGCTAGTAGATGAGCTCGCCGTTAATCCACACATAGGTTATTGGAGATCTATGGGAGCGCTACCTGAAGCTCATCGATGAGGGAACCTCGGATGGGTAAGCCGAATCAACACTCTACTCTTCTTCGAAACCGAATCCTGACAAAGAGAAAGAGATGCGATGGACCAACTGGGCTGTAAACGATACTGCTGTCGACGCATGATCATGACACACGTCGACCTGATCGAAAAGCTCCTCAAGTACGCTACCTTGATACAACCGGCTTCGGGCTACGTTATATGTGGACATGGTTACTAACAACTAGAAATAGATACAATCCTGCAGAAAGAGACGCGAAGAAAGCTGCTATGGCTTAGAGAAGGTCTGGCTGGCATTGCATAGGATTGGCGTTTATAGGCGGCGGGTATCAAATACTTCATAGTCGGCGCTCCGGGAAGGCATCAAGCTTGGGGCATCAAATATTGTCGGACAAAAAATATACATTTCCCAATACCATACATGCATTTCCTCTACGTCCAAAATCCCCAGCGAAAGTCGCTTGTGGCGAGTCACTGGACTCAGGGACACTGAACTTGCTATCTATTTGTAACCAACGAACGAGCCAACGCGATTTCCGAGGTAAATTGAGCCTTCTTGGGTTTAAGGCATGAGCATGCCAAACCAGTATTTCCTTGAGCCAAGAGCGGTGAAAGAACGCTACTGGGTTAGTTTGTTCCGGATGCTTGGGAAACACCAACATTGGCCTCTGGAGTCGATCCCCGCAGAGGGGACGTGTGATAGGCAGGGTGATGGTGCTGAATTCGTGCTCCAGCGCCTATGCATGCACCCTGTTCCCAGATAAGGCTTGCGGGTCTGGAGAAGGGATTATTATTTGCAAGACATGGCGCCGCACATTTGCACGCGCAAACCTAGGAGGGACGCAGAGCTGAGTCGAGTGGTTCTGGAATAGCCACCTGGTTCGAGCATGCTGTCGTCTTTTCTAACGGCGGTGAAAGAGTCGACTAATCCGATAGACTTAGGTACGGTTCTTTTGTCAAGACCGATTTACGACTGGAATATGTCGTGGCAGGCTGGGCTTGCAGAACTTTTGCGTCTGGTGGGTCGCGCAACCGGCCGTTGGCTGTAGAGCTGCACGCAGAGCCGTCGAGACCCGCGGCGCTTCTGTACAGATTTCGCACAAGAGACAGACTTTGCGAGAAGACGTACCTATGAGTGCACATTAATCGCAACATCACCCGCGTATACATTGGCCCGTACGCGGAAATGGGCCGAGAAGCCATTGACCCGCCATCCAAGTCCGTGGATCTCCTCGGATGGGCTGGATCGACGCCTTTCCCTACTCTCCCGCAGCCGGGGTTATCAAGTACTGTAGCACAGGAGGTAAGGAACCGTGCGATACCTAGGCCTCGAGAGGAGCGAGAAAGGTTGCCCGTCACACAAGTCGGGCCCTCTCCAGGAGAGCTCCCGCTTTGGGCCATCACAACCACCACGCACTAAGAGCATCCATCACAGCCGACGCTTCAATCACCGGGGCTTCCCATTCTCTGGGCGGGGGAAGTCTGAGCTGAGAGGATGGCTTACCTCTGCCCCTCTGCCCTCCCCGCCGTCTTGGAGACGTGCAAACCGAGCACAGGTGGTCGCCCTCCGGTACTGTGCCCTCGCCGAAGCAACTCATCTCGCCCCGTAAGCGCCGGACAGGGTCTGCTCATGCGGCCTTGATCAAGAGACGCCCGCCTGGGTATGTGATTTGTCGACGGCCGGCTTCTCGCTGCACCCATTTCGAGACTGCCTGCCTCTACGTGCATCGCATCTTCAGCTTCTCCTTGTGGTCATGAAACCAACCTCGCCCGTACCAGCCTGCGCTCGCGCAAGTGGAGAGCAGAGCGTCCACGTCCGTCACCCTCCTCCTCCTCCTCCGAATCAAGGGCGAACACCAACCCCCGCGCAGAGCCCGCAAGGATCCTCTTCCCCAGCAGCCAAGCGAGTGGTTGCGTTGCGTTGGTGCTGGCCGAGAAAGACGCAGACGCAGCAGCACGGCACAACCTCCCTGCCAGCCTTTGCCTGACTCGACCTTGACTTCTTCTGTGCTCGCGTTAGCTAAGGTCCATCGACGCCGTGATACGATACCTGTCGCATCCAGAAGCCAACCTCCTTCCTCCGGTTCGCCGCGCTCTCCTAGGCAGACCATCCATTGGCAAACGTCCACAAAACACATTCTCTGCCCAACCGCGAGCCCATCGCTCTATCCCCGCGCCCCTCATAATAAGCGGCGCTATCGCCAGCTGGTCGCCAGAAACTGGAGCTCCTAGTGCGGCTTACTGAGAGCTCCATCTGGCCGCAGGGCTGGCCCAAACCAACATCTGGTCCGAGAAGCTCTCCATCGTTTGACCAAAAGACCGTGCAGTACATACGTGATTCTGTGCAGCGAGACTTATAACCTCCTCAACCTCCCCTCCGACGAGTTGAGCATTCGTCGGTGCCGCATGTGAGACTCTCAATCATGGCATTGGAGAACCCCCTCGTGTCCTCACCCGGATCGATCATGTCGGCCATGTCTCCATATACCGAATTCTCCCTCTCCCCCGATTCTCCCGCCCAGGGCTCACGCTTTCAATCAATGTAAGCAGGCCTCGATATCTGTTGAAATAGGAATGCTAATTCACATCTGGATAGCTCGGCTCGTAGCTCTGGCGAATCGTCCCTCCACCCCCACTCAGTGGACCGCAGGTCATCCCCAGCAGCACTCAGCGCCTTTAGTCCGAGCGACATGGTCGGGCCTTCACCAGTGACCTCGAACGGGACTGATACAACAGAGATTGAGGATGAAGATAATGGGGAGGTTGAAGTGCTGCAGCTGCCGCTGATCCAGAGCGAAGCCACGCCGTCTCCCGCTACAGTAGGTCCAGCTCACTCATCCCTAGAGACGCCTTCTAACCAAAGCAGCAACTGCAAAGACTTAGCACAGTAGTCCCCGAACATTTACGGACGTCGATCAACGATGAATCGACATCTGTTATCCATGCACCGGAAGGATATCAGAGATTTGTATGTTCGCTGATATTCTCCGCGTTACCGTACTAACCGTTGGACAGGACAATTTTCCAGCGCAACCAACGTCTCGGCATCTAGAAAAGTCTCCTCCAACTCGATCTCCTCCTTTTCAGTTATCTCCACCACCTGTACCTACGACCCCGCCAAAGACGCAGGACAGGTCAACACCCATCCCGTATCAGATAGAAGACATTGTCCCGCATTCTATGAAATCAGTACTAGATGTCCCAAAAGACGAGGTACAGCGTAAACCATGGCCCTACTTATTGATGCTAACTTAAAGCAGAGTGGCCAGCCAGTCTCCCCGCCTCCTATTTCAACAAACATCCCGCCAAGTAAATACAGCATCGAGGATGCAACCCCTCGAGCACACACTCGACAAGAGGTAGAAGCTTTCGGGCTGGAGAGATCACCATCTAGGGCATCATCCAGCTTACACAGCCTCGAAGGTTAGTTTGCCTACCACAGGATTCGATCGCCATGCTCACAATTTACAGAGATACCAGAGGAGGAGCAACGTGAGGAAGAAGAGTTCGAGGCAAACATTATACATGTTCAAGCGCACGAGATCGAGGCGCTTAAGATGGCGCTTAATGAATGCTGGACTTTGTGCAATACCCTGGCAAGTCTGAGCTCAATCCATCGCGAGCGAATTTTCAGTTATTCCGGAACTGGGGATGCACATGAACAGGCCTGGAAGTGCTGCTGGAAGCTGTGCCAGAAGCTTTATGACAGCCGAGACGAAGATAATGATTCATTCGTGAAGCCAACTCTTGATATGTGCCGAGACTTTTGCCAAGCATTGTTCGATGTGCGCCAGCGGAAAGACGAGACCGCCGATTCCGTGTTACGAGTTAGCTTCGAGCTGAACAACCATCTCTATAACACTCACGATAGGAGCCTTCCTGAAGCCTTCCGGGAAAGGACACTGGATTTTTACATCACCCTTTGCCATCGCCTCATGAAACAACGCAATGAGCTTGCCGAGGAGACGGACGCTCTTCTGCGGGCTTGTTGGTCATTGGCCGAGATGCTATTCAGCCTTCGGCAGAATAAGAGAGACGGAAAGTCTGCCGATGAAGAACTCCTTGGTTCAGCTGTTCAAGCATGCTGGGAACTCTGTGACCTTTTCCGAGAAGGCTGGACTCAAGTTCGTCCAGAGCGCGGCACTCCCCGAGCCTCACAAACTACATTTTCGCAAATAGGCGACCAAATGAGTCGCTCGAGAGATGCTTCCTCTCACGCGTCCTCCCACAGCAAGTCTAGCAGTCTGTCTAGCTTGCCAGAGAACCCCGAACATCCCCCGCATGCCCGCACGCTCTTCCGGGACAATCCAACACCTGGCTGGAACCCGGAAACGCCCACTACGGAGTTTGAGGATACACCCATCTCCCCCGATGCCTCACCCAACATCCCAAATATTCTCGTTCTAGGCACTGATAATAGCCGAAGTGTACGGTGGTCGAGTGCATCGTCTTCCCTTTCAGGTTACTCACAGGGCAGTAATAAATCGGCGCATTCTAATAGTACGATAACGTCCAATGCCAATCCGGAGGATGTCAATCTCACACGTCTCAAAATCCTTATCTTGAAAGCCGCAATGAATGTGGGCTTCTCTAGGACAACTCCTACGTCATCTGGACCCAACAAAGGGGATCCACCCGCCTTGCAAACCTTCGTCAAAGCCCTCCCAACTGGTTCCTTTGGTTCTCTCCCTTCACACGCCTCGTTGCTCAGCTCATATCGTAGCCTAGTTTTAAGTGACCCAACTTTTAGAAGCTCTCACTCTCTGCCAGGCATTGGTAAAAAGGCTTCTGCGATCGATGTTGCAAAGAGTGTAGGTTGGATGATGAGAAGCGGACAGTATACTTTCTTGAAAGACTTATTTAGGATGGTCTTTGGATTCCATTTAGAAGAGGCGGAAAAGAGGAAGAATGTCAGCATTTCGGTCTGAAGGTCATTCTCGCAAAATTGGAATATATGCCGCATCTTGCACAACAGGCGGCATTTGGTGACGTGAGGGGGATTGATTTCTGGCCCAGGTGGTGCACAACTACCCTAGTCGGCCTGGTTGAGCATACAAGCAGTTTGAGATTGTGGACGGTCCCGAGGATTGATGTAATTTCACGACGTGTATGCCCGAAGCAGATTTCTCTACATTCATTTTGGGGGTCGGCTAGTTGTATGGAAATTTGCGAGATACCCCTTGGGAGACCTTTCAGGTGTTTAAATGGAGTATAAAGTGTCGGATATCTATCAACTCTTAAATCGCCTGTATTTTGTTCATTGAGCCTCAATTTCATGAATCTCTACAGCCAGGTTTGAGCAAAGCATGCCTAACTAATCCTATCCTCATTAGCACCACTATCCGCCTGTTTGTTCTCCACTATCTCTCATCCCGCTTTTTTGACAATCGTGGACAAAAACAAACGCTGTTAAGCGCTGGTTTTGAAACTAACGATGCGGACGCATGCGCAGAGGGCTTGCATGTACATACAGAAATGCACTCGCTGCATGACTACTGGGCGGCTATTCTGCGTGCTTACTTACCACCCTTTCCTGTCTAAGCAACCTTATCCCGAGCATGCAGCGGATCATCGACACACAACCCCTCGGTAGCAACAAGTGATGCTCCATATTGCACACGTTCTGTAATTTCCTTTCCAAGAGGATTGACAAATCCGGGGGTCCTGATTAACGTGTTTGGGACTGTTGTACGACATGGGGTGTGTGATCCAATTGGTGGCTCCTGCATTTCCATAATGCACCCCGTGACAGACTCCGTGGTTTGTCTCGTATGCTCAGAGGCTTAGGGTGCACATAACACGGCAGATATCGGCAATGTGCACCAAAATGCGATTGATTGTGTGCATACCTGGGGGGCTCGGATTTTGAACTGAGCAGATGATCTCGGCTAAGGTCTGCCAAGCCACTCTTCAGAGGAAGAGACTCCTCTTTTACGTTATGAGAGGCTTCGAAAATAAGGTATATTTGTCAAAGAACTTGAAAGACTCGTTAATTGAGATAAAATAATTCTATATGGGGGAAGTTGTTGCATCGGAGGTGCTAATTACACAGATGTCTTTTCTGATCGCTGGGAACAAACACGGGGAACAGTCTAACGGTTGAATGAAGGCAAGGTTTTCTTGTGAAGTCACAGGAATCTGGCCAATGGGATATATACTACTCTTTTGCTTTTATATAGTACAACGAAAGAAAATCGAGTGGTACATGAAAGAGGCTTTGTCAAAATCCACTCACACCTTGAATATCTTTAAAAGAAAACAAACAGGGGGAGCGTCATCCTGCCATCTAAGGAATACTTTACAGATAAAAATCGGCTTGCAGCTATAACCTTCTTGGAGCTGCCTTGACTGATGTACACAGCTTTTTATCAAGGCCTTGACTCACTGAGTCTTGTTCTGTGCAGGCTGGCGCAACAAGAGAGGAGAGGGATAAACAAGTTTTCTCTTCCGACTTACTTTCAGCAGTTGCGTTTATGAAAGCAACTAAACAACCACTCTCAATTCCTATAAAATATTTACCAGCCTTAATTTACTTTACCTTTCCAGCCACAACCTTCCACAGCACAGATAGACAATACAATAACTAAAGCAGCAACTCCTGCCTCATCAAGAAACTAATAACACGCGCAGCCGAGACAAGTAATACTCACAAACTCCCTTGAGAAGTTCCACATAAATATTCTCATCCAAATTCAGCCTCTCAGGTCTCACAGCTCTCAACTTCGACACCACGGGGCAATTTCAACCGGCGCACTCTCACAAAAAAACAGAAAGGTCAACAACGCAAACTATGTGCACTGAAATAGCCTATCACCGCCCATGCTGGTGCCTTATCCGCTACCAACGAACGCCTTGCTCGCTCCAACACCCGTTCTTCGTCAGAGGATGCAGTAGGTATACATACGAGGTCAAATGGCTTAATGAAGAGTGCCGCGAGCATCCATCGACAAACCGGTGTCGGTGAAGAAGACACTGGTTAAAGTATGCGTTTCCGGTCACTCGCTGTGGTCTGGAAATTGTTTCGATTTCACCGTATCTTGGGACGACGTTTTGTGAGCCTTGTTTGGGCTTTTACTTGGTATTCAGGGTCTCTGCTGATTATTTAATATTGGAAGGTACGAAATTTCTTTGAACATTGGGCACTGGGTCAGCGTACTATCTCTTTCTTTGGCTTGCGCATTAGAAAGTTTATTGCTTAGTCCTAAGTAATAATTCAGTATAAGTATTTCCACACCTTCCCCTTGCCAATTATCTTCTGGTATTGTGAGGAGTGGAGGTTGAATTTATTATAGTGTGCATAACAGCGTCTATTGATGATAATATTCACACCCACATGCATTTCTGGAGCCAAAGACGTACTACTGGCCTCATTCTGAGAGCCAATGGTTTATTTCTTATATTATATCAATTAGAACAATGTTCACCTACCGGGTCATAACTCCAGAGGTGCCTAGTTCAGAACGCCTGCCATCCATCGTTAAAGTGATAGGATATCTAAAACAAAGTCATGACGGCATCTCGGAGGGTCCATATCCTCCAACTAGTCTAGGCTGTCTTCTCGTAACTGCTTCGGGCTGTGTTGCTAAAAGCTCCACCGGCGCGTGAAGCGGTGGTTGCTCTCCATATTTGTATTGGAGGTCGCCGCCTAAGGGAGCGGCTAGTTCGCTCGTGTACCCAGATCTACCATATATCCTACGTCGTCTCCACCAAACGAAGGCTGCTCCTATCAATAGGAACGCGCCAACTACTACTGCAATAGCTATACCAGCCTTAGCACCACCCGAAAGCCCACCAGAGGAGTGATTAGATGGAGAGGATGTTGTCGTAGGACTAAGGTTTGTTGATGCCGAACTTGTGGTTGAAGAGACTGCCGTGGTTGGAGTAGATGTCACCGCCGTGGAAGAAGACGTCGGTGTACTGGAAGTTGTTGTCGTATAGAGGCTCAATTGATCATTATCAAACGCAACAGTGAGCACCTGGCCCCACATTTGAAAGGTTCCGGATATCGAGGTATGGCTAGTAGTGTCGGTGGAGCTAAATATTTCTCCTCCAGCTCGTGCTGCAAGGCTGGTTGCGCCAGTGAAAGTACTGAGACAGCCCTCGTTGCCGCCGTCGTTAGTAGAGAACGTGAACCCTCTAGATGTATTGTAAGCCTAACCCAAGCCTTAGCTTAACAATAGTACTTACATGGAGCAGCATGACGCCGTCGTCACTCCAGCGTCAACCAAGACTGGCGATTGGGTCACGTATCCATGAGGACAGGCACCCGGACTGAACACCTGTGGTGCAGGCACTCGACCATTTCCTTCATATCCTGGTGGAAAACATTCAGTATCCAAAATATCTCCCACCGCATTTTGAAGCAGGAGGCCGCTGGCGACGCCATTGTAAACCGATCCCTCGTACGTCCAGCTCGACGAGCACGAGGCGGGTGGAGTGAAAACTGTCGACAGAGGCACGAGCGTTATTGTCATCGCAGCGAACGGCAGCCTGCTTCTCGTGACGATATGCACTTGGAGGGGGCAGGTAAGGTAGAGGAACGAGGCATGGCGCGCGAAAAAGCCGAGTACTGGGTGAAGAAGGTATTTAACGCACCGGCCCCAAGGCTATAAGGGTCTGTTGTACTTGCACGTACTTGTGCAGACAAGGGGCGGCCAACAATGCCACATTCAGCGCCATAAGCCCTAGCACTGTCCCTGTCCAAGCCACTCGCAACTTTTCCTTCGCCAGGAATGAGAGGAGAACGAGCCAAGGTGGGGGCTGAAACCGTGTTTCGTGAACGTCGCACCCCAGATACTTACCATTTTCCCTGCCTCTGAAGCTTCTTGCTTTCATCTTTGGCAGCAATTCTTAGTACGGCGTATTTCGCATCTATGTTCTACGGAAAGAGGTTCGATTAACATCACTAGGATCTTTCCAAAGGTCATGTATGGAGTCTCCGTTAAGTGGCGTGATTTGCCAATCCCGCGAATCTCATATGACCAGGCTGTCGAGGATGAACGCGGAGGATTTCAGAAAACTGTAAGTGCATACATGCACAAAAAGGCCTATCAATATCGATGGTGGAGGGAGACGAAATGTATTAATCTGATGATGTCGAGGCCATCGAAGTGAGAAGAGCCACTGAGAGAAATTGGCATTGCAAAGCTATTTTAGAAATAAGCTACCAAGGGAAAAGAATGTCGCACGACTCCAATGCATTGTTTTTGCTACCTTTGCATCCACCCAATTCTACTATGTACGCCTCCAGTCATCTCAGCACCTCACATCTGCATCCCGTATCCCTTCTCCAATTGGCCCTGTCTACCGCTGTCGTTAAGGCTTGGACAACTGCATGTTACATTCATCGATCCTTCTTTGGAGTGTTGTCCTTCAGAGTAGCCTCATACTTATCGCTCAAGCTTCCGTATTCCTTGCTCAAGCCCTCTGACTGCTTCCTCAAAGCCTCAATATCTCGCTCCTTTGCAGCCAACTCCTCTCTCAGCCTCCCGATTTCTCCAGCATTCCCGGCATTCTCAAGCTTCTCTCCTTGTTTGCCACCTGCTTTAGGGCTACCTTCGTATCTCTTGACTTTCTCTTCGAGGCGGAGGACGTCGAGGATCAATGTGTATGTGCGGTTAAGAATCAGTGATAGGAAAAGTGTGAAGCCACAGAGGTACATGTTTCGTTGCGAGTAGAATTTTCGAGCTTGAACTTCCATACGCTCGTGACCCAAGACAGCAGTTCTGCTACTTAAGTTAGCCGTATGCTTTGCGGCGGATCAGTGGTGCAATAATGATAAGGGACTTACCCGCCCATATCTTTGCTTTCAGCCAGCTCGACTTGGACGCGATATACGCGATTGACACTGTCAATAAAGAGTATTAGGATGAAGATAAAGGTAATTTTCATCCCATACTGGAGCTTGGCTACGATAGGGCTTTCGCTTCTGTATGTGGCTGTCAACACAATATATAATGGTAGGAGAGGCAGGGGTATTGTACATGAAAGTAAACATCTTTCGGCGGATGTTAAAGGGTAGAGGAATGATAAGAATCATGAACAACGCCATCTCTGCAACAAGGAGCAGGAAGACCTGGTATAACGTTAGTTGCTGGTGACTGCGAAGCTTGCTGCCTAGTAGACATAGCTTAACTTGTCCATGAAGATGAAGGAGAAGGTAAGATATATTCGAAGACGTGGAAACGTACGAGACTATAATAGAGCGTCATATTTGCAAACTGATTTGCTTGCCAGAGTCAAGGAGGGTATCAGCCTGAGTCGTGTCCTTGTGAAGTTAGTTAGGTTGCCCGTAAGGGATGCTTCCTTCTTAAATGTGCGGACATTAAAAAATTTCGTATCCAAACAGCAAGGAGCATTTACCGAATGTGGAGTTTGCGTCAAATGCTTTTCGCAGTTTCAAAGACTTATCTTGTGTGTTGTGCGATGGTACAGAGTTGGACAGGTGTGTCGAGGTCGAAGCTCGTCTCTTTTGTTAGCTCCCACAACGTCATCAGGATCCATTAATGCCTTTTATTTAAGGCATAAATACGTGGCCTGTTTCTCAATGACGATACTTGGCTTGACAACCTTAAAAAGGCATAGCAGCTTATCATACAATGTCCCCTGCTGATATTGCAGAGTAATAACATCAGCGAATGATGTTTAAAATCCTATGAGATGGGGAGTATGCCACGGAGATATCTACTAGGTAGAGGTATGGATTTGCTACATGGTTATCTACTACTTAGCTGTTGAGATACAAAATCACAGTCCGATTAGCTTTTATCTTCCACAAGTCTAATTCTATTGCTTGCCTATGGAAGATAACTCTTAGTTATGCAGACGCCATGCAGATGCAAAAATAGGCAGCAGAAAATGCATTCCTGTGTTCGCTGACCCATCATCCTTCCGCTTCTATATCATAGCTGTGAGATTTATGTTTCGGTTGAAACTTGAAATCCTTGTGGGCAGGGCCAAGAAACATTTCACTGCCTCTAGTAAGCATCTGCAAATAATTTGTTTATTAGTTGCTTACCTTAGTTTAATCCAATCCCGATAATTGTCACTAGCCAGCAAAGTCTCCAAATCATCTCTTCCTCTATAAGCCGGAGGCCGGTCTTGGAGGCTAGGCGGTAGATGATCTAGAATGCCAACGGGGACATATCTATGAGCGAAGCTTAGCCATTCAAGCAAAAACCTCCTGGTCTGCCCAACGCCCACCTCATCTGAGCCCCAAGCCTCGAGTCCGTAACGTGCGAACTTTTCAATAAAACCGAGGCGTTCTGTTGCAGACTTGTCTATGTACTGTCCCTTTTCAATTTCCTCGAAAACCCAAGGCTTGATTAGGGCGCCTCGGGCAACCATGACAGAATCTACGTTAGCATGCTGAAGATGATCCAAATAATCGACGTGCGAGTAACAATCACCATTTCCAAGGAAATAAGGGGTACCAAAGGCGGTATTGGCTTGAGTTCTTTCGTCGGGTTCTCGAATGGTATCAGTAATCTTGTTCTTCGAGTCGTTATAGGATTTAACCAGTGCGGAGCACTCTGCAATGTATTCCCAGTCTGCACTCTTCGTATATCGTTGCTGTCTGCTTCTTCCATGTAGAGTGATGGCTGCGCAACCAGGAGCACCAAGTCTCTCTCGTGCTTCGTATCCGCCGAGCGCAAGGCGTTCAATTGTCTTCAGCGCAGTGGGCTTTCCATCTCTTGTCCCCATTCGAATCTTGGCTGTCACCGGAATTTCCCCTGATACCGCGTTCATCCCTCTAATCATCTTTTCGAGCTTCGATGGGGAGTCTAGCAATGCCGATCCACCCCCCATCCTATACACCAGTTCGATAGGACACCCGCAATTGAGGTCGATAACCCGCAGGTGGGGAACTAGTCGACTAAGAATCTCGGCACACTTTATTGCTTGCCAAGGCTTATTTGCTGCTACTTGAGCACCAAACTTCAGGTCCCTCGAGTTATCATATCCTTGAACAACAGATTTGGGTGTATACCGAGGAGGCGATATTTCAACCTCGTGAGCTTTCAAGAGAGCCCATTCGGATTTTTGACCCTGGATCATGGGCAAAGTCATGGCCATTTCTGAGTAGGTGAGCTGTGCACCAAATTCCACGCACATTCGCCGAAATGGTAAGTTTCCTTGAGTCGTGAGAGGTGCGAGAACCGGTGTTTCCGCACCAAAGTAAACTCTTCGCTTTTCAGAAGGTAGAAAGGGAGGGTCCGTGAACTGAGCTCGATTTTCCTGCTTTTCCTCTTCCGTGGCATCTTTTCTCTGCTGGTAAATCTTGTCCATTTCTTTAGAGTCATTGTCTAGCCATTCTGAGTACTCATCGGCTCTCTCGGTCGTAAATCTCCTCCGAGCTAATTCCAATTTTTGGCTCGTGCTAACGATATTGAAAAGCCCTTTCCGATTCTCGTCATCCCCATCTGGCTGTCCAGATATCCTCTCAGCGTCGTCTATGAGGACCAGTTCATTTCTTCCATCTTCGTGGAGTGCCTCCTTTGAATGGCTACCCACAAATCTACACTTCCAGCCAGCGTAGCAAGTGCCATTAACCTCCCACACCGGACATTTTCCGTTAAATGTTGTAAGGTCTTCTCTTTTACCATCTTTCAGATACTTGCGCAGGTCATGGGTACATTTGCAAGTATCTCCATATTTGCACGGCTTAGGAGAAAATTCCGAGGAATTGGCTCGAGTGTTGCATAATCTTATTGCATCGTACCAAGAGCCAAATTTGCGACTTTTATTTTGGCCTTTCTCTTTCTTCTGTTTCTTTGCCCCACTATCTCGGTCATCGGTACGTCCTTCCGCAGCGTCATCATCGGGAAGAGGGATATGTAGCGCTGTTCTGTCGTGTGCATCGATAACATACCTGGAATTTGACCTAGTTAGTGCTCATGAGACGAATCTGATTTGTCATTTGTGCTGAGCTGCCGCAGACTCACTCCGGTTTGATCAAGGCAATTCCTTTCACCTTCTCTCGTGCATCCATTCTAGGACCCTGTTCAGTCTGGTCAAACTTCAGCCGTTTCGATGTCGGCTCATGGCCACCGTTCCCCTCCATCTGCGTCCCATTGGTGGTCGCGACCTGATCAGTATTTGACTGTGCAGAGCTTGGAATGGCCGATTGCTCTCCCTCCAGCTGCCTTTTCAAGCCTCCATCCAGGATAGCAATGGTTGGCTGAGCATCCATCTCCACCGAACCGTTCACCTTTGCTTAGCAGCGGATCGAATAGTTTGTGGTGCGTATTTATATTTACCGTACCAGCGAACCCACTTCGATGAGATTTTTTATCGATCTTATCTTAGCGCCGTTTGCTTCCCTCAGCCACCAGGTTCCGTCCCCACTAGCCACACCTCAAGGATCCGCCCCTTTTTCTCAGCCTCGGCCTTGCCTAAGGCCTAAATCCTTGCTAACCAAACTTCCCCACGTAACGGTCCCGTCAGCTTTCTCACCAAAGGGCTTATTGTATGATCCCTCCAGGATACCCCTATACGTGGTTCCTATTGTGCGGGTTCCAATCGCGATCCCTGGTGATGTTGCTACCACATAGCGTGAAACTATATTAACCAGGGCAGAGTGGTCTCTTTATGCGACACCGACACCACCATCCCACGTTCAGCCTCGAGTTCCTGCCAGCCACCACGCGAGGACTTCAGTGGACAATGCTTAAAAGCTTCTGCACGAAGAATCCGCAGCGCATTCACAATGGCTGATTCCTCGAGGTCATCAGACCGAGAAAAGGCGTCGAGGTCGTCTGCCAGGACGAAAAATGTTCGTCCGCACCATATCATGCAAATGTCTCCAACAGAAGGTCGACCACAAGATATCCCTGAGGATTCGGAACCGCCGAAAGAACTCCCACGGAGCCATACGCCTGGCCACCTATCTACCAAGAGCCAGGACCGACGAAAGAAGGCCGCAGATGTATCACCACGGCATCGATCCCAATCGCTATCGCAGAGAGAGTCTACAACATCTCCCAAATCAACGAAGCTACCCCCCATATACAGTAACGGGAGCATGCCCTCGAAATCAGATACTACTCGGCCATCTCCAACACATCGAACACCCAATCCCTCTGCATCCTCGCCGAATCTTAATATCAGTAACCCTCTCGCATCACGGCCTCTAAACCTTCGTTCAACGTCGGCCATAGCCCCGAAACCTTCCGAAGGAAAAACCACGTCTCCCGCCCCATCACGAAACACAACCCCATCACAGCGAGTCCCAGCCCAACACCGCCCATATACCGCATTCCCCCCTCTCCCTTCCCCGGAAACCGCACCTGATGTACAACCTGCACCAGCATCTGGCATGTACTGGTCCCAGGCGCCGATTTCTGGGACTCCGCCTGTCTCCCTACGAGCACACACAACCACATTGATCGGCTCTTCAATCTATATCTTTGGGGGCTGCAGCGCCTTATCATGTTTCAACGAACTATACGTTTTGGATGCGGACGCATTCTATTTCTCCATTCCTTATGTATGCGGAGATATTCCAGTCCCATTACGAGCGATGACCTGTACGGCTGTCGGCAAAAAGTTGATTGTATTCGGTGGTGGTGATGGGCCTGCATACTACAATGATGTGTACGTACTTGACACGGTCAGTTTTCGCTGGTCGAAGCCAGATGTCCTTGGCGACGGCCGAAGCCGCGATCGCTTCCCTTCTAAGCGGCGTGCGCACACGGCCAGCTTGTACCGTAATGGTATTTATATCTTTGGGGGGGGCGATGGGGTCCGAGCTCTCAACGACGTCTGGCGCCTTGATGTCGCGGACACGAACAAAATGTCGTGGAAGTTAATCTCACCTCCGTCATCGCCTACTGCAGATGACAAGACCCGTCCCAAGGCTCGAGGCTACCATACAGCGGACATGGTAGGGTCGAAGCTCATCATCTATGGTGGTTCAGATGGTGGTGAATGCTTCCGTGACGTTTGGATCTTTGATGCAGCAACGGCGCTCTTCAGCCCCGTGGCTATCCCCCCGTCGGCTTCGTTCCCGCGGCTATCACACACGGCAACGGTTGTCGGGAGCTACCTCTTCGTGATTGGCGGCCACGACGGCGTTGAGTATTGCGATGAAGTACTTCTCTTGAATCTCGTGACGATGGTCTGGGACAAACGCAAGGTGTACGGGGCTAGGATGAAAGCTCGAGGTTACCACGGAGCGGTTCTGCACGACAGCCGATTGGTGATTGTAGGAGGCTTCGATGGCGGAACAGTGTTTGGTGACGTGTGGGTGTTGGAGTTGGCAGTCCACGCATATTACAGCCAGATTAGCCACTTCAGCATCGACGTCTAGGGATAGCTCTGATACAGATTATGTTTGAAACTCAATCCACTGAGGCCATTTCTCCGCTGGCGAATCGACTAGAAGGGCAGGGTACGGCGATGATCTATGTGCCACTAATCATCTACGCATATCTCCGGTGTTGTGGATATACCACTTGTTTACCTTCCATATCACGAAAATGAATAGGTTGGGGGGGCTTCGTCCATCTTGCGTAGAGAAAACAACGGGTAGTATAGTGTTAATATACCTGCAACTACTATACTCTTTAATTTGTCACATTGGTTGCACATGCTCACGAGGAATCCCTAACTGGTACTTTGGTCTAGATTGTAATATGGCATTTCATCAAGGGGGGATTTGCACTAAATAACCTGTACTCTTATCTCATCTATGTACATTTGCCATTTTCTTTATAATACATACCTGTCGCTACTCGTGACAACATTAGGAGTGTTTTTGGTGATGTGCGGGAGAGGGACCTATACTCTCCAATACATTTATGCATCCTTCTCTGCTCTTTGGGAATCCTTGGCATTTGCAGTCTTCTTTGAGTCTGAACTGCTGCCCTTAGCCTGACTTTTGCGCTCCGCCATCTTTCGTTCTTCTGCAGCTACCATATCTACGAGAGTTAGTCCACAGCCATCTCCGGCAAGAGCAGAGATTGCACTTACCACGCCACAAATCCTCCCCCTCATATGCCTCGTGATGGATACGCTTCTCAATCAGGTGTTTATGCTCCGGATCATTCGGATCAAGGATCATCACCGTCTCCCATCTTCCCTTGCCCTTGCTCGCATCGCCAACCTCCAGCAACGCCGTCGCTAATAGAATCGCTATGGTCAAGCCCTGCGCGTACACTCTTGCTTGCACCAGTTTCTGAGCACGACTGAGGTACGGATCACGGCCGACCAGACCTAAAGCAATGCCCATGGAGGCCACCCACGACGCGGTCACGATAGGATAACGGTTCTCTCGGCCCCATTCTTTAGCTCGTTGAAGTAGGGGCTCGGACTTGCGTGCCTCCTCGAGCTCTGCGGTGGTCTGGTCGCGGTACCGCCGCGCGGGATCCCGAGCGCCCTCAAAGTTACGAGATGCGCGGTCTGCGGCAATGATTGCTGAGAATGTGCCCGTCGAAGTTACTAGGAAGGCTTTCATGGGGAGTGTGAGACTTCGGAAACCATGGAAACGGGCATTGGCTGCGAGTGCGGCTGCTCCGCCCTGGAGAAAGTTAGCATATACATAGGCTTGGTTATAGAGGAGGGACGTACGATGGCGAGACCGACGGCTCCGCCAATAGAACCACCCTTTACCGTGGCATTATAGTGGGCTTGCTCTTCTTCCTTGGTGAGAATCTTCATGTTGAAGGGTGGAGGAGATAGCACAGTAGTTCTATACGAGATTTAAAAAGCTAGGCTGGATGATAATGGTTGATTATAGAAAGTAAGCGGAATTGACGATGTGGAATTGAATTTGGAGGAGAGATAAAGGTTAATGCAAGCTGCTTATATGCTCTGAAAACTGTGCCAGGTGGAGTGACATGACGACACAGTGATTCTCGCCAGTGAGAATCCGATGGGTGTCATTCTCCGAGGCATCTCCGTATCCGAGCATCTCCACGGAGGATCGTGGTGCTTACCAACCAACCCAATGTCCGGTGTATGCTATCGTTTACTAGAATTTTGCATATCGGGCTTGTTGGTAGCTGAATTCTGCGGATAATCAATCCGTCAATTTGTCCATGTGCACCTCATTCTATGTTCTGCTCTTGCTTTCAGGGTAATAGGTGTAGATGATGTGGAATATCTTACAGTAACTCGGCAGATCTCGGCATCGTAAAGCCCGTGCAAACTGTGGGAGTCGCATGTAGGGGAGTCTTGAAAAACGGTAATAAAATTCACCCTAGATATAGAGCCTGCCATTCCTACTCAACCTACTTGCGAAATAATTACGAGCACATCCAGTACGAGGCCCAACGAAGAAACTCGGCTCGGCTCCAGATATTTGAAGTATACAGACTTGGTGTACTTTATATAAGAGCTCCGTTAACAAAGAATCCAGACAGACCCAGTTACATTTATTATCTCATCGATACTCTTCCAATGTCGTTAATACTCCCGTTCCACTGTCTCCTCTATGTCTCCATTGTCCTAGACCTATTAATCCTTCTTTTCTTTCTTATGCGTAACCCATACACCTACAACAATCACAATCAAATCCGTAAACCCTCTTTAGCACTTTCCTGTTATACCCGTAATCAGTGGCCACCTCTTCGCTCGCAGACACCTCCTGTGTAGTCGAGAACATTATTCATACAGTCTCTCCATTATGTGGAAACCAATCAATGGCTTCATTTGACATACACGAATGGTTGAAACGGCTCTCCACTTTGAACATGGCGGCGTCCTAGACATACTTCCCAGAATACCAATTATAGGGCATGATTAGCGGCTTAGGCTTTCTCGTGCTCTGCCTCGATTTGGTGAGTCTCGGATGGTTATTAACTCGTCGAGTGTCTTTGGATTGCGGACAGGGTAGTTTAATAGTTGATGGAACTAGTGAAGGAGGTGGTTGGGAGAGTGCTGCTGTACGGTGAGCTGTTGCTGCAGAGAATTACTGATGACATAGGCTTATACATGGTTAACGGCGGCGGCGTTGTTCAGTCTGGATGCTGGATGGGCGAAGTATGTGCCTGCCACCGAGGTGTGTAGCTAACCAATAGAATAGATTGCGTATCTGGTGGGATGTCATACGGAGCATCACTACGAAGACATGCTGACCCCAATATTTATGAATATATCTCTTCCGTCCATCCAAGCAGAAGTAATAATTAACTTGAAGTATGCTGGCGTAAGACCTGAATACAAATGGAGATAATAAAGTACTTACTATGTTCAAGCTACCATGCTTTGAGAAGAGTTGAATTTTCTAAAGCGATTTGTAATGTCCTGAGAATCGGACTGAAGGGTACTAAGATATGACTTTCAGCATCGCCTCTTATCCCTGGAAGCTTCCAACAATTGGAAACTCGGCCTTGGAGGATAACATAGTTCTAATGGCTTGTTTCAACCGCCAAACAAAACTGATTTCGGAATATGGCGCGAGTCGACCCTCGCTTAAGCCCCTTTCGGTGGACGGAGAGTGAACGGGTATATTTTTATACGTACAAATGTATTTCATTAAGACAAAAGTTTCCAACAAAAGTTCAAAAATTCAAGTATGAAAGGCATTGAGAACTCTTGATAAATAAAGTCACAGCGGTAAGGGACGGGTGTCGTTACAGTGATCAGTGGGTATTATGCTCCGAGAAGTAAAATGAACGAAAACCGAAGAAATCTCTCAGCGTCTTGAAGATGGAGATATTATATTACCAGTTTACTTCTGTATTGCAAGGGTCCCTAGCTAGTTTGCTCATTTGCCCTCTAGGATACCGTCTTGTATGAAGAAACGCAAACTCCAAATACGACATTGGCTCCGGCAGCTCTGAGAAAAATCTCCGGTAAAGCCTTCTCCAACAGCACTAATCATCCTCAATGCACCATATTGGCTCACCTTCTAACCAGAATAGCGATTTCATGTCTCTGAATATACATATCTTTAACTTACAACGCGCTACTGCGCGTAAAATTCTATTCCAACACCAAACTCCTCCCAATGCATCTAGGCGGATCATCTGTGACGATCCTTACTCAACTGTCCATCATCTCTCCTAGGAAAGCCGCCTACACGTTCTGCTTTCCTCATCACCTCTCTCCCCTTCTCGCCCTCACGGTCTTCGGCTGGCAATCCCCACCACTCCCTGTGGAATTTTTCCTGCTCTTTCCTCCTCTCTTCTCTCTTCTCTCTCTCCCTTTGTCTCTCTAGTCTTGTGGCAAACCATTCCTCGCGTGCGGCGTCTTGTTCTGCTGGAGTGGCATGAGCTATCATGCAGTTGTTCATGGAACGATTTTGAGTACGACACTTGAAAGGCGCCGTGAAAGTTCGGCCCAGTGCGCAGTCGGCGAATACTGCGCCATCGGATTAGTATGCAACTAACAGCAGGATAATTTGGTTGCTACGCAGGACGTACATTTGATTTCCGCAGCACAATATGATCGTACTCGTGAATGGTAGAGTTCGCGGACCTGTGCCTCCTGGGACGCCGATAGAGGTAGCGGATTCCTGGAGGGTAGAGGTAGTCGAGGGACAGTCTCCGCCTCCGTTAGTGGCGGCACCATGGCTGCCATATACATCAGACAACCAAGGTCTGGAGGAGGGCGATATGGTAGGGGTTTTGAAGCTGGAATCTTAATGTTAAGTGACTTGAAGTCGCTGGGGACTGGCGCTAGCGGCCGCTTGCACACCCCTGGAAATAAATCCGGCGACTGATAAAGTTTGTCCGTAGATTGTCTCAAGAAGCACACTCCACCGCATCGCGTGAAAAGTTCTGTTGAACAACACTCAACTCTTATCTCCCAAGAAGCAGCGACTATGTCTTCTATGCGGAATGCCGTTCAGCGGCGCAACCATCGAGAGAGAGGCCAACTGGAGGAACGCCAGAAATGGGGCCTCCTCGAAAAACACAAAGTGCTCCTCTCTCCCCGAGTCTCCCTTCTATTGCCCTGGTGCGGGGTGCTAATAATTATGTAGGACTACTCTGCTCGGGCACGAGACTTTGCAGTCAAGAAAACAAAACTGAAGCAGCTGCGCCAGAAAGCCCTGGACCGTAATCCAGATGAATTTTACTTTGGAATGATGTCCCGGAAAGGTCCTTCTACCTCGAAAAATAGCAGCGGAACCATCAATGGGGATAGAGGAAACCAAGTTCTTAGCCAAGAGGCAAGTCGATTGTATAAGACGCAAGATCTGGGGTATCTGCGGACGATGCGGAATAAAACGGCGAAGGAGGTGGATGAGCTTCAGCAAAGAGTTGTGGGGGTTATAGGAACGGGAAATAAAATTGTGTGGGTCGATGGCGAAGATGACCTACAAGAGAAATTGGGGGAGGAGGATGTGGATGAGGAGGACGATGAAGATCGAAACGATGTGAATGCGGATACTGGGGCGAAAAAGCTCAAAAAGCTGCAAGAAAAAGAGGCAATTAAGCTGGAAGCCCGATTGTCTATTGCACGAGAGCGATTAAAAGCTTTAGCGGAAGCGGAAGAGGCCTTGGAGCTACAACGGGCAAAGATGGCGAAATCCCCGACGATTGGAGGTGTTAACAAACACGGCGTCAAGTATAAAGTGCGGGAGCGCAAGAGATAATATGTCAAGGTGGTCAACGATCATGACGCAGATTTACCGGGGCTATTCGAACTTTGCTTAGCAGAGTTCCCGGTATTTGATTATGTCGAAGGATATATGTAAGGATAACTCCAGCCCAGAACCACACAACGCCTTGAGGAATATCATATCATTACTTCGTACGCGTCAGGGCTTTGCTGATTGCAATTATAACCTTCGCCACACCCTTTATAAGCATGGTCACGGACCATACGAAACATTTCACCATCATCCATATTAGGCCAAAGCATCCCGGAATCTTCTCCGCTTTGTCGGTCTTCTCTCTCTTCATCGAGTAGTCCTGGCTCTCGAGATCCAATTCAAACTCTTCGACCTTGACATTCTTCTCTTTATCCTTCCTCTCCTTCACCTTCTTGCTTTTTGAAGCTTTCGGGAGAGGGGAGTTAGGAGCCGGTACGGGCGGCGCCTCAAACCGCTCAACATGATGCTTCTCCTCCTCTGTGATTGCTACCAACAGCACGGCACAGACCGCAACGTCCATGATAAAGTAGCAGTCTATCTTAGCTGCAGCTCCGGTGTCGACTTCCATCAAGCCGGAACCGGCGCCATCTCGCACTAACCGGACCAAGTTTCGAGGCAGCTGCTCATGTTCAAGTACATACTCAACTTTCGACCACGCAGGCGAACTGGAGATGGAAATCACAAAGGGCGTACTGACTGCAGGGTGTACGAGGTAGTATTTCTTGCTATCCTCGTCCCACACAAGCCGTCCACACTCGTACTCTGCCGACGCCACAATCTGTTCTATATCTGCACGAGGAGTCGGGTTGTTGGCAAGGTCGATGACCCGGTCTGATGCCGCCTTCGGATACAGCAAGGCCACGAGCCCATCATTTGGAGGTAAACGACGCGCAGCCTCTTCGAGAGTTGTGCGGAGAACTTCGTTTCCTGGGTCAGCTCTTGACGGAGAGCTGCCTTTCGGCGTGCTAAATCTTTTAGTGACCTTAGTTGGATCGTGTCGTTTGACGGTCACCTGTGCTGAGGCTGATGTAGGGTCCAAGCGGATAGTATAGAAGGGTTGTGTTGCTGATGAAAGGGTGTGAACGGGTTCTTCGGCTGAGCTGGTCATTTTCATGCAGAACGTCCGGGCTTCTGACTGCTGTACCCTCCAGCCGTTGACAACTTTCCACAGTTCTTTCATCTCTTCGTTACTCGAGGGATCCATGATCGGGGCGTCTGAGATTCCTCGTGGAAATTGTCCTGGATGAAGTCCAAGAACCGCCGGGCTCTGAAGAGGGGACCTCCCTTCTGGAGAGTAGGGCCTACGACTAATGACTTCCCGGGGAATATGGGTGGGGCTTGCTTGGGTGGGGTAATATGGCTGGTGTTCCAGAGCTAGGTCTGGATTATATCTTGGGAAGATCGAGTGCATGACCGGCATTTCTCCACGCGGAGGAGCAACATCGAGACCGGCTCTCGTAATGGACTGTTGTGATGCATTGCTGTTGCTTCGCACTAATGTAGGGGCTTCAGAGAAGGATGTGGGTGCTCTCTCCATCCCATAGTGAGCTGGTGGCGGCGCTGCTGGCATAGCTGCTGGCGGCGTTGCGGTGGGAGAATTTCTCCCATTCCGAGGTGACTGTCGACCCCCAAGACTCGACTGCCTCCCAGCTGAGCTATGAGCTGGAGGCTCAGACCTCTCGACCTCTGATTCAGGAGGTACCTGCGTCCTGGTTGCAGGCCGACTGACACTCGCTTTTCGTGGGACTTTTGGTGGGGGAGGGAACAGCTTGAGGCCCATATTCACAGGCTTATTACTCTCCGCCATAGTGGACAGTTATTAGCCGTATGGTAATTGACGGCCTGTTGCAGCCGTTTTTAGAATTCGACACTTCTGCAATTCACGAAGGAACCGGGAAACGGTGTTGTATCAATCCATCATATACCTCTACGCGTTGTCCCCATGCCCTAGCAGCGCCTGTTATATAAAGCCTCGACGCCAACCACCTCGCGACATGATTCTTCAGCAGGCGCCTACCCACGATCCTAATTTAGACTCTTTGACTGTCAATCAGCCTGACCGACAGTCGCCAGAGCCCAGCCGAGCCAGATGTGTGTGCGCCCACTCTTCTAGAAATAGACGGCCCTGGTTGAATGAGCGACAAGTCGTCTGTCGTCGACGAGTCAGCGCACTGAACTGGAGCAGAGTGATGGAAACCTGGACGAGCGGCTGCATGCAGCGTGATGGACGATGTTGTTGGCTGGACCGAAACCCATAAGCGCTCGCCGTGCAGGGGCTGGTCATCCTCTAGCCGCTATCGAGCCATTGCTGGTCATGTGACATCAGTACCTGCACTGACAGTCAGAAACTGCTCTGAGAGATTTTGGAGGTGGATTGCGTGGACCCCTTCTCGATGGGTGCCATGTTCCCCTCTTGCTGGGCTTGCTTGGCTGGACGCCGACCGGCACTTGAGGCGGGGATGGGCAGTGGGCAATACCTCAATTGATTGACACTGTCGCAACCGCCAGGAAGGGTATGCGGTGCAGATCCCAGACGGTCGCGGCACAGACTGGTTCGAGGATTGACGGCGGAATTTCATGCGCGCCGTACGGATGCCTATCTTTAGTATGGATAGATCAGATAGGTCAAGGTGGGAGGGGTGATTGACCTGGAGGTCGGGATAGACACCGCTGGGTATATCCCGAGCACACTCAGTGAACATACCCAGCAGAGACACCAGGCTGTTTCCTGGCAACTATCTCTCCTCTATAACAGCCACTTTTCATGCAAACATATCTCCTCCAGACCTCTCCTTGTCTCATTCCCTCACACAACAACCGCCGCACGTGAAAGTCCAGTTCGGTTCCTGTGGCGCCTGACGTCATGGAGCCACTGCGCAGAAGGGACGAAGTGGAACTGCGATCCACCAGCTACCGACTGCAGAGGATAATCTTCTGCCGGCATTTCCTTCCTGCTAGTGAGTGAAATGTTTGCCGGGCGTCCTCATTAACGAGGACAATCCCAGCTTACCTCTCTCTCTGTTCAACAACGTTATACATATATCACTGCAGAGGAAGATTGCTAGCCAAACCATCCCCAATCGCCACCATGTCTGGTCCCCAGCAACGGCCCTCCATAATTTCCAAGCGAACACATGTTCGAGCCCGAAACCATGCTTCAGATCTCCACGCCAAGATGCCGACGGCTCCGCGAGTCTTTGACCGCATCCTCGTCGGGCTGGGGTTCGCTGGCCTGGGTTTATATATCTACAAGAATTACCATAAGCTGAGCCCATATGAGATCGTGGGCCTTTCTCTGGGCTCTGTAGGAATAGCCCATGGCCTCTATGACTTGGGCAAGCGAACCGGGCTGGTCGAAGGAGCAAGTTTTGTGCTGCTGGGCGGCGCTGATGGGATCGGACCAGAGTACAAGGAGGAGGATTGGAGAGCCGAGTTCAAAGAAAAGGAGTACGAAGATTTGAACACGGCTGAAAAGATTTCATGGCTCCGGAAAGAAGAGAAGCGTATCCGCGATGCACAAGCTGATGAGCAGTTCAAGTGCGGCCAAGCGTATATTGCCAAAGAAGAGGCGTATACAGCGTATGAGAAGCACGGCGGATATGGTGGCGACGATTGGAAGCAGTGAGTGTTTGTCCTACTCCTTCCATCACGATAATTTTTGTCTACTTCTGTACGAGTGAAGTCTGTCTAGGTTGTGAACTAACATTAGCAACAGGTACAACGCGGCAGACAAGACATGCCAGGAGATGTACAACCAGTATGAGAGGCAGCAAAAGCGGCTTGGCCAGATAAGAGCTGAAATAAAAATTCTCAAAGAGCAATTATAATGCAAGGCGCATCCCTTTCTCATAGAAGCATGTTTACTGCTTTGGGCGTACTTGAGAAGTTGAGTATAGTTTCATTGAAAGAAGGGCAACTGAACGAGCAGACGAATGGGTTGATCGCAGGAATTGGATATCCTTGTGATCAGTAACATTGCTACTTGTTACCCGGCCAAGGGTCTGTTTTCAAGAGTATTAAAGATATCAACTGCAACAGTAATATGCTTCTCAGCCCCTATGGAGAATATTTCCAACATGCCTCATGTGTAGGGCACGTACAAACAATTCTGGCTGCAGAAGGAGCATTTCCATCCATTGAATCTTGATCAGCTATGTGTGCATTTTTACTCCTCAATGGTATCAGTTGCTACAACCCTATATTACCACAAGAATTTGGTGGAAGCTCTCAAATCTGTCTACTGACATGAATTATTAGCTGGATGGACTTCGGCGTATAGCGTTTCAAGTATTTTGGAGACAGAAGTGGACCGCTCCTAGAAGCCATCGCTCGAAGCTACTTTGGACAGAAAGTGATATTCGTAGAATACGACAGTGCATAATCCAAAAATCAACAACAGTCCATGGCAATTTCAGCCCTTGCGAGTCGAAGCACGAAAACACGGCTCTTATAGACCAAGAGAATTAGGAAGGGAAGAGACAATCTTGACTCATACGCTGCACAAACTGCAGAAGCAAAGGGCCACGGTCAAGCAAAGTGAATATCGCTAGTTAATCTTCATGATCTGTAACGTATAATGCTGTCAACAAGTCTCTAAACCGACAACCTAATGCTAAACACCCCATGCCCCCAATCCTGAGCACCTGTGAATGCAATGAATCGCTTTATAGCATCATCTTAAAACCTTCGACCCGCGATGAACCGGACCTAAGCTCTTCGGTTGCACATGGGCCAGACGTACATGTAAGGTCCTCAAATCATACTTGTTTGTCTTCGGGTCCCAGAATGCTCTGGCATATAACACAATCCACGCTTTCTGGGCTTCTAATTCAATTAGCCCTTCGGTTAAGATACTACCCCCTGGAGGGAAGCCTGGTGTTTGTATCCAGTATTGTCGAAGTTTAGTTTTGAACTCTAAAATGCCCCGGGAGAAGTGTTCAGATATCGCGGAGAAGGCTCTTTTCACCGGACTCGCGGTTAGTTCTTCTTGTGTTGAAACCTTCTTGGTCAGGTTCGAGTTTTCAGTGGATAGAGCTACAGATTTTTGAGATTGAGAATCACCAAGAAGTTGTGCCTGCTTCGAAGCCGATCTCTCTTTCGCCGGCGGAGATAATTTGGCTAATTTCTGCTGTTGTTGGGAGAGTAATTCTTCAATAGTTGGAGTATTACCCCCTATTCGAAGCCCGAGAATACGCGCTGCGTTCTTGACGTCGTCGGTGACTATTACCTTCGCAAAGCTCCAGACTGACATTGCCATAGCCGATGGCCACAATGCCCGGCGTATTCTGAATACTGTTTCAGGCTCGACAGGCATCGTGGACCACGCGATGTAATCGTCGGTGATTTCTATGCTAAGATATCGTTAATTTCTTTTCTGAGTAGGGGCATAACGACTACCTACCCAGACCTCACGATTTGAGGAGGGGCATATGCTGAGAACGACAAGTTCAGCCAATAGCCCGATACATTTATATCACTCCCGTATCTTGCCGTGAATACTGGATGTCCACGAACAATCTTGCGCATGAGATAGGCGAGTTCCTCTATTAATCGTCAACATATAGACGTACAACGCTAAATGGCAGCCACACCTTTAACATGTCGTACTTGACCCTCAGTTTTACAAAATTTGACAAATTCTTGAAACTCCGGGTCGCTCTCAAGATACTTTCGACGTTCCAGCACTTTTGTAGTTCCAGGAAACGGAATGAAGAATGGAGGTATCTCCTCGTCCGGATCGGGGCCTGGATCTGCCTCTGCTATTGCCTTTCCTACCGGCTCTAGGACTAGCTTGGAACACATCCAGGAACACATGTAGACAGTCAGGAACGTGACGGCAACATCCCTATCAATCGATGTGGTTAATAATAGAGAGCAAGGCTCCAGGTGTTAAGCTTCTTACCTTGGCCGAAGTCTCCTCTTTTGGAACCGGACATTCTGAACGTTGTAGGCTTCTCCTCTGGCTGCCCGTGATTCCACATGTAGAGGTAACCTGCTAATGGATAAAATTGTTCTCGATGGGCGCATGAACCTCAACATGGCGAACATGGGAGCCCGCCAAACGGCGGGCACGTGTTGGAAGCGCTGTGCGAAACTATTCGAGGTGGGATCTTTTGTTTAAGCGGCAGCGTATCCAAACCCCCAAACTCTAGATGTTTATATCCCAGTAGCGACCTGACGTGTAGGTCGTAGAAGGTCTTCATGAGCCAGTCTTATGCTTAGAATTCGCCAGAAGTCGTCTTGCGTTGACCCGGCAGAATCCGAAAGCGGTAAACCCAACGATGTGCCGCTAGTACGCAGGCACTCGCTCACTCTCCTAGGCATGAGGTTCAGCACAGAAAGATACTCGACAACACCAATCATGAGGCTCTCTACGAGCTTGCTGTTACCGCTCTACGCAGGTGCGGCGACTGCAATCCCAGACGCGAAAGTGTACATATTCCCCGATAACGGCTGGTCAAATGCCGCGAATCCGCCAGCCCTTTCTCCAGAGGAGACCAGACTGGTCTTTGCACAACGCTTGGGTGTATCCCAATACCATAGCTTAGATGGCGCCGCCGACGATACGCTGTCATATATCAATCGATTTGGCGGGCGCCAAATGGGATTATTCGAAACTATGGATGACGACAAGGCAGCAGAGCTTGTTCTTTTTGTTGAAGGCGCATCCGCGAAGAATGCAGGTCCATTCTTGGACGCATGGTCATCAATTCAGCCAGCCTTCACTATTTCAAACCCGCCCAGTTCTAGTGAGAACCTGGAGCTGGTTTTCCAAATGGATAGACAACTTGGGTCTACTTCGCAGGACTGCCCTTTCGAGGAGGCCATTAACCCAGGTAACCGACGGTGCTGGAAGGGGAAATCAAAGATCATCCAGATTGACTTGGCTGACGAGGCAAGTGGATATTATGTTTGCGGCGTATGCGCTCTACTAACTGTGTCGAATAGAGACCCGGAATTAGCAAGGTAATGCTAGCACAGGATACATTGGTCCGTCTGGCACAAGCTCAGAAGATGAATGCCGTGGTGGTGTTGATGCCCGAGTCTTCCTGGTCTACCAAGAGCAAGAATTCGTACGGGATCTACGAAAAACTGTCCCAAAAACAAATAAGCCGACGAGAACTGGCCGAGGAGCCAGTAACAGAGACATCGTCCACTCAAGCAACCAAAGCAACCGCGTCAAGTCCTCCGAAATACATCAGAGGTGTAGCTCCGCTGTGCTACTCAACCCTCAAAAGTTGCCAAAGCTCTACCAATAACTGCTCTGGACATGGCGAATGCTATATGAAATCAAATGGCACTTCGATAACCGAGTCTTGCTATGCGTGCCAATGTATAGCTGTATATAAAAATGTTACTTCCGGATCGAGGCCGTATACTAGGACCACATACTGGGGTGGCGGTGCATGCCAAAAGGAGGACGTTAGCGAGCCATTCTGGCTTCTGACAATTCTCACCGTTGTTCTGGTTGGAATCATTGCATGGACCATTGGGATGATGTACAGCATTGGAGAGGAGAAACTCCCTGGGGTAATTGGAGCAGGTGTGTCGAGCAGGGCTGGATGAGTCAACTGTTAGATGATTTAGCATGGAACAGAGATGTACCTCAGAGTATTGGACTCGGCGTTTATACTATTGCTTCGGCAGCATGTATACAATAGGTTAAAGGGAGGTTCCCTAGCATGTGTGTCTGACACTAGCTGCAGTAATTGAATTTCATGGTCGTACAGCCATAAACCACGATACTAACGAACGTCTGGGTGGTGCTGCCGCTGCTGTTCGAGCTCCTGGTATAGTGCCCGCGATGTTCCTAGCATATCGCGCCTCAGCTCATTTCTCATGAGTTTTTATTGCGATGGGAAGAAGGTCTAAGCTCTAGAAGAAAACGTCCCACGAGTCGTAATAGAAGTAGTATATTAGAATACTTAGAAGCAGTAGAGATAGGGGACGAGATTTGGAGGCAAGTTGCTCTGTCAAAGCTCATTCAGCAAGGCGGAGAGCACTAGGAGCCTGGGTGAGCACCGAGAGCCATGACTATGATTACTAAGCGAAATTGTAAGGTCACCAGGGTCACTAGGGTATTGATGTTCTTGGAGTTCTCAAAGAGCAGTACCATCGACTAAGTGGTCTAAGTTTCAGAATCACGATACGCAGGGCGTTGCATATTAGGGTTTTATGAATTTTCGCACATATCTATTCATACACAAGAAAGGTTATGGAAATTTACGCTTTAAAGCCACCATCCTTCTTCGCATTGGCGTGAGGGAAAAGAGAAATATGCCCAATCTTAGCCTGGAAGTGCCAAGGAAGATTGAGATACCACCTAACGATGGCTAATCAGGCAAGAATCAAGGCGTCAGATGAGAAGACTTCATGGATGAAAGTTCATCGGATGCGAGTTGAGAATCCAGGCTAGAAAGGTCTAGCGGCAAACGCAAAGAGAATCTATGACTCAAGTGGCCATCAGATTACAGCTCACCAATCTGACGTATAGCGGATTAAGGTCCATTGTATGGAGAGTATCCAGTTGAAGTTCAGCTGGATCAAGTCCGTTGGGTTTTGATCCATCTGTCAATAGCGAAATTGTGAAAGTGATGCGAGAGCAAATATCAGTCGATTGAAGAGAGTCAACAAGTGGATCGAAGATGGGGTATCAGTCAGCTGAAGATGAGCCGGTTATCAACGGGAAATGAAGCAATGTGAAAGTTGAGAAGGGCCCATCAATTAACTGCAATTGATGTGCGCCCGAATTGAAAATGAGATTTTATCCACTGGAACTCTTGTTACACTCAGCTGGAAGGGTGCATAAGTGATGTGGATATGCTGATCAAAATCCTCCACCATCGGATCGCAGCAAGAACGCATCATTTCGAAGATGGTCTCTCTCATAATGGTAGAAGAGATTATCCAGGTAACCTTTACAGAGATTTTTGAGGAAAGCCACGCAAGTACCACAGAGGCGTAGGGGACAGCCAGCGCAAACATCGGTTGCATGATTCGTGCATATCATGCAGCGCCTATATGCCTTGTGTTTGGCATTGAGTTCATGGTGTTGGGCAACATCATCACGGACTCTATCTTCTGCGTCGTTCATATTCATGCCGCGCAACTTGTCAGCTGAAATTTCTTCGCCTGGCATCGCATAACCTATCTGGTGGAACTCTTGGTGGCAACGATGTTTGATAATTGCAAACTTTTCATCTCGATGCGTGTCGCAGATTCTGACTTTTTCAACATCAATCTGACCCCAAGGGCAAGATTTGCAAAACATCGGGCCCATGAATTTGGTGATGTCGGTACCATCGGTTGCGCTGTATACCTTCGGACCGCGCTCTATAAGAAGCTCTGGGCCCATGACTTCCTTCTGAACCTTCTCTAGGGCGTCTTTTGAAGCTTGATCAGTACGACTCTGCAAGATGGTGGTAAACTCGTCGTAGAATGAGCCAACGTTAGGATTGCTGCACCCATGACACGATCCAGATGAAGCCTCCTCGGGTAGACGGAAACGATCTTCCGAGATGCCCCAGTCACACGGATATTTGCAGAATGTGCAAGTAGGCTGACCAGTGGGGCTAACCTTGCCAACCTTGACCCTACCTAACGCAAGGTCTTTGAACTCTGGCTGGGGCTGATAGTTGTGCAGTGGCTGCTGGTGGGCAGGGCCTTTCCCTTTTGCCTTAGCCATTTGAACCTTGGCATTCTCAGACACCAAGCTGCCCATGATAGAAGCAGCAAGGGAGGCGCGTCTTACATCTTCATCATCCGCTCCTTGGCTAACAAGCGCCTCTGCCTGATCAGTCAGAAGCATGAGAGCGTTACCGACAGATGCTTGCTTGACAGCCTGATTGGTAGTTGGGTTTGGAACAGGAAGGTCAAATCCATACGGGTACTCCGGGAAGACATTTGTATCGCCTGCTTGGAGAGTGGAATGAATGCTTGAAGCAGCGGAATAAGTGTTCGGGGCAGAGGGCTGAGTGTTCGAAAATGCGGCTTGGGTATTCGAAAGAGCAGACTGAGAATTTGTGCCGGCAATCTGAATGCTCGGAGCGGCAGACCCAGTGTTCGTTGCTGCGGGCTGAACCCCTGAGGAAGGTGACTGATACGGGATAGACCGAGAGTCGCCGTAGAAGTTGTCAATCTCTGCAAGGCCTGCAATATAATTCTCTTCGCTTTCCATATAATTTGGGGCTTCATTCTCCTGCTCCCGCTGCAGGTCCATCCAAGATTGGACAAATTCGAGATCCAGCGGATGATCACCCAAGGGAATGTGTTCGTCAAGCCCATGGAATTCTTCGCTTTCATCATTGGCTTGAGCTGAACGCATATTTTCCATCATATTAGATGCTCTCTCTCGCGCGGGAATATAACGGGCCAGCGCCGGCGGAAGTGGTTCAATGGGGATGCCCCACGGATGACGCCAGGAGGGATCACGATGATCGGCTTTGGCCTGAGCCTCACCCTCAACGTCTTGGCTCTGGACTGATCCCTGAAGAGCTTCTGTGAGAGCTTCATCACTTGGGAGAGATGGAAGTGAGGTAGGAAGAGTTGAGGGTCCAGCAGTGACTAAAGGACGACGTTGTGGAATAGCGGGCTGTTGAGAGAAGGCTGAATATGGATTGCTCATGTCGAAACTAGGAGGCGGAGTATCTGAACGAGGCATGGGAGTCGGCATGCCAGGAACTCGGCGACCTTCGGTACGAGCTGTTGATTCGAAGTTAGCAATCATATCTTAACTGGTTATAAGCTCAAGTACTGGTGCGGAAGAACATTGAATCTGAGAGAAGGTGGGACGCAATAAATTGAGGATACTGACCAGATTGAGAGCCTTGGTTGTGGGTTTCGCGACGACCAAGGACGGCCGATTGTTGATGTGAAGGACTAGGAGCCATAGGAGGACCAGTATATCCAGATCGATCTCCACGTCCAATGGTAGCCGCAGCCGATCCCATGGAGGTAGAGTGCTTTGTAGAAGCACCAACAGCAGAGTTAAAGCCAGAGCCTTCAGCAGGACCAACTGGATCGCGAGAATGCCTGGCCGTGGTATCACCGCGACTGCGGCGGATCTTTCGAGGAGGTTCATTAGTAGAGTCCACCATATTGACGTCTCTATATTCAGAATCTTTGTCTAGATTTCCTTGATCAGGATTTTGGTGATTCTGTCTATTGACGTGCAGGATTATTTTTGGCCTGGTGGTGGATTGTTGAATTGAAGTATTGCTTTGATTGTTTTGCTCTCTAGATTGATCTGTGTGTTGAATGTTTACTCTTGAAGCTATTCGAACCGAGCGGCGCCGTTCCGCGTCGTGCGTCGGTGAATTAGAGATACCGGGATCCGTGGGCTCCATGCTTGTGGTGACGTGTGACTAGATGCCATCGGTCAGCTTTTGGTTAGCAATGTGAAGGGGAATTTCAATCTGTCCAGTGTTTATGTACTGAGTCCTTGACCCAAGACGGGAATATTTAAGTATAATTTGCAGAAAAGAGACTTTGCAGTACTTCTCCATTCTTTCAAACAAGACAGTTGAAGTTTGATGGCAATGCATGGTTTGTGGACCGCATGTGTTAAGTGACACAGTTCTTACAGACAGGCCGTGGCCGCCTTTGCTTAGGGGATTCAGGTGATATAGGGAGAAACGTTCCAGAGATTGAGAGATGGGTGCACTGGAGTATAAATTGCAAGTGCATATTGAGAGAGGATTACTTACTTGACTTTATTGTAGTTTCTGGTCTGCAACGGAGGTCTGTTGATACGTTAGTACCTTTCCAAACCAAAGCAACGGGCTAGAAGCATCAGGACTATTTTCTCATCAACTCCAGTCGAATTGTTGACCCTCTGTTGTATCTAGTATGATAGCAGGGAGTAGAAGAGGGTATGAGAATAAGGTGGTGTTTATAGCTCAAGATCGAGTTCGAGGATACAAGTATCGAAAGTGTCTGAACAATATAATATACAAGCCCAGAAGCATGCAAGCTTACCTGAAAGGAGCAGAGGCCAAATATCAGGCAATGGAAGTTGATAAAGACTAAGATCTGGAGCATACGTTGATGTTATGAGTGGGAAGCAACTGGAAAGTTAAAGAGGATATCTGAGGCGGATTAGGGAGAGAGACCTTAGGATTGTTTATCTGGCGGCGGCCAGTCTAGTCTCATTTGGGCTTTCACTCGACGATGTCATAAAGTGTGAGCTTCCGGAAACCAGTAGAATTCTATGAAGAGGGCGGCGGGGCATTTAAGGGAGAAGACAACGGTCGATCCAAGAATCTTCCCTTTTACTTTTTATTGTATTGCGACATTCAAATCTGAGTGCTCGGTGTGATCTCCCTATACTGCCATATATTATTCAAAGGAGATTTATTATATATTATTGGGGACAAGAATATCTACATCACAGAGGATAGATAAGATCTGAACCTAAGGTATTCTACATACGGAATATGCCATATACAGGATGCTAGTTTCGCTGGTGATCCGCACCATGAGATGCAATGCTTATTAGTCTACTGAATTACTGGCTCTATTATAGCGTCAATATTTCTAGCTATAGTTATATGAAGCAGCCTTTTTTCGGGTCCTGTTAAGAGACGCTGTTCCCTGTTCTCTGGCCACTTTCCACCACCTGCCGAAAACTTACCCCTTAAAAAGGCGATAGTTAAGCGATATGTCACGTGCATCTCACCACCCATCGTGCAAAACACAACTTTGTGAATTGATGGACAAGTTTTACAGACCTAGGCAGCAATAATATCTAACATATTGACCTGGCTATATGGTGTATTCTATCTTTATTTAGGTGAAAGAAGGGCGAGAGACTGTAGTTGTATGATGCCACAACGTACTATTGTCGTGCAGATCACGGTGGACATTAACAGATACGGGCCTTGGATTAGGCAACCTAAGCAAAGTGATTTCAAATTTGACTAACATGGTGGATCAGAAGTAATATCTACATTGTATTGTGTATAATACGAAATCATAATAATGGTATTGGTACTAACTCGCTTATGGCTCTGTCTCGTATCATCGTGTTCGCATTCCAGGATTTAATTGTGCTTGTAGTCGGGATCAGCGTCAGGTCCAAAGGCGCGGCTACTACGAGTAGCCTTTAAACTCTCCTCAATGGCCATTTCTAAGGCTTCTTTATCCACCACGCTATCTTCCCTTACTTCAGATCGATTACCACTACCCAGCACCTTCCACTCTTGCTCTTTCTGCTGTTCCAGGTGCCTCAACCTAAGTGTCTCCTCTGCTAAACTTTGCTTCTTCATGTACTGCATCACGATCTCCTCTTCCGCGCTTGATTTCTCATACTCTTCCTTGGATCTTCGAATCGCGAGCTTGAGGTCTTCATCCTCATCACTATACACAACCCCAGAGTCGGTATCATTTGAGGCTTGTATAGGGCGCTGGCTATCTTTCACAGCTCTACCGATACGTTTTCGAGCAATTGGAGCACGAGGGCTGAGATCGTAGCTTGCAAGAGAGTCCCGGATCGACTTCTCGAGCAAGGTCTGATACTGTGCATCCCGGTCCGTCGAACCGGATTCTTCAGCTGACTGCCGCCTTGTGGCAGAGATGCTGGCATGGATTGCTCGACTGACGGCTTCCTGATCCGAAACTGTATCCTCAGCGTCATTCTCCAGTTCGCGGATGCTAGCACGAATCGCGCGTTCGATCATGGCATCTTCCGCTCGATTACCACGAGAGGTTGCGGCGACGGACGTTTGAATGGCCTGCTCAAATTCGGGATTCGCATCGTCAGGCTGAGACTTAGATATTATGGGTGCAGTATCAACAACGCGAGGGGTATGGGCATGTGGATTGACTCTGCGGCAAAATGGACAGCTTGGCTTTCCATCCTGGCATTGAATCTTATACCGTTCCGCCTCTCGCTTCGCCCTTCTTTCTTCGTATTGCCTCTTCCTCTCTTCGAAAGAGAGGTGCCTAGAGTGGAAAATTCTTTTCGGGGAGGCATTACATGTCCCATAGCTATCAGATCGAGTACGACTCTGATCTTGATTCGATCTCTGGATTTGTGCCTCAAGTTCTTTCCAGCGTGTGGTGATCGCAAGTCGCTCTTGAGGGGTAGATACCTTGAATTCCTCATAGCCTTGAGCTGTTCGTGCGGCGATCACATAATTTGTAACACTTGACCCAAAGAGCTTCCGCGCTTCTTTGTGAATACCGAGGAAAGTATAGCCTGGTAGTCCCCAAATTGCTGTATGGAAATGTTAGTTTGGGCACAGTGCGATCAATTGGATGGTACCGACCTGCACCTGGTTTCATGATAAGACCCCCGATACCTTTTCCTATGCCCTTTAACAGGCCAGCTGGGCCCTCTTTCTCCACAGCACGCATAGGCTGAGTAACTAGCCCAGAAATTCCGTCGTAAAAGCCGTATCCAAATTCCTATTTCCGTTTATTAGCTACTTAATACTATCCAGGTGGGATATTAATACCTTTCCCGCGGCCTTAAGGCCACTCTGCAAATCAATTACTTTTGCTTGGGGTCTAACAGTGTCATCACCGTACAGCTTAGGCGCATTATGGAACCCACGCGCAAGAGCCAGTGTGAAATCCAAAGGAGATTTCATACCAGCCGCCACGATACGAGAGATACCCTTTCTGGCTCGGGTAGCATTCTCAAGGGTCAATTTGCTCGGATCAAATTCTGTCGGAGAGTCTCGAGTGGGAGTTCCGCTCCACTTCAAGCGCGAAGGAGATGTTGTTCCATTCTCTCTTGAAGTCGATCGTGATCTAGGTAACGCTCCTCTAAGAGCCTCCCTAAGTGATCGCCCCCGTGACCCTCCCACAGAAGAAGTACTCGATAATGGAGTTTCTGGGCTGATCGGCTCTTTGACTGACCTAGCCGTGCTCTCATACGAAGATTTTGTAGATGGTTCGGATGACTCTTTAAGAGAAGTAGTATCAAGCACCTCTCTCGGAATTGACTCGCTGATCTCTTCAGCTCCAAGGCCAAGATCTAGCCTCGAGTTGGAGTCCGACGCAATTGTAGGCGTGCTAGAACCTGAGGATGAGCCTTGTCCAGCTGCCTCTTTTGCGTCATTCTTTTGGGCCTGGTGCTTGTTCTTGGCGGCCCGAAATATCTCGATAGGAAAATCGGCTACACCCATTGTGAGGCTAGCCATAGTCCCTATCAAAGCAGAAGCGCCCCCAGAAATTGGATCCCATGGCCCGTCCTCTGTGTCATATTCTCGAGATCGGTATAACCTCAGATCAGCGAAGTTGATAAGACCTTGATCTGCTAGGACGGCCGCCGCTAAAGCGCTGAGCCTAACTTTTTTGCCCGCTATCTGCCAGACGGCGACTTTACTAGGGAAAAGCGAGCATCTCAGGCTCTCTGCATCTAACATATCGTGGAAACTCTTTCCACCTTGTTCGCATCCATTCTCCTCTTTAATCTTGGCTCCTAAGGCCTGGGCCATCTCCAGGGTCTCAGATTCAAGGGCTTCTGCTATAGCTTCCGCTAGTTTATCAACAGTTAGCTGTTTATACGGAATCGGCAGTGGCCCTGCTCCAGCTCTTGCAACCATTGCCCCCCAGAAGGGCTGGTCACCAAAGAATGGGACAATAACAGTTGGCTTCCCAGTCGCGATGCCAGCAGCAGTTGTCCCAGCTCCACCATGGTGGACGACGCAAGATACGTGCTGAAATAGCCAGTCATGGGGAACGTTTCCGAGCATGAAAATGCCTTCCGGAAGGTCTATATCATCAGCCCCAAGCCCTCCCCAGCCTTTCGATACCAAGGCCCTGACACCTGCTTTCTGGATGGCGTCAATTATAAGCCTGGTCAAGGCGTCTGGGTCGTCAACCACGATTGATCCAAAGCCTATATATACGGGCGGAGGGCCGGAGGCCAGAAATTTAGCTAGTTCTGGTGTTGGCGTATACGAAGCGGCTAAGGAGAGAAAGTAAAAGCCAGATATGGATATATGTTGACCCCAATCCTTCGGCTTCGGAATAAGGGCGGGGGACCAGCAGTAGGTATACGGCACCCGAAGACGACTTAACATCCCTGGGGCCCAGATCAGACTAATTGGATCAAGTCCCAGCGCTCGTTCCCGGAAACGATTTATGACATCTCCCAATCCTTGCCAAGTCATCATCTCGACCATAGCGTACGACACAAAGTTTGTCATATTGATATCTGCGTTCGACGATTGTATATTTGCAAGTGGGTGAGGAAAGGACTGGGTAGGTGACCATGGCATACTGTAAGGACAGTAAGCCTTGGCTAAAGAATATAAAGGGTAGAAACTTACGTGAACATCATGTGCAAGGGAATGCCCATCTTCTCAGCGATATGGATATGAGCAAAGCTTGGTGGATTCGCGATTATGGCGTCAGCAACAAACGGTGCTTCTGAAGGGTTAATATTCATGTTGATGCCCGCAGTGAAGGTCTCATCGTTATCGCGAACTGGGGCACCGAGACCATCTCCAGCCTCGATACAAGACCTCCAGCACCCCAGGACTATTTCTTCCATGCCCTTTCTACGCCTTCCAACGTCGCCGCTTTTCAGAGACTCGAGGCCAGGCATTAGCCCGGGATTCTTAACCATGAACGCCATTAACTCAGAAGGGTCACCGCCTATACTGAAGAATTCTAACCCGTTCTCTTCGACGAAGGTCTGGAATGTCGGGTGCGTTGCCAGCCGTACTCTATGGCCGTACGTAGATTTCAGCACTTTGCCTAGGGCCACGAACGGCTGCACATCCCCCCTTGACCCTACAACTTGGATCACGACATTCAATTTTGGCGGAGGTACTTGTCCCGGCAGGCCTCCAAGAGCTGGAGGGATATATCCGGGTGGGAGGTGAGCCTTTTCTTCCTGGGCAACAAGAGAGAGCTGTTTTCTGAGAGCCGGCACTAGCAAGTCGGAGAGTTTTCGGCCCCTTTGTTCGATATTGATGTTGACCCGGCCATCCTCTGTGATGTTTGCTACTGTATCAAATCCGTCCTGGCTGAGTTCTATTTGGTCGTGCCGTTCCCCATACGCCGGTGGGGCTTCTGGGCCATTCATAGAGAGAATGTTATTGTAATGGGATACGCCAAGATGGGTATTGGCTCTGCAGCATGTGAATAAGCCATGTTACTGGGGGAAGGATAGCTTGTTTACCTTGTCAGAGACACGTCTCCACTGAGTGATTGCTGGTCGATATTCTGAAATTGCGACGGATCAGACATGCCATCTGTCTTGGACCTAGTCAAGCCTCTCCTGCGTTGCTTGAGATTCGCGTACATTGCAGCCTCAGCTTGCGCAATGACGGCAACTGGTAGGCCATCTTCACCTTCCTGTTCAGACCCCTTTCCTTCTCTGGACGTCATTCTTGTGATGTTGAGCAGGACCAGGTCGCTCTCTCCTTCCGCAGACTCTGATTAGACTGAACAATATGACCACAGATAGGGGTCTATCAGAGTGGATTGAAGATCATTTGAAAACATCATGTGAGGCAACGCAAATCTGTGTGATTCCCCACTCAGAGGTCTTTTCCTCTCCTAAAGAATTGTGAGTCTTAAGGTAGAGCGAGGAAGGGTTAGGATTTTGGTCAGTCTGCACATGTTTAGGAAATAAAAGTAGTGGCGGGATGTGGGCATCCCTGTCAGTGACGACAGTGACGACGGGACATGTCGGCTCACTTGTAGATTTTGAAGCTTGCTCAGACAACTTGGTCAGCAAAGCGCAATGATATATAATAGACCTGGACTTCTGGAATCTCTCTATATACTTCTCCAAGTCACCACATGTCAGAATACATTACTTTACGGAGAGGCTTACTGGCCTAGTGCAGAGTTCGAGAAGCGTCCGTCCCACTTCCCTCAACCAGGGAGAGTGGCTCAAGCAATACATGTGGATTGTTCGGAATCGAGATTACAGAGAAGGAGATGGCTACCGCTACAAGATAAGCTAGAGGTATTCTTAAGAGATTTGAGCCATCGATTTCCATATCATTCGTAGACATCACCGCGTGTACAGAGGCAGAGAAAGTTGTCCGACCCAGTGTGCCATAGTTCAGATATCACGCGCTATTATACAAGACACAACACATGCTCAAGTGGCCAAATATGTATAGAAAGCCGGTCCACATGCTCTTATCTCATTTTCCCCCCTGCTGCGAACTTCAAGCAACTGCCTGCCAGAATTGTTTGTCATCACCATCCACCCATCTCCATACCTCATGGTACTCTAGCTAGAGAATTTGCGCGTGATCTTTGCAATGACTAGCTTTTCGTTAGCAGATACGTTCAGCGCGAGGGAACTTCCAGACATACTGTGCAGGGCAACAACGCTGAAGATAAACACCAGGGAGAGAACCAGAACCACAACAGGGTCGACCTTCAATCCTGGGCTTTCATCGGTGTAGAGTCCTGTTTCTTAATGTTAGTCTTATTCCACTCTTCCTTCACACCCACGCCCAACGTTCCTATGCCAATATCTAAACTTCAATTGTCGCCTCCACCGTTGGAATCCCAAACAGAGAGACATACTCAACATGGTACTGCTGCTTCCGCCAGCGCCTGCAGCTCTTGTCGATGCTGGGCGCGCATTTGCGACACGCTCCTTTTGGTCGGCTGCCGCCCGTCTTCGAATGGCCGTCTTGGGTCCGCCAGGGGGGGTTGGGCTTGATGGGCGTCCGCTTGCAGCTCCCACGCCAGGGCTGACGGGTGATGATGCACCGGGCGAAGACTTGAATTGGTTCGTTAGAATTGGTTTCCAATTTGAGAGTCGGAACGGAAGATTGTGTCTCTGGGCATGCAGATTAAGGGGAGGAAGTATGGGAGAGTTGTTACGTACCATTGAAGAGGATTGGAATATGGTCAGAGAGCGAGAAGGGAGTGGATCAAACGGATCGGAGCGGAGCGGTCTTCAAGAGTTCGTACGAAGTCGTGGTGCGTTGGTTGAGCTTTAAGAATCTTGGGATTTGAGGACACGAGGCTCCTCTGGACTGTGGCCGGGATACATTCCCCACTAGTACTGTTTAGTCATAGTGCAATCCGGGGCAAATCTACAAAGCTTCAAACACATACAAGTAGACAGGCACCGTGGTATTCAGACACTTTATATCAATTAACGACATGTCCCCTGTATTTCACTTTGTAGAAAGGGATCTCTATCAAACAACATACAGAGATTATCGTGTATGTACTCATGCCTGTACATCATCACCACCAACAATGCTACGCTGCATGAGCTCTCGTCGCACCACTCATGCTGAAGTGAAGATAAAAACAAATGAAAATTTGGTCGCTTTGTTGTAGTTTTCATATCTCTCCATTCGCTCCATTCCAGACGAAAAAGAAGAAGTGAAATGAAAATCCGCTCATGCTGGACTGTACCGTACCATTTTCGGCCAAGACCCAATTGCCCTCCACAGTATGCTGGTTTGCAAATAAAAAACACGCTGGTCTGACGCTATCAGCTCTTCCACGACTTTTCTATGCCTCGTATCTCCCTATCCTTGATGTTTGGCCAGGGCAAGTCGGCTATGCCCATTATATAGATTAAAACAAGTACATTCTACAATGAAACCAAAGGTATCAACCGAACGCCAGCCGCTATGATAGCAAGTGTTGCATGCAGAACATCCCTATTGGTTCAGAGGGCGACGTCCAGGACAAGGCTCACATCTCGCACCTGTGAACCGGCCAAATCTTCGAGGACCGGTATTAAGTCCAACAGCTCATTGTCGTGGGCATCGGAAAACCAGCTACTAATCGGCACGGCGTGTTGAGGATGGAAGATATATGATGTTGGGGAATTGTCGATGATGATAGTTTCTCTCAGATCACGTCCAACTTGTGATAGGTCTTTGACATAGTTACCCTGGTGGTTATAACAACTTTCCCGGAAGAGGCGGTGATGCACAACATGATGTATATCAAGTTGGTCAAGGAGCGGATCGCCATACTAGAGCTTGTTAGCACATGCATTAGGAACGAGAATGATCACTCACTTTCGAGACAGAAGCAGTAAAGACGACAACTTCGTAGAGCTCGCCTACCCGCTTCATGAATTGGTCGACCCCAGGTCGCTTGATAACGTAAACGTTATGATATTGCCCTTCTATCTCCACTGGAATTGTGAAGTCTGCCTGATGCAGAATCTACATTTGATATTAGCAGTGAAATTGGCATCATGAAAATGCTCTCACCTTGAAACTACTATGAACTAGCGTCTCGTCAAGGTCAAGAACCAAACACTTCTTGCCCTTAAAGCGTGGCGCTATCGGTGGTAGCAGCCATTGCTGCTTTCCTTCGGATGTCTCTGGAACAGCTTCGTCGGTTGGGGCTACTTGTGGTGCAGATGGAGGTAGAGGTAACAGAGGCTTTGCAACCTCTTCTCTTCGCGAAATAGCGCCTGTGCTTGCATCCTTCTCATTTGGCAACGGATCTGTATTCTCTGCCCGAGCGTCTTCGTCCACACTCTCCCTGTTTGCGCCTGGATCGGGTCCAGTAGGCATCCTTACAGGAGATGTTCTCACTGGCACCTGAACCACAGCAGTCGGGCTAACTTGGCTACTGCTTGATCCAGCCTCCTGAGGTAATGCAGGTAGCGGCTGATCGCGCAAGCTGACGGAACGGCCCAATTCTCCATTCGCTGGCCCCCTAGACTGTAAGGGTCGACTCGGATCCGCATTAGATGTATCGTGCCGGTCGTGGCTAGGCTCGGTCTGATTGAGAGCGTCCTTCTCCGCCTGAGGCTTCGGCACACCATCATTCTGCTGTCCAGTCACAACATCATCTGGTCGGCTGGCTGTTGTAGGGCGTCCTACAAGTGGTTTTGATACCCTGTTCGCAAGCACTTCAGGATCATTTGGATCTGCTGTGTTGTCGGGGACGCCACAGCAGAGGATAGATAGGAATGACTTTTTGGGTTGTCGCGGCGCAGAGATATCAGGTGTTGCGTTGTTTGTAATTTTGGTAGGGCCGGAAGCGGCGCCGGGGTGTGTTATCGACATTCTACTGCTTGTGGCACTCCCATTCCGCCGCCTGCCAAGAATGCTTCCCTTTGATCCCTTGGACCGAAGCCCAGTGTTCTCTTGAGGATCGCTTGCAGTCGCTCCACTTAGGCCTGTAGATGTGGGTGATGGTTGCACCTTGTGAGAGGAAGATCGGGATGGGACGTGGAGCAGTCCTCGGTGCTTCTTGGGGGCTGTTTCGTCGACTACCGCCAAGTAATCCTTCTCGGTTTGTGCTGCTGATACCTCTGTCCGTTCTGACTCTTCGGTGCCGATGGTATTTTGGGCCGTTGATGTGGCTTGCGTCGAGGAGCTGGGCGGTTGAGGGGCGTCTGTCGCTGCTTTGAAAGTTAGCTCTCTCTCCTGCGAACAACATCTCTCGGGGTGGTCTGCGCATCTTCTCTTGACACAAGGCCATGGAAGGTGCTGCTCAGGAGCTAGGGCATACAATTGGAAATGTCCAGTGCAGGTGGTTTGGTCTTCTTGTTGCCAGCTAGAGGCGAGCGGCTACGGTCTTGCTCTGTCGGTTGAGCCAGCTCATTACTCATCGAGGGCGATTCACGACCGCGCGAGGCCGCCTGGATCTCGCGCTGGCTGGTGCTCAGTCTTGTCTCTAGGCGTCCCCTTTTCGGCGCGTTCAACGGGCAGACAGTGTCGCGCTGAATCAGGGTTCAAGGGCGCGTGAATCGGTCGACCTCGGAGGCGCAGAGTCGGTTGCGACTCGAGAAATTGGAGGCCAGCAGGCGCCAGGCGATGGGGCGATCGACTTAGGCAGGGACGTGGACCGTAGACCTTGGGATTATAGAGGACCAAGACTCAGAAACCGATCCAGAAGCTCTCGGGGATGGAGGAAGTCCAGGAGGGAGTAAAAGGCTGAGGTCCGGATGGGGGATGGCGGGAAAGATAAGCGAGATTGACCCAATAATCCGTGAGGGAGCCAGACACTTGCGACCACCGAGGAGCAGGATGGGCGAAAAGGAATCATGCCCACCAGAGCGTAGTGAACGATACAGAAGACATACAGAGCTACAGCGCCAAGCGTGCATCTACAAGACCAGGCAGGCCCCTCTTCCTTCGTCTTCTCTTTCCTTCTTCCTGCCACCCGCCGGGTTGAGAGTGTGCTCCACGAGGGGGTTATGTAAGGCTACCGTGCCTGTCCCCTCCATTCCCAATCAGAGTCCCTTTGCTTCTGGCCCATCCTGCCATTCACAGCACGCAGCGCGGGCCGCGGGAGATGTTCGTAGCTCGACGCGGTGTCACCGCAGGTGGTTCAGGCCAAGTGGTGGGGACTGCTTCATGCGCTCGGGATCTCCCCATACGGACATGGCTAGCAGGAGTATGTCTATTGGGAAGCTCGCAAGCATAACCGATTCCTAGAGAAGAGGGACTCGTGGTGCTATGGCATTGCCATCACTCCTCCAAGCAACCCGTGTCGACCATTCAACACCAGGCATGAGCATGGACATTGCCCAGCAAATCTCACCACTCGCTGTCGTCGGGGCGAGTCTGGATCTGTAGGATTAAGCGCCCTGGTTGAGCTGCCCCGGCCCTCGAAGCCCGTACGAACCAGAAACCCGCCCTATCACAGCAGCTCTCCTCCACTCTCCCCGGGATGTGTTGCCCTGCACTGCACTACAGACGGCCCCTGCTTCTCCCAATACCCAGAGTGCCGTGGATTCGCCGTGTTCTAAGCTTCGCTTCTCAACGCGTCTGGTTCGAGCACAGCGAAGCCCGGTGGAGTCGCACGGAGGAATCGCCCGTTGTTGGTTAAAAGACTAAGCAAGAGAATTCAGGACCTGATTCCCCTATCCCCCATCACAGGCGGTACGTACCCAAGAAATGTTCCAAGTTTGGATCCTTGTATCGAGGCCTATCGTGAGGTAAGAATAGACTGACCATTTGGAATCCGTGTTTGCCCACGTCGACCGTGATGCGTATGCATTGGAGGTGTAGCCCGCGCACTGCACTTCTGTAACTATGCGACCAAAATTATGCATGTATCCGTGACCCCAAGTACCCGGAATCTGGAAGCTGCTTTCCGCTCTATCTGATTGCATATTGCTCAGGAGGCGTACTGCCCGCGGCCTATGAAGGGGAAGAGGAGGCCAAGGTCACCATTTACCACTTATCATCAGCGCTCATCGTCCCGTAGCAACTCTCTTGCGCATTCGCAAATACTGTTCCTCCATAACTCTTGCTCCTCTCTCGCACTGTCAATGGCTGGTGCTTTTGGCTGCAGTCATGACCTGGACCTACGTGCTTTCACTCACGTGTGAAGCGGTTGGAATATCACGTGATACATATTCACATGTCTCCTCAGCTAGATTCGGTCATTAACGGCCGGGTCCATCTCGAGTATGGGGATGTTGGGATATCAACGCTTCTGCATAAATAGTGCCTTAGAAGCTGGAATCAGTAATGCTGATGCCAGCTCCAGGTCCGACGAGATATACTAGGGAAACCATCATCAGTCAATCCATTTGCGACCGTATTTCGATTGCCGGCGACTTTAGCTGCAACGTGAAGTGGCGACGAGGACATGACGATGCAATAAGTCTGCAAACCCCACAAACAACACGATCAAGAAGGCGATGGCCGCGCAGTCCACTTTGCGAGATTCGGCAGATCCGATTGCTGCCCTCTACAACCATTATACCATCCTCCTACAACAGCGACTGAAAGGCACCTCCAAAACAACCAGGCTGCTGGGATCGCTCTTCCTCGCTCTCTCAATCATTGCAGGCGCGGAGGGCGGTCGACGATGGTGGCTCAAGCGCAGCGCAGAGAGGGAGCAGGGCAGGCGATTGCACCGAAGGAATTCTGGGCTGAAGAACAAAGATGGCTCACGAGTGGTTTTCGTGCCATACAAAGATTCGACGTCGAAAGTGACTATACATCCCACGAAACCGATGACATTCGATGCTCATAGAAGACTTTTCTTGAACCCACCGAGGGCTTCAGGTCTTACAGATGACCAAGAGAATCCTCAGATACCCCCTCCGCAGACGAAACCTGGCCTCAATATTGCATTCTTACACCAGTTTCTCAGCCTGCTGAGTATCATGATACCAAGATGGACAAGCAAGGAGACTGGCTTACTGCTAAGCCATGGCATGTTTCTAATGCTTCGGACATATCTGTCATTAGTGGTTGCCAGGCTGGACGGTGAGATTGTGCGAGATCTCGTGGCCGGACACGGAAAGCTATTTATTTGGGGCATAATCAAGGTAGGTCGTGATTTTTAAATAGTGTCCTCTTTCATATAACCATCATATATCATCGCTGTTCAATCACAACGAAGCAGCTTCTAGTCTAGAAAATACTAATCGCCTGTAGTGGTGTGGAATTGGCAGTTTTGCATCCTATACAAATGCCATGATCAAGTTCCTACAGTCAAAGATATCAATTGCCTTCCGTACGCGCCTTACGAGATATATTCATGATCTCTACCTCAACGACAACTTAAACTACTACAAGCTAGCAAATTTGGACGGTGGAATCGGACAAGGAGCAGACCAGTTCATTACTCAGGATCTAACACACTTCTGTGCCGCTGCAGCGAGTCTGTATTCATCCTTGGGAAAGCCATTCATAGATCTCTTGGTCTTCAACTACCAGTTGTATCGATCCCTTGGGCCACTGGCACTGACCGGACTAACGAGCAATTACTTCCTTACGGCTACTATTTTACGAAAACTTTCTCCTCCATTTGGCAAGTTAAAGGCCGTGGAAGGGCGGAAAGAAGGCGACTTTAGAGGTCTTCATGCACGCCTAATAGCAAATGCTGAAGAAGTGGCATTCTACGGTGGTGCAGGCATGGAGAAAACTTTCCTAGACAAAGAATTTAGAAGTTTAAAGAAGTGGATGGAGGGAATCTACACGCTGAAGATCCGCTACAACATCCTTGAGGATTTTGTACTCAAGTACAGCTGGAGTGCTTATGGGTACCTGCTGAGTTCCCTGCCCATCTTCTTACCTGCGTGGGGAGGCCTTGGGGGTCTCCAGGAGCTTGCCGATGCCTCTGCAGCTGGAGGTAGAGAAAAGGGTCGCATGAAGGAGTTTATCACTAACAAGCGGCTCATGCTCTCCCTTGCCGACGCAGGTGGAAGAATGATGTACTCGATCAAAGATCTCTCAGAACTTGCCGGATACACTAGCAGAGTCTACACCCTTATCTCGACTCTTCATCGGGTACATGCGAATGCCTATTTCCCACCACGTGGGACGCATCCCGAACTTTTCTCTCTTTCCGACGTACAGGGCACCACTCAAAAAGGATTTGATGGTGTTCGCCTAGAAAACGTGCCTATTGTAGCTCCTTCGGTATTCCCTCATGGCGGCGAAGAACTAATCGACTCCCTCTCAATGATCGTTCACTCCGGTGAACACCTCCTCGTATGTCCCCACTTCATTTTCTTCCACTTTTGTCACTAATCGAGACAGATCTCTGGCCCAAATGGTGTAGGAAAATCTGCCGTCTCTCGTATTATAGCCGGTCTTTGGCCCGTCTATCGTGGTCTAGTCTCTCGCCCGCGATCAACCGGCTCAGACGGTATCATGTTCCTCCCACAGCGCCCATATCTCTCTGTGGGCACCCTACGAGATCAAGTTATCTACCCTGATGGTGAGCTTGATATGCGAGAGCGTGGGCGTCGCGACTTTGAACTCAAGCGTGTGCTCGAAGAAGCTCGTCTTGGGCATCTTCCCGATCGTGAAGGCGGGTGGGATACACGCAAAGAGTGGAAAGATGTGTTATCTGGTGGTGAGAAGCAGCGCATGGCCATAGCACGATTATTGTATCATGAGCCCCGGTATGCTGTTATCGATGAAGGCACATCCGCTGTTTCCTCTGATGTTGAAGGGCTGCTCTATGAACGATGTAAGGAGAAAGGCATCACTCTCATAACGATTAGTACAAGAGCGAGTCTGAAGAGGTACCACACCTTTAACTTGACCCTAGGTCTGGGTGAAGATGGAACAGGGTGGGAGTATGAAAGGATTGGGACAGAGAAAGAGAAGATGGGAGTTGAGAAGGAATTACTCGAGCTAAAAGAGAAGCTGACAAAGGTAGACGAGTGGGAAAAGAGAAAGGCTGGAATTGAAGAGCAGCTAGGAAAGGTTTGGGTTGAAGGTGCGGATGTTCTTGATCCTCCGAGTTACAACGATGGAGCTGCAGCAAAAGAAGGTGGGGATGAGATAAGTGAAACGGAAGCATAAGACAGAATGTTGGTATATATATCGCATGTGATTTCTCGAAAGTGTAGGACTTAGAATGAGTTGTACACAATAGATCTCTAACAGTAGTAAACGTAAGTATATACAACACCATTTGAAATTAGGAAGTAGATAACGCCTCTAAAAGATGTCCAAATACAGTCTATTCTCTATGCCTCTCGTCTAAGAATGCAATCATTCTATCAAGTAGTTCTATTCAAAATAAATCAGTTCATCTGCTAACACCATTGCTCATGATACCCTCAAGTTGCTGCTGCTTGATCCCGACCTCACAGCACAAGGCCATAGGGCGCCAAAATAGCACGAAGCTATTCATGCCTACTCTATTATCTGGCCCACGACCAGATAGCCCACCAGCATCCTGCGCCAGTTTCTTCTACGTCATTCTCTTTCCAATCATCCCTACAGATCTCCTGGCCTTGAGCCAAAAGAGAAAATCCCTTCCCGGTCATGACTTCTTGAAATGTAGCCGTCATTTGCTTGGTCTTCTGATCCCGCAGTGGTACAGCGATCAGGGCTCTCGCATCCTCATTGCGCTTTAAGAACGTCTCTATCATATGTGCGACAAGCTCTGGGTGTGCATCATCATACATAGGGTCGGCAGCCATAATAATCTACCGTTATTGTCAGAATAAAGAACACTGAAGTCAGAATAAGGACTCTGGGTCATACTTCGAAATCATGTATAGGGAATGCAGAGGGGTCATTCCAGTCTAACACCGTGCTAATAATGCGACCACCCTGGGCCTCGACTAGCTGCGTATTCTGGAGTACGTTGTAAGATAGATTGACTTGGATCTCTGGAAGGTCGGTGAGCAGCACGGGGATGCTCCAAAGAGCAGCAGCAGCAATTCCTACGAGTCCTGTCCCCGAGCCTAGTTCCAGTGCCCGTATCGACGGTGTTTGTTCATTGAAGAGGTGTGAAAGGTGTTTAGTTCTCAAATCATCAAGTTTCTGGGCCATGGTAAAGGCGGTTCCCCACGTTTTGAACCCAAGATTATCACCAGTAAGGGGAGGCTCGCGAATTGTGAATGCCAGTGAAGAGCCGGTGATGGGTGCAGGAATAAGCCAAGTGCGAGTCATTTCCGGCATTGCTGCAGTAAAGGCAGTTAGTATGGTTGACGAAAGGATATTGGGGTTGATGCAAAACAGCTTGTGTACAAACCAGTTCTTCCGCACCGCTCCGCCATCCTTTTGCTTGCCAGCTCCCAGATTTTGTCCCTGCGATCCAATACCATCACGTCTTCTGATCCGTCTTGGAACCACGTCAACTCACTTGAGACGATGGACAACAGGTACTGGTTCACAAACTTTGGGTCTAGGCCTTCTGGATCTTGACTCTTGGGGGTACCAGTCCAGGAATCGGGTTGGAGAGCGAGGCATTCCAAAGCGGCATAGAGAGAAGCAAATGATGGTTTGCTCCGGAGATTAGGAAGTTGTTCTGTAAGAACTATTAGCTACTTATATTTATTTTAGAGGAGGCTCGGATAAGCAGACTTGGTTGAGGCGCCTGTCCTAATTTTAGGACAACCATGCTGCTAATTCTGAGATAAGTTTTGGAGAAGTGTGACAGGCAGGCGGTGATACAAACTTATGTATTCTAGCCCGATGAGATCAGGTGTTGCTCCTAACAGCCTGCTCCAGATTGGGAGTACCAGAAAAGGGGGGAGGATGCAATCACGTGCACGGGCAATGGCAACCGCTACGCCTGAACGTACAACTCCGTTTTAAGCACTCATTCTGAAAGAGTCTCGTTAGATGCCTTCCAACCTCTAAGGAGAAGCCTTGTTGTAGATAAGCCGAGACTTTTTTTTTTCCACCTACAAGCTGCGGAATCTTATTCTCTCGGCTCACATCTTCCGATATTTTACCGGTCCTTAGCGAGTGAGGTATATCGTCATGCCATAATCCGTACTAAACTTCCAAACATACCACACGAACCAGCCATTGAACATTGCAGTCAATAGCTTCCGAATGTCAAAATTTAACATAAAATATGACTGCTGTTGTGCACGATAATACTGATCACCTCCGTTATTCATCGCCATGATCAAAGGCATTTTCTTCGCTCGGTTTTTGCCTGAAGAGGGTCAGTATCCACCACATGCCGTTTGAATCGTCTAACTTCCTCAGGGACAAGAGTCGTGCACCAGACTCCACCAGGGTGTATTGTACCAGAGCCAGATGTCAATAAACCTCGTCTGTTTGACTTTGAGACGATGGCCGAATACATTATTCCTAGGCAGGCATTTTGCAATCGATATGTGACAGTCTGTGATCCGGAGAACAGATATAGGATACTTGGTCACCCTGTTTGTATCAACGACGAAAAGTACAAGCGCAACGAGTTTATGTTCAATTTTTGCCTAGTTATTGGAATTGAGGTTGACAAGATTCCGTACGAGGCTGTAGTCAGACGACTAGCCAGTACATTCACAGAGATGGAAATCCAGAATCAATTCTTGAGTGAGGAGGGTGGCCAGAAATCACGAGATCGGCGGTCCATTTCTGCTCTGATTGAAATTATTCGGGAGGACCTTAATAACTATAATGAGTGTATGATTCCAGTAGGTACGAATTGTCACGTGAACCAGTAAATTTCAGAGGTATCTGGCTGACTGGAATAGATGATGCCAATACTATAAATATGAAGCTCTTTCCAATTCATAGACATCCACCGCCCGTCAAATCTTGGCATGTTCCAGTTTCCAAGATCAACTTCGCGGATGTTGTGGATGATACATGGGATCTTACGATGAAGAAAGTTATCCTCCACATTGATGGAGTCAAAGATGTTCGCCGTATCGCGCACGACGCCGATGTGGCTCTCAACCTAGCCAAAATTGCCCTGCAACATCTCTTATATTATGATTCAATTCTCATGCTTGATCTCTTCCTCTTTGGAAATATCTATGCGCCGACTTCGGATATGAATGATTTTATCGAGGACAAAGCCGGCATGCAAGATGAGTGCGCAAATTATGTATTCATCAGTGGCCCTCGACTTCCCAATTTCTATCTATGCCGTCTCTTCACTACTCTTTGTACAGGTCGGACAGTAAAAGAGTGGCTTAAGTTGCATATGGACCAAGGATTATCGGTGTTTAATTACATTGACGTCCGCCGCTTCATTCAATTTGGTCTTATTAAAGGCTTGTTATATAGGGTTCACAAATACGCCATCTCATCTCAGTATTTGTCGCTATTGGCTAGAGGTCAGATCAACAGAGATGATACAGCGGATGTTCTACAAAGATATACAGATGGGTGCCATTGCTTTGATCAGATAACAGCAGAGCAGAATATTGGAGACACTCAAATCGTGGAGCACTTACGAAATTTCCCAAAAGGAGATGTGGAGATTGTGTATCGATAATTCGCTTCCAAGGAGCTATGGACTACGAATTCGGTTCTATACATATATTCTATTCTAATAGTAAATGATACGTATACTAGTCATGTTTATAAAGCCTTTGGCAGTTGCTGTTTTGTCGCATCCCCTCACACCCTACACCGGAATGCGAGTACATCTCCGAGTCCTTACTCTTTCTCAAATGTCAACGATGACCCTAATTTTTTCCCCTTCTTTGATATTCTCTGCTATTAAGGAATGGACGATGGTTAATCTATGTACTTACCGTACCTTTTTTAGGACAGTTCTATTCACGTTTTAATATTAATTTTTCATTATTGGAGGACATAATACGGGGACTTCGGTAGTCCTCGACGGAAATAAGCACCACATTAGGAATTTTAAGACGAATTACCCCGAAATGGCATTCTATTCCATCTCCAAGCCCATGCGAGGAAAGCAAATAAAGAGAGATTTTGATTTCCACCCTTTCCTCCAAAATTATACATTACGGCATCCTTCCGAGGAGTTAGCTGGCGAAGAGTAATGCAGATCACCAGTAATAATTCAAAATAGAATATCTAGGTTAAAAATAAAGGACGAGCTGAAGTATTTTTGCCCGGAGGGAAATGCTCTTACGTCTTTTCATTTTCTCGTTCAGGAGGAACCATCAGAGCCACAGCAGACAGATTTGTATATCTTCATGTCGGCCAAGTTTCCGATACCTTCGATTCATTCCTGGGAGCGGTCTATGCTTGCATATCCTCCGCTTGGACGCTGTTTAATCTTTAATTTCCAGTTCCTGACTCTCCTCCGCTTTCCTAACGCATAAACTCAAGCCTGCTACGTTCGAAAGTGCGGAATTTACAGACATGTCCTCTGGTACCGGGAGGTCACCCTGGATGACTGCTATCTGGGGCGTATTTCTGGGTGTTATGCAGGGTTGGTCATCCCCATGGACTGAAGTGTTGACTTTGAGGCTAGGTCGTTTGAAGAGAGGTTGTGATGCTGATTTAGAAGCTGCAATATACTCCTCGAGAGTAACCGGCGCGCGATTGGCCTTTGGAGGATCAGATTGAAATATACTATGACTTGTTGTAGATGCTAAATTGACACTAGATGGAACAGTATGTTCAGCAAGCCTAGATGACAAGTGACGCAGCTTCATAGTATAACGTGGTGTAGGCTGCATGAACGATTTCGCACTATGTCCTTGCAATGAAAGAGGAGGTTGCTTAGTGGAAATAGGGGCGCAGTGGACAATGATCCAGTTCTTATTAAGGAAGCTCATAGGAGGTGGCCTAGAATAAATTAGAATTGAAAATTCCATTGAAGGGGAAGGCAGCTAAATACTCCAAGCTCTGTGGTCTTAGGGGGTGCAGAATGTTCCATTGACGGCATTCTCTCTGCGCGGCACACAGTGTCTCTTCTTCAAACCAGTCGCCTGGAACTGCAAGACCTCGTCCAATTCTATCAAGAAACCATCGCATCTTTTGAATCTCTCCATCTGAGAATCCATGCCCTAGTTTGAATAAAAGGCAGTTACATGATGGCGGCGGCTTAGTCTGAAACTCAGGGTACCAAGGTATTCGACTTGAGATAGATAGAGACGTCTCATCCTCGTCATCTGATGGATCTTCTCGAAATGAACATTTCCCTATATCTGAGCAACCATTTTTGGCAGTATCCACTTCCTTTCCTTTGCCCTTGTCTTTATCTTTCCGCTTTGATGACTTTGTACAAGTCAGATAATGAGACTTTCCAAAGATAGGGATAATCTGACGAGAATTGCGGCGACTCTTTACGATTTCTTCAGCAGCAGCGATAGCAGTCACTTCAACTTCTCTGTCCTCTTTCGCGAGCTTCTCAAATATGCAACAGCCTGGTGGACCACAACTACAGCCATGTGAATTGTTTCGTCGATTTGTCGGCAATATGTACGGTTGTTCGCTTGGCCATGCCTGTTGTCTTTTGTTTGTACGTTTCTCCGCCTTCCGCTCTTGCCAATCAGTAATATGATTTCTCGCCAATGCAGATATCTTCTCTGCCACTGTCGGGGTTTCTAGAGTATCCACCTTCACTAGAAGAGGTAGCTCACTCCCATTGTTCCCGTCTATACCACATCTTTTCAAGAAATTTAACTTTTCATAATCTCGAACCAAGGCGTCCAAATCCGTTAAACTCGCTGAATGCGAGGTTCGACGACTCCGCCGATTTGCTCTATTTCCCGTATCCCGAATAGATGGTCCGCCAGATGAGTTCATATTTTGGAGGGATTGCGGGGATCTCAGTCGTGGTGTTTTAGCAGCGGACTGCTTGGAGTATGACGCGATTCTCCTATTGCGAGCCTCTAACTCGTACGTTGGGAAGAGAGGATCGGCAACAAGAAAGGGAGCCATTGCTGAGGTATTGCAGATATGTGTTTGGCTTTCCTGTGGTAAACCAGCGCCGCTTCTCGTCCAAAGATAGAGGAGGACCTCAAGGAGATGGTATAAGATGGAGAAGTGGAGCGGATTGAATGGGTAGTGACTTGACACAGGGAAGCTCTCAGATCGTCGTTGGACTACAGAGTTATCTGTTGTATGAAGCTTGTAAATAGGGCGATAATATCCTTCTTCCGTGTACAATACTGTACCCTGACAAGGCGATAGACTAGAATTTGCTAAAGCTTGGCTGATTCGTTGCGGGAAATATTAGCTAGACAAGTCATCGAGCAGCGCCAGCTAGAGAAATGAAAGAAATATACAGGGACAAAGGACTTTTAGTGGCGACCCCAGGCCATGTCGGTAGGTTATGTTTTCGGACTTGAGATTGCCAGTTATCCACGAGTAATGATTCTTCGTAGATTAATTTATTGTTGACTCCGAGCCCACCTCCTGTTGAATTCACTTATGAATAAATTGTGATGATGTCAGGCTAAATACTATTACCTTCCGAGATGCACGTCCTTGCCCACGACAGCCAACAACAGAAAACATACGATAGCGAGATGATGAATAATGGGGTAAAGAGTATTTCGAAAGACGTAGCACAGAGACGAGAATTCCTATAATCGAGACACTTGTCCTCACAGCTAGGTAACCAACTATAAGAAAGAAAATACCTATTGGTCAAGAGTACCCTGAACTCTGATACTGATGTTTATGTCATAGAGTATGATGGGATATCTGGCAAGAGTAAACTATCCGGCCACTCCCGCAGCTCCCAGTCCCACCGAACTAGTAAAGTTCATGCGTAACCATCAATAAGTGACCCTTCTAATTGGCCCCGCTCCAAAGTTTTTCGAATCTGCTCGTCCTCCAGTTTGCGCGTAGCTCGCCGCCCTTCCTCTAGCCTGTCAATACCGAGCTGAATGTTCTCTATATGGACCGAAAGAGGGATGTCGACCCTATCACGTAATAGCTCCGGTGATCCTACTCGCTCACGCAAATCTTCTAAACCAGCGCCAATAGCCTGGAGCCGAAGAAGAGTCCCGGAAACATGGGCGACTGCATTCTTGCGATAAATTGCGACTTGTTGTAGCAAGTCGAGTTTTCTATTCATCGATTTTAATTTGCCTCGATTTCCCCCAACCATGGCCCAGAGACTGGATAGAACTTCATCCTTGAGAGCTTGAGTATGCATCCCATCCCGGGTCGAAATGTCATGGATGACATCAAGCCTGTCTTCGAGATTATTAAGTACTGTAAGCAAAGCCTGTGCTTGATTAATTAGCTTGTGTATCTCCTCTTCAACAAGTCGTGTATGCTGAATGTATTGGTCAAGGAGGATGCTCTCGCTAAATTTTACAGGCTGGAATGGTGCTAAGAGTTTGTCGTTGATGAACGAGTTGATCGAACCTCTGGTGGCATCACGCTCTTGGATGCCATCTAGAACTCTGCTTGTCCAGCGTGTTGTTGCAATGACTTGGTCGACGGCCCGGCCAACATGACTGTTGAATTTTTGAAGATCATATGATGCAATTCGTGCTGTCTCAATGAAGCCATCAAACTCGAGGACAAGCTCGTTCCTAATTAACGAATTAGCTGCTTTTCGAGAGTAAATGTATGATAGAAATGAGGGAAGTCTGGATAGTGCGTCGTCATTTAGGAGAGCACACAAAGGTTTATGCAAGGAGCAAGAGAGGTTTTTCACACTTACTTTGAACTGAGCTGGCTATAGCGTACGAGTTGACGTAGGTCGCGGATAGATGATTCTCCTCGTTTCATGTCCATGGGAAGCGAAACACTACCAGCACTCTCCTCCATGACCTCCTCAAACTGAGCCTGCATCGACATTAATTTATCAAATTCGACAGGTGGTGGAGGTCCATTGCTCGTGTCGATCTTATACGCTGGACAGAAAGGTAGGTCTAGATATGAAATGCCAGGCATGCGGCATATGGGTGACAGAGACGCGTAGACAGTGTTGGTGACAAGATTTCTAACCATAATACTCATTCCAAAAAGAAGCCAGGCTGCAAGCAGATATGAGACAGGCTTCTTAAGAATTAGAAGCGTACTGCCTAAGACTTCGAGAAGCCACGACACCATAGTGATGGAGTAGTCAGAGCAGATGTCTACTGTACGCTGCAGAGTACTTGCCTCTCTAGTGGTTCGTCGCGTAGCCGAGGGCAAGACTTGCGTAGACAATGCAGTTATATTCTTGGCCGAATTTTTGGCTCTAGCATATTCTTTTGGACTGCCGGTCGCCTCGACTTGATGCGAAGCCCTTCGGCGAGGTCTCTTCTCTGCTTGACCTCTTGCCTTTCGTGATCTAATATTTCTAGTGCTTGCCTCTGCCCAAGAAGCCTCCAAAGTCTGAGCGTCTAAGGTTGGCATTACTAGCTCGGGCTCAGAAGATCTATCACTGCTTCTCGTTGCTCTCCGAGGAGTTGTCTTTCGAGCTGAAGGCGAATATTCTTCCTCGGGCGAATAATCTGGGCTCTCATCTTCATCTTCACCTGCCACGACCCAAGACTCCTCGAGTCGTGCTTTCGGTTTACCCGGAGGCATCGCACACTTTCAACGGCACCCTAGTTATTTTATGATGGCAACGCGGCGGCGCGTAGTAGTTTTCTATCACAGCTTGTCAAGTGAAGTAGATGGAACAGTAGAGTAGCAAGTAGTCAATGAGCAACGGTTAACAGCCATAGGAGAGAGGAGGACCATGAGGGGCGACCTTATAAAATAGAAAAAAACAAGCCAACTACCTGTCAGTCTCATGTCTAAAGTGACGTTGGCAGATGATCGTGGCCCGACTCAACAGGATGTCATGGGCGCCTGGACTTCGACTAGAAATCTGCAGGGGATAAGAGGCGACTCGTGACACGCGAACCCCTTCGGGAAAACAGCTTCTCTCCAGATCAACAGCAACAGCGCCAGGCCGTGATGCGCTCCTCAAAAGTTTTACAGCTTTGGCGAATCCGCCCAAGGGCCTCATATGGCATATATCGTGGAAAGGGACAACGTCCAATCGGTCAATGTGGCTATTGTACCTCGTGTGCAACAACGGATACCATTCACGCTCGAGCCAATCCAACCAGCAATGCCTTGACTGATCATCGTCATCTGGGCGTCGACCAAGAGCTGTTTACCACTTCTATATATAGTCCTGGATCTCCTCTCTTCCTCCCGAAGGGTGCCCGGATGTTCAATAAACTGACAAATTTTCTTCGGGCTCAATACGAACATTTTGGATTTCAGGAGGTTATCACACCGACAATATACAAGAAGTCACTATGGGAGAAATCAGGGCACTGGGAGAATTATGCCGAAGATATGTATTCTGTGACTGGCCGGGGAGCAAGTGGCGAAACAAAAGAGCGGCAGAACGGGCAGGATGAAGAATATGGATTGAAACCCATGAATTGTCCAGGTCACTGTCTTCTTTTTGCGTCAAAACAGCGGAGCTACCGAGATCTGCCTATACGATATGCGGATTTCAGTCCTCTCCATCGAAATGAGATCTCGGGCGCACTGAGTGGGTTGACGAGGGTGAGGCGGTTCCATCAAGATGACGGTCATATATTTTGTCGACCATGTCAGATCCGGGATGAAATTTCGAGGACCCTAGACTTTGTAAAGTTAACATACAAAATACTAGGTCTTGGTCCGTATAGATTAGCTTTGTCTACGAGGCCGAAGGATCAATTTATTGGCACGGTCGAGGAGTGGGACAATGCAGAAGAGGCATTAAAACTGTCACTGAACGATAGCGGTCTGGAATGGACCTTGAACGAGGGAGACGGTGCCTTCTACGGCCCAAAGATTGATATAATTCTGAAGGATTCTGATGGGAAGGAACATCAAACGGCAACGATACAGCTAGACTTTCAGCTCCCAAAGCGTTTCGAGCTAGAGTATCAAACACCTGCCCCAGAACTAGAAGCAAAAGGCATGATAGCGGAGGTGGCCGACAAGAGTCAAGGACCGGCCACGCCAGTCCTTATACACCGAGCCGTCTTAGGTTCTGTTGAAAGAATCATGGCGCTCTTGATTGAGCACTATCAATCGAGATGGCCGTTCTGGCTCAGCCCTCGACAAGTCATCATTCTTACTGTTAATGACGATAGACAAATTGTCGAGTTCGCTCGACATGCTGCTCGAGTCATCAGTGGATACGAGACACTATACACTCCTGGAGACTTTACTGCAAAGGAGGTCAAAGCAAGCCATTTCCAAGGGGCTTCAATATCAGTTGAGGTCGATGATAGCCCCCGCCCCCTAGGCAAGAAACTGTCTGAAGCCAAGAGAAAACGGTATGGTGTTGTTGCAATTGTCGGTAGGGATAACTTTAATTCGAAGAAACTCACCGTTGATATCTCCGGCATTCCGGATAATGGCAAAGCCATTTGCTGCGACGAGATTCTTCGAATTGAAGTGGCTCAAGAGAAAGCGATGCAGGATGGCGGAATTCACCGACCAGGGGCAGCGGCTGAGAAGCAACTTGACAAATCATCTCTACCTCCAGCCCTACTGCCAGGGGAACTCAAAAAGATAACCATATCTCCTTTAAAATTAAGGGAGGTCTTGACAGGCCTGGAGAGGGCCTTTGTTTGATCGTATATAATAACCATGCGATATCAAATATACTCCTCCTAATCCAACCGAGCTACTCTGGTAAACCTCGGAAACTCCACTGCCACCTATTTTTCAACCGGTTCCAGAGTCAGGATAGCACCCTGCCCTTGTAACTCCAATGTATGTCTTCCAACAACGCCAGCAAATCGGCCTCCGCATATCAAATACGCCCGCAAATAATCTTAGACTTGCCTGCATCGTGACCCAAATTGTAACCCATATCGAGACCCATTTTATACACCTCGGCTATCAAGCGCGCCGCATTCCGTCCTCAACATGCCCGCCTAATTCCTCGATTTTTGCTATTAGCCTCCGTCTCTCCTCTAATTGTAGCCTTATGTAGTCGACCGTCTTCTTGAGCACCACGCTCTCGCTTCTCCCTTGCCCTTCCAGCCCGGGTACTAATTCCGTAAGGCGGTCGAAGCCTTCGCGAATAACTTGGCGGCGCTTTTGTTCTGGGAAATAGATAGTTAGCATTTCCAGAGGCAGAGGGGCATAAGAGCCCAGAAGGCGAATTGATGAGCAGTGGTAGGGTTGGTTACCAGAGGCAATGTGGTTCGCCTTCTTCTCATGCTCGCTCAGTCTGGGCTTCTCCTCTAGGTTGCCACTCGAGGAGCCAGCGTTTGCAGAGCCCTCGCGGGCAGGTGATGGGGTCATGATGAGCAGAGATCTCGAGGGATTGCGGGCGACATCCAAAAAGAGGCGTCTCGCTTTTACATGACCGTGAGGGGTGGTATGTAGGCTCCTGGTTCTCGTCGCGCGGTTCCTCGGCCGCAGCTCGCTCTTGTCATTGTCACATGCGTCAGCCCAAGTGGGCGCAAGGCTCAAATACCTGCGAATTCCAGCTAATCCCTTTACGGACAAGCGCAGCGCAGCCTTGCAGGCACGGTTTCGGTGTGACACGGTCAAGGCGCATGCGAGACTTTCCAATATCTGAGTTGTTCCGTCACAAGAGCTTCATGTGACATCTAATATTTCCGTGCTGAACTCGAGTGAGCATACAATTCGCTATGGTCGGGCAGCCCCAAGGTCCGCCTCCAACTTACGAGGCGACCGCAATCGAGCATGGCCTTCTCCCCAAGAAATCGGCCCCGCCTCCATCAGGGGGGAAGCCGATGCCTCGCGGCCCGTTCCCCCTTGATCTTCCAGTTCTTAACGAACTGAGAGGGAAGAGAGTAATTCTCGCGTCAGCATCCCCTCGCCGAAAGCAAATTCTCTCTACCGTACCTCGCCTGCTACTCTGTTGGTATACGCCGGTGGCTAACCTCTCCAGATTGGACTCCCAAACCTGGAAATCATTCCTTCCACCAAGCCCGAGAACCTCTCCAAGGAGGAGCTTGGCCCTTTTGACTATGTGCTCCAGACAGCGATCCAAAAAGGCATAGATGTCTACACCAAGTGTATTGAAACTTCTCTCGCCTCAATCCCCGACCCGGCACTCGTCCTTTCGGCAGATACGGTAGTAGTTACCAATGCAGGACAGATCTTGGAGAAACCTCACAATGAAAAAGATCATATTAGGATGCTCAAGATGCTGCGTGATCAACGAGTACATAAGTGCTACACTGCCGTCGTGGCGCTAGCGCCTCGAGACGATGCTCGCTACCCAGGGTACAATACCGAAACTACAGTCGAGGAGACAAAGGTAATATTTGCAGCAGATGTAAGTGATGAGTTGATAGAAGCTTATGTTAAAACGCGGGAGGGTGTAGACAAGGCTGGTGGTTATGGGTTGCAAGGTATGGGCAGCTTACTAGTCGAGCGGATCGAGGGTGCCGCTGATAATGTCGTTGGATTACCGCTGAGAGCAACCTTGGGACTGATAGAGAGGGCCGTTTTGAACCAGGGCTCTGATGGGGAGGATGATGAATGAGCAAATAGGACAAGTGGCTCCATAGCTTGGCCTTAATCTGGACTCTCATTCGGGGTAATAAGTAGAGAAGATTTGCCCAATGGCCTTGGCCATTGTACGCGTCCGTCTAAAAGCCAATCCTTACAATATTCTCTGAGAAGTGCTAGACGGGGTTAATATCTATGCTAAAAGATGCGAATTCTTTGGTCCACAGTGAAATCAACTCAAAAGGATGGTACTCTCCAAGTGTTTGGTGAGTGCCAACGACAGCTATCTTAATCTTTCGAGGCCAACCTCTACCTAGAAAGGCTCTTGGAGACTACACGAACATCTATGTTTACTATTCACGATCCCAAGAGCTCTGATGATGCTGTCGCCTGGGATCCTTTATTTTTCTCGCTAAATTTCAGGGGCAAAACCAGTTGAACTGTTGAGGTCTTCCCTCCAGAGACACTTCTAAACAAACTTCCTCTCATTACGTTAATATGCATAATATGATCTTCGCGCGTAACTTACTTAGCTAGAGATCCGATAATTTCCAAATTCCAGGCGGTCTCCAATTAAGTACGCACTCACTCATCTTCTCCCTACACATTCATGGACCTTCTGCCGACCATCCTTTCCCCGCAACGACGATAGTTACATTATATACTTCACATAATAAGTGTTTATAATTCTTCTACGGCTCGTAGACCTTACATCTTCCACTGTACAGTAAGATCGAGGTATGACTAATCGACTTATCACGTGATAGCGCGACTTCCGAAAGCGTTCTTTATTCATCTGGACTTCACTTCACCGGAATTAACTGCAGGCAAAGATCGGAAACTGACTTTGATTTCATGACTTGAGTCTTCTAATATGTCAACCTTCGGTGGTGTGGTACTGGAATTTCCAGATGTCCGCGGTATATTCTTCATCCTTCCCTGCATCCAAGAGATCAGCAATTATGCTAAGCCCTGTGTAGTGGATTACTTTCGACACATCCCAGGTCGTCGCCCGCCTCTTGCATGTTTCCTGAGCCACATCCATAGTGACCATCTCACCGGGCTCGATACCCTCAAATCTCCTTTGTGAGTAATGGCGGTTCTAGCAGTAATATGTCTACTTTGCTAATCTTCGATCTAGCATATATTGTTCTGCGACCACGGAACGGCTTCTTCTGCGACTGGAAAGATATCCCCATAGACTGAACTTCGCACTCGGAAAGTTAGAGTCACGAAAACTTCACTACAAGCACCTAAAGAATCTCTTAGTAAGACAAAGCTGCAATTAATACTTTGTGTATGGCTGACCCCTTCTTAGAAACCTCTCCCACTTGACATACGAATCCCTATTGAACTGGAGCCTGGAAATAATATCCATGTAACTCTAATTGATGCAAATCACTGCGTTGGCGCCGTCATGTTCCGTAAGTACAGTCTCAAGTTTAAACTAGGAACTCATACTAATCACGGAATAGTAATTGAGGGCAGCGGCAAAGCAATTCTTTATACTGGTGATATTAGATCAGAGCCATGGTTTGTCAATGGTTTGACCAGGCATCCAGTTATGCTACCATACTCTTCTGGACTTAAGCGTCTCGACTGCGTATACTTAGACACCAGCCACACGGAGCCCGTAGAATTCCCCACGAAGGCAGAGGGATTAAAGGAGCTTCTACAGAAGGTCTCACAATATCCGCCGGATACAGTCTTCCATTTTTCGGCGTGGACCTTTGGCTATGAACTAGTCTGGATAGCTCTCTCCACATATCTCGAGTCACGTGTTGGTTACCTATTCCTTTTGTGTCGCCCTAGATCTTACTTTAACAAGCCTAACATTTCTCCAGATCCACGTCGATGATTACAAATGGAGACTCTATCAATCAATGAAAGGGGATTCTGGCGTCAGATTTCACACACCCGAAGGTCCCGCTTTAACCGGATACTTATGTGGTAATACCCCTCAAGATGGATGTCTCACTCGCTCTACCAAAGTCCGAATTCACAGCTGTGAAAAGGGCATGCAATGTGAGGCTATAACTGACAAGACAGTATGGATTCGACCTATCGTTACGCGTACTGAACTGGGAGCAGAGATTGCAGAAATCGGAGTTGGAGGGGGTGGAGGTGACCTAGCCAAACGTCCCGAATTGGAGTTCGACAATGATGCAGTAATCGACAAACTTTTAGATCAGTGAGTATTTTCAATATCTATCGTTATTAGACTAATATATATTTAGATTTGCCATCACAGAAAATCATGTGTTGGCCGATGTCAAGCAAATGCTCCTTAAGCAGCTTCGATCCAATCAAGACTACATTTCTCTGGACGAGATGGGTCTCGATTGTGACCAGGGCGACCTTGATCTTTCTGATCTGATCGCCGTTCTCTCCCGTATAGTTTCGGAGAAGCAAAGTAAAGTATTCAAGGAACACTGTGATGGTCAAGGGAGTGAAAAAATGCTGCCAAGGGTCATTACTTTTCCATATGCACGACACTCATCGTATTTTGAACTTTGCCACCTTGTAAAAGTGTTCAATCCGAAGGATATTTATCCTTGTACAGTCAGTAAAGATAACTGGCACGAAGGCAAGTTATATTCGTTATACCTATTCTCTGAGATAAGGATTCGTTTCAAAAGAAACCGAATTTCCCTACGATTTTCAGCTCCTACAAGCCGAGTTTAAGATCTATTCGCCTTACGGCCTTGACCTTGTTTGACAAGACGACATTCTTTGTAATATATCTAACATATGATGATAGGAGTTAGTATGACAAAATTGTTTGGGCAGTATTGCTCTGGTACCACGTTTCGTCACGACGAAGAAATGCGAGAGTTGCAATCGAAGCGCTTGTCGCAATTGTTGGAAAAGCAGCCACAGGAAGCACATTCCACTCGCCCATCGCCCATTAGTCTGATACAGTCCACCTCCTCTAGTCAAGAGGAGAGTACTATCATAGTCAGAAAAACTAACCCTCTGAAATCGACAACAGATCACGCAGCAACTCCACCGCGTGAGATATTGGCTGTGTCTCCAGGTTCGGAGTCTCAAGGCCTTCGGCGTAAGGCTGTGCTGGAGGGTCTGGTGGATGAGAGAGTGAAACGGGTGAGACTTCATCTCGATCATGACGAGTCTTCTCCTTGCACTGCTGGTCAATTGCTAAACGAGGGTTCGCTATTGAGCCAGGCTGAAGGCAAAATTACTCAATCCACCTTCATGAATACTCGAACTGCTGCTGGTCATTCTCCGTCCTCCCAAGGAGATTCTCTAGTGGATGATGAAGACGACGAAGATGAAGCGAACCTCGACGCGTACTGGGACCCGAGGGATAAAGTTCACCGTTGTAGATCTTGTAGCCATGAACTCTGGATCTCCAAAGGAGGGTGTTTTACGTGTTGCACCAGAGAGCATGACACTTATTTTGAAGTTATGGACCCCGACCTTGGCCCAAGACCGGGAATTGTGCGCGGGGAAGACGAGACGGGTGGCAATATAGATGGCGACGAGAGAATTGAGCTGTTGGGTGACTGTCTCGACTTCGACTCGTCAGCATACGATTCACAGGATGAGAGAGCAGAACATAATGAAACTTATGAAATTGACAGCTTTATCAATGATGAAAGTGTTTTGGATTCTGAGGACGAAGATAGCCATTCTTCCAGCGATGAAGAGACAGATTATAAGCAAAAGTTTTATGAGCTACAGAGAGACTATTTCGGCCTAGTCGATGAATACGACGAGACTCTTAATGAATATGACGAATTCAGAAGAGATGTGCTGGGATCGGATTATTATGATAGCATTCACGGTTCTGATGATCTGGAGTTTAACGGCCATGGCATCGTCATGGTCGACGTTGCTCCACCAGATCATTTGTTGACGGAGGTCATACTGTCGCAGTCAGAGCAAGATCTCCTATCTCAAGAGCCAGAGGCACCCGATTCGCTCGTGGATGAGCCCATTCGGGCAACAGATGGAGAATCCCAGAAATCTGAGACTCTTACAGAAGAAGAAAACGCTAGGGCCGATGCCTATGCGATTGCCCTCGGTGGACGTTGGCACGATGTATCACTAGTCTCGACAGGTGGGAATCATAGCTACGAGGAGGCTGAATTGTGAGATACAAGTGTCAATTTACGCGTACAGACTGGGAATATTTTGCTCACGAGAAGAGAAACATGGTAGGGTAGTTGCTTTGGCCCGGGGAGCGATCGGTGCTGGGAGCAATGGATGGACGGATACCCTGTGGATTTGCTGTGCCATTCTTCAGCCGTGCATAGCAGATAAACAATAAACAAAGAGTTATTAAAACCCTGACTCTCACGCGTGCTAATGGACCAAATATTTTGTACCTCGGGGGATAGGTAGGTAAATATTTCGTGGTAATACATCTGTACTGAATACATTCTTTGTATCCTAGTTGGTGACCAGCATCGCGCCAGAGGAAGCCGCAGCCAGGTCTCAGACTGCAGGTTGACGACCACGATGATTGGACGGCGGGCATACACATCACCACCACCATTAGAGAGAAAGCTGTGGGATGGGATTGTGAGAGGCTGCAGAGCTGACTGCTTCTATTGGCAATGCTCTAAAACGAGTGAGGAGCTGAAGACTGCGATCAGCCGACCTGTGAAGGCCAAGTCAGGGTGGCCAGAACAGGTAATGCAGAATGTCAAACATGTCAGGTTAAGCACAGGCAATAGGGTAGGATGGGCTATTGTCAACAGTGGTGATGCAGGACACAAATGTGTTATGGCATCCAGAGGCTTGCGGAGGCAGTCCGGGTCGCAGCGATGACGAGCAGGAGGCCAAGTGGTCGCCATAATGGGGCCTCGTATCTCGACAGATGGCTGATCATGCGATTAGTGCGAAAGCACGCCGTGATTGCGGTATTCCGGCCTCAGTCGGGAGGATTTGTGCGAGGAGAAGTGGGCTAGTTGGCTGGGACTTTTCCCTGGCCAGAGGACAGGATGAGGAGGAGAGAAGACGAAGCAGGAAAGGAGAGAGGCCAGAAGACCAGGACTCGCGAGGGGCAAGAGGAAAAAGGAGGACAGAAGAGAAGGCCCCGGAGTAGGAGAGCAAGGACTGGCAGACAGGTGTTGATGCGTTCTCCTGCCCAAAATCCCATACTAGGCCCCCCGTCTGGACCATTCCTCCACCAGACCCGCAAACCCGAAGTGGGAGAAGAAGTGGTCGAGAAGCCAACGTCACGCCTGCCATGCTCCCTCTACTTCCTTGTGCTGGACCATCAACAACAGTAGCGGAAGTGCTGATTTGATTGCTTGACCAATATCTTGGCCGCCACTGGCGAATGGCATCCGTGAGCGAGCAGAATCCCACGCGGCACGTCCAACGACCAGACCTTTCTCCACTCCTTTCCTCCTTCCCTCGGGTCCTCCCCAAGGCCGCTCTCCTCCTGCCATTTAATTACCCGCCATCTGGAAGAAGGAAGAAGTTGCTCTTTAAAGGCGGCTCGCAGACCCGAACCACAGCATCCGCTCGAGTCTTGTCGTCCATCGCGCGTCGCCACCTTTATTAGTTCTCGCGGGCGGTGGCGGTCTACGGCTCAGGCACGCTGGGTAAAACCGGTGGTCCCCGTCCCAGACCTCGAGTTCGATTTACAACCCTTCATCTCTTCAACTCTTCGCCTCATCACCCCTCCCCTTCTCTTCCCTCCGAAGACCCGATCGCAGAGATCCGCTCTTTGCAAGTTACGCATCGACGCCTCTCCGTTTGCGACCCCTCCATTGCGCTGCTCGCGCGACTCGGAAACGACCGGTAGAGTAGGAACACCGTCAAAGATGAAGGGCCGACCCATCGATCAGCTCGTATACGAGCGCATGTTTCCCTCGCCAAAACCCACAGATCCGCGCAATTTCCAGGAGCTTCTCCAGTGCCAGATCGTCCCGGAGGTGCGTCACGAGACGCAGGCATTCTACGGCTCTCTCTCCTCCCAGGAAGCCAAGTATCCTGGCCTGGACTACGCATATCAACCGCACCGCAACAGGCTCTCGCGGTACACGTGGCACAGACGTCTGTTCCGTGCCTTCGATGACCTGCGGCTGACGCCGAACGAGATTGCGATCCTGACGAAGTGGGAGGGGACCCGTTCGGCTAAGGAGCGGTTTGAGAAGGAGCAGGGCATTGTGATCAGGGACACCACTGCAGATGAGATTGAGGACTGGGTTGAGCCAGAGCTTCGTGCTGGGAGCGGGGTGCAGGCCCAGGGTGCCGATGTGGAGCATATGGAGGACATACTGGAGGACGACGAGCAAGCGGTCGAAGGCAACCGGGCCGACGAGGAGATGGACGAGGATAGTGATATGGAGATTCGGAGGAGCGTGGGGAATGCGCTCAATGAGCGGCTGCGAGCAGCAGTCGCCCAGAGAGAGGCTGGTAATACATCGGCAATTATGGATGAGGAGTGGGAGCAGTGGCTCAAAGACGCGGTTGAAGCAGGCGGCTTGCCATTCCTCACTCCTGATTTATCACCAAATGCCAATATTCCCGGAACTAGGCCAGCGACGTATCGTCCAGCAGTCCACCCAAGACTCTTGAACGCATCTACAAGATCGGAAGAGTGGGCCGACCCTCCCGACTTTCTACAGTTTATGATGAGGCGAAACACCAGCGCTAATGGTCGACGTCCAGAAGATACATCTGCGAATGCTGGTGCCGCTTCCCTACTCAGCAACTCCGCCTCGCCTCTTCTGGCAAGACCTAGCTTGACACCGCGCGCAAGAGCACTGCCAGCATCTAATGCTAGCTCAGGAAACTCTACGTTCCAGAGATTGGTAGACCGATTAGATGATCATTTTGCGGATCACTTCGCACGCCGTCCTGTCCCTCCTCTACCGTCCAGCATACCTTCTTCTCGGTCAACTCTGAGTTCTGCTAGACAGCGACTCGCTAGAGGTCCATAGAGCAGCTCGTGACTCTTATCAGCCGCACCCAAAACAAAATTAATATCTTTGGCAAGGGGAAAATGGTGTACAGAATCGAGAGGCACGGTTTCATTCTCAAGAATTGGCTGGACCATACGCACTTTGCCCATTTTACATCTGTTTAGTTTACTGCCTATACGTTGGCCACGTCCGGTGTGGATGTTGGCACCCTATGCATTGTTTACTTAGCACGGCGTTTTCGTTGACATTCAACAACTCTGCGTTGATTTTCTGCCTGCATTTGATTTGTCGGCCGGAGTCATGCATGGGGTTTAAAGAAAGGTTGGGTTAAGGAACAAAGTGTGGCAATGACCGCTCACTGAATTCAACGAGACCAAACTACTGAAGTATGGATGGATCCGGATAGTAACTTATTCCGGAGTCGCTGAAATACCTATCGATATAGCGCGGCATTACCGTTGGTGAGCAGGGCTTGAGTACATAGATTGGTACGTTGCCTCCTCTGCTACGCATGTAGGGGGCAAGTTAATGAGCAATGACATTCTTGACATCTTTCAACATTGTGAAATGATCAAGTCCGGGAAAGATAAACTTGCAATTCTTCTACACAACTCGTGGTTTCTATATCACTCCGGAACTCCTCCCTTGCCCAGGCCGACTGAGCGTATTCCCAAGCTCATGCAGCTAACCTGCTTCCCATCCAGAACACCAACGCTAGTCACTATGCGCACACATGAATGAATACCCCAATGGCCCCGGTATCTCCTACGGTTCCAGATGACTCCATTCCGGAATAGACTTGATTTGGGCCCACATATACTTCTCCAACTTATTAGCACTCTTAGCATATGGCGTGGTCTCATTATTGTACTTCCGGCAGTTGTTGAAGATCAACTTGGCATCTTTGATGAAGTCTTCTGGCGTGGCGTAGTTATCTGCCTCTAATTTTGCTTCCATCGTACTTAGGTCCATTGGTTCCTTGATCACGTCGTAATAATCGGCTACATCATCTCTGGACACAGGATTCAGGAACGGCCACGATGACGCATGATTTTGCATATCATTCAATAGGTGCAAGAGTTGGTTGTAGTTGGGACCGTGTCGCGGCTGGCGGGCTAGCTCATCCATATCGGCGGACCATCCCGAAGCCCGAATTGCTTCGATTGATAATGGGTCAATCTTGCAGATGCCGTTCTTCCACTGTTTGGGGGGCTGGTGAATCTGATGGCTTTTGCTAAAGGCGCGTATTTTCGCATTCACTGTCTCTTTTTGTTTTAATAACATGCGTCCCATCTCCAAATACCGCACACGGGGAAGCATGGAGCACTGCATGATGGTACCGCCTTCGTAGTCTTTGATATAACCCATCCAGATGGGTTTGTCCAGCGTGATTTCCTTGGTAAAACCTTGTTTCTTGAAATAACCAATGGCGTAGTTATCAGCGTAAGTAAGGAAGTGCATTACGTCCGATGTGGCTTTGACGTAGTCCTTCAGATGCGACATTAAGTGTGCGCCGTAACCCTTGACTTGCTGGTCTGAGGAGATTGCGCAGAACACGATCTCGGCAAATTTCCGTCCCTTGAACGGCCGGTATGTAATCCCCCCTACCACCTCGAGGGGCTTCTTAACAATAGCCATGGATAAGTGGGTTCGGTCATAGACAAGACGAGCTATATAATCCTTCGGCATCTTGGGAAGCTGCTTCTGGAAGATGCATTTCAGTCCGGTGAGAACGATAAGACTTTCGCGTTGGTTATCATTATTGACGACTCGGAATTCTATTTCCCCGTTTCGCTCCTCGATCACTGCTGGCTTCAAGGTTTTAGTCAACTATTAATTTATAGTTTGTGACTGGTTGGGTTGATGTACCTTCTCTGGGAACGGGATTACACTTGGCGCCTTGGGAATATTATTAGTTTCCGGCTCTTCACTGTTAGAACTCTTTATTCTCTTGCTATCAGAGGGCGTGCTCGGCTCTTCCGTCGCTTTCCGTTTCGTGCCTTAGGTGAGCATCAGTATTGAGTAAAGTGTCATTAGATTAGCACAGGTCCGTACCGTTCTCTTTAATGGGACCCATAGTGTCGGGAGAATTGCATGCCACCAAACTTCTCTGTAGTTCAGATGGTGACTCGCGATGGGGGCGATATTGGTGACGTTGCCTTCGCACGGTGGTATATTCCGATTCGTCCGGGGTCGGCCGTTCCTCTGAGCGAGGAGCCCTGCGTTTGCTTTGAACGGAGCTCCAATAACTCCCTGCACCCTTGAATTGTAAATCCCTAGGGACATCCATGGTTAGAGATGTGTGTGGAATGGTGGACTCACGTTACGGAGACACAATAAGTGGATATACAGAGTTAAAGACTTACCAAGATTTCGTAGTGCCACAAGGCAGCTGGGGATCCTTTCCGCGATAAGTGCGGTAATGCCAGTTACCTGCTCTGGGTTAGCAGCCAAGATCTACGGCTAACGTCCAGTTTTCTTGAAGTGGAGGAAGGAGAAGTTGGCTGGCGGAAGAGGTGGTGTCATGCCTTAGCGGCGAGCTTAAATCTCGCTCAAACGTTTATCCGACACTAGGCTACTTTAAGTGCAAGGCCAGATCGTCGTCGCGTTCTTTGGACATCGTCAAACTTCCTTTACTCAGCTCGGTAGCCGCATAACATCATAAAGCCCACAGTATCTCGAACAGCTAACTGACTAAAATATTGTTTCCTGTCAGATTTGGAGCTTATGGAGTCATCACTGCACCAAGTCTGGGAGAGTGCTGTCGGTAATCCTTTCGTCCCTCTCATTGGGAAAGACAGCCAATTCACATTGGGCATAAGTTTGTTGATTGCAGGAATTCTTCTTAGTGGACTCTTCGGCCTCAGTACGGTAAACTCGCCTCATTTTGGTCATTGCCCTGACAGGAATGCAGACCGGACCCTCCTGAACATTCCACTTATTGGAGTTCCAGCATCATTGGCCATTGCGTTAGTAGTAACCCCCTAGCACATGTCAAGCAGTAACTGATATTTTCTAGGTTTGGAGCAGTGTATATGATCTGCGCTGTTGGTGTTTATGTATAAGATACCCTCCGATTGTCACATTCAAGACGAATTTTCTTCCATCGCATAAACTTGTATTATAGTCCGAACGTATCAAAGTAAAAGGATTCAATCAAAATCAGAGCTGGTGATTTGAGCAGACTGCCTACCTTTCTCTTTCGCACTATACATTTTCACATATTCATCATGTCGACACATGATGATTCCGATCATGGCCCTCCGATCTTCAAAGCAGTTTCAAGCTCCGCCCGGCAACTCTTCCAGTTACTAAATTGTATTCGTTTTGCTCCTAAGTGTCAAGTCCAAATCAGTAATGAGGGTCTACGCTTCGCTGCGGAAGAGTCCAGGGTCATGCAAGGTTTGTCATCATTGCTTCAGTCCTTTCCCACAAGAAGTAACGTTTCTAGGAATCGTCTTTCTGGACAAGGCCCTCTTTACCACATTCAACTGCGCCCTCCCAGAAGTTGCTGACGATGAAGCTGATTCCGTAGCCGACCTACCCAATTTCCAGGTCTCTCTTTCTGCTCTACTCGAAACCCTCCAGATATTCGGCGCTACAGAAGCTCCCAGTGCTCGATTCTCCAGGTCAGACGCCGATGGTTACATTTCCAACGTCCGCCGTGATCGGCCAAATGCATTCAGTAATCAAGCCCTTGGTATGGCAGGCATTTGCCGGCTCTCATACACCGGTTTGGGCTCCCCCTTCGGCATCATCCTTGAAGAAGCTGGCGTGATAACTACGTGCAATCTCAACACATACGAGCCTGACAATCCGGAAGAGATTCCCTTTCAACGCGATGAAATGCAAGTTAAAATCATTATGCAGGCTCGCTGGCTCTTTGATGCAATTTCGGAATTATCTTCCACCTCGCCAAATCGCCTGGACATCACGGCATCGCCCACTGTACCATATCTGAGTCTTGCAGCAACTGGCCATCTTGGAAGTGCCAGTATGGAATTTGGGAAAGGGAGAGAGCTATTAGAGACATTTTCCGTTGCAGAGAAGTGGACGCAAAGCTACAAGTTCGAGATGATCAAGGCCGCCTCCGAAGCCATGAGATTGGCAAGTAAAGTAAGTGTTCGGGGCGATGAACAAGGAGTCTTGAGTCTGCAGTTCATGGTCGAAGTAGAAGGAGGTGGCGTCAGTTTTGTCGATTTCAGATTCGTGCCATATTTAAGAGAGGACGATGAAGATGATGGCAGCGAAGAAAATATTGGTAGTGATTATGGAAATATTGAGGACTAGTCTTAATTGCCGTCAAACAATATACCCTTTGTGGGTCGCTAAACTATGTTCCGAACCCTTATGTCGCGTTACTGTGCAGTACATTTACCTTTGAAATCTACACATGTTTTCAAGTTAAGTAATTGCACAGACTACATTGTGCAGCTCTATAAAGCATAACCTTCGATTGCGGTTTGGTTACGGATATTATTATACATTGCAGAATCTATATTTCTCTCACGCCCCTCTTTCTTCGCCGTCAGCAGATTTTCAGGCCTTTTTTTTAAATCCGCATAGTGTATTTTGTGTAACACTGCTTTCTTCCGCACCCGTGTCTTTTCTTTTCTGCCTGCCAGCGTAGTGTACACTGTCTTTAAAATACTCAGTAGAAGCTCCATGGCCAGAAGCCAAATTACTTGGTATTGGTTGGAGGGCTCTTAGTCTAGTCCTTGCAGCAAACACATCAAGGTTTACTACTTCCCCAGTATGGACATCGAGCACCATTCGAAGTCCACCTTCAGACTATTATAATGATTAGCCTGATACTCTTTTGGCTGCATGAAGAAATAGGACAAACTTTAACTTGCTCCTCGATAAGAAGCCTATCCACATCCGAGGAACTGTGGTGTCGTGCATATACCTTCCAACATAATTCGGAAGCTGTATCACTTAGGGCAGCAGCCTCCATCCCAGACGAAATACAGAGGACTGAATGCATATCAGGTCCTTCAGGTTCTTTTCCAGGAAATGGGCCCTTGACTAAAAGAATATATTTATCAGCCTTTCCTCGCGAAAGTAAAGGTAAGTAAACACACTGACAGAGTATTCCCCAAGTCAAGGAGTCTGCAAGCCAATTCCTGTATTGCTTGGTACATCCTGTATGCTGAGCATTAGCGAGATCTCTCATCTTCTGCAAGACCTGAAAAAAGGGTTGTCGGATGCCCAATGCGATTGCCTTTGTCTCCATAATCTTCTCTAATGGCCGGTAGCCCGGTGGCGACGATGATTGAATAATATACGTCTTGCGAACAGTACTTGGGAGACAAACTGAAGATGGAAATGAGGATTGAGAAGCTGCAAGCGTCTCGGGAGAATGAAGAGTGGACGTGTTGGAATTAGCATAATTTTTCTCCATCACCAGTGCCCCTGGTGAACTGAGATCGTTCCAAGATGCTATGCACTCTTCATATTTCTGGACGCTCCTCGAAGCTAAGTTATCTTGTGTTCGAGAATTATGACTGGGGTGTAGATTAGCCACTTGTCTTGTGATCCCGTTTGCAGAACGTTTCCGAGAGTTTCGCCTTTCGTTCATGGAACACCAATGAGTGTCTGCTCTTTGGTTTATTGACAGGCGGTAATAGTCGTCTGCTTTGCGTTCGTCCTTAAAGGTGCCTGAGCAGACACGACTGGATCGCGATATAGAATCTGTCTTTGATAGAAGAGTAGAGCCCTGATTCTCCCCTTCTTGGATCGGGTTGAGATTTGCTACCGAATATTGCTTCGGATTGGTCTCTTCATTTAAACTGAAGTGAGACGTCGAGATGGGCGGCGGTCTAATTCTAGGCTCTCTTCCGGGAAAATATTGTGGCGAGACTAAAGACAGTGAGGCACAGCCATTTTATGAACATATCAGGAGGACTCACAATAGAAATCCCAGAGTCGTGACTCTGCTCTCCATTTCCTCCAATCTTTGGTGTAGTCCTGATCATCGTATCGCAAGTGAACAATATCCTTGAAATTGGATTGCGTCGCTGCATACTTGTCCTCAGTTAGGCCCGATTCCAGCATTTTCCTCCTTATGATATCTAACTGCGAGATATATCCATCGGATTGACTATCGTGGTCCCCGGAAGAGTCTGTAGTGGTAGTAGCAAGTGCTTGGTTTACCACGGCCTGCGACGCATCGAGGCGGATTCCGCTGCATTGAGTAGCTTCTCTAGGACAAGTTTGCATCTTGGCATTAAAAGGAAGATCAAATACTAGTGTACGAGAGTTAGCTTGATCTATCGAATACCTATGGAATACGAATGGTAACTTATAATGTCTCGTAGACTAGATAGTTAATCGACGCAAGTAGTTAAGGTACCAAATGTGTAGATGATTCAGAAGTGTTGTTTTAGTATCCCTATTAATAAGATGGAAGGAGCTTCTTCGTTTGCTCCCAGAGATTGTGCCTTGGCCTGGTCACACTAGAAACAATGCCCATGAGAGCTACGCCTAACGCGCTGGATATGGCTCAGGTGATCAGTTGCAAATTGTTTCTATGCAAGCAGATTCAACTTTAAGGCATGTAAGAAAGGAATGTTATCGGATGGCAAGAAATGAGCCGGAAGGGACGAATGCTAGAATATTTAAACCCAAAGTCAGAAAACAAGACTATAAACATTCATTAAAAAATGTGCTAAATTGACTATTCAGTCAATCCTAGCAACCCCGTCCTGGACTACTCTTTCTTCTCGCATCTCAGATCCGGTCTTGTTTTCAAGATGAGTGTTTGCTGGAGAGGAGACTGCCACGTAAATGATTGTACCCGGTGTTCAGGTTAGACACTCATAGTGGAAAATGTTACGCTTGTTCATATTACACACGAGGCAGAGTCACTTGCACTACATATGTAAGCTAAACCAGATGCGATAGAAATGCCTTGAACTCCATGGGCATTTTCAGAGCTATCGGAATGTGCACAATTCCAGATTTCGAACAAGCGACTATCGATGCTTCTCACTTGAAACGCATATATGTATTCTATTCATCATCTCCGTCCTCATCCCAGGCTTCTCTCTCCTTCGCCACAAACTCTGCCATATCCTCGGGTTTGAAGATAGAAGTGTCTTCTCCAAGGGTGTTTTTTGCTCTCGGAACCTTAAACTCGCTGTCAAAGACAGTGCCGATACTATCCTTCCACTTCTTTCTCCTCTCCATCACTGTCTTGGTCATGTCACCGATACCTGGTTTGGCCATGCCAGCAGAACCACCTACAAAGTGGCTTCCTCCACCAGCGCCGCCAGGGCGCTTTGCTTTCTTATTTTTACCCATTGTGCGTGTCCGTTTCGAGTAGGCGCCTACAACTTGACCATCAAGGTCCTCCAAGATCGTGTTGTATTCCTGAAATGCCATGCGTTCCTTGACAAGATCCATGAGACGGGCTTTTCGAGAGCCATTGATAATCATCCGCTCTTTGAGTCGACTTTGAAGGAACCGAAGGCGAGCAGCAAGTTCATCGTCAAAGTGACCGTCATAGTCAGGTTCGGCATCCGGAGAGAGAAAGCCAATATGGCGGAGTTCCTGCTTAAGTCGCTCAGCAACTTGAGCCTGGTCAAGTTTCGGATGGGTAGCCTTCTTCCATGCTTCGGAGTTGGAGTCGGTCATGTAAGTTGCAGGAGGAATTTGAGCCGGGCCATCATTCGAAGTCTGGTTGAGATCGGTAGCATCCCCGTTCGTCTCGCTATTTATATTTGCCTCGCCATTAGTTACCCCGTTTGTAGTTGCCTTTTCCTCAGATGGCGGCGCGCGACGTTCTGGTCTCAGGGTTGCTAGCAGCCGTGATAGGAGAGGGCCAACCGAAATCTGGTCCGTCTCTGCTGCTGAGTCGTCCATGTCCTCGATGCTGCCTCGGGGTTGATTGGGAGGAAGCTTGTCACGGCCCTGCTGGGGAATATCAATAGACATAGCGCCATCTTCCTCTGCCCATATTTCGGTGTAATGCCTCTTGCCGCGTTTAGGGATATGCATTGAAAGCACGCGGTCACCCCTCTCTCGAAGGAAAGCAAGGTCTTCTTCCGTATAAGGTCTAAAGTAAGGCTCCAAATACGTAGCGAACGTATTGGCTTGGACTTGATTGGTGGGCTTCGCATTGCTGAAATCTTTATCAGGAGGTATACCGGGGATGAGGTCTTCCAAATTGTCATGCGGGAACACGGCGACAGAGTAGATCTCTTTCTTCTCCTCGTCCGTCATATCGTCAAAAACCTCACGAATCTCATAGACGGTCGGATCTGGGAAGGTGGAAGGGTCATCCCCAAACGTTTGAAGGTGTGTGATCGAGGGGGCTGGCTTTGGCTGGTGCTCGTCAGAGCTAGACTCGTCTTCGTCCACATCCTTCTCATCAATATCCATGCCAGCAACAGGCGTAGCCGGGGCAATTGGGGATAGAGATGAACTGGCGGAGTCCATATCTCTTGATAGTGTCCGTGCATTCTTACGTGTCGTAGAATCTTGTAACGGCGAAGAGGCGTCTTGATAGAAAATTGTTAGCTCCTTCAACGCTGAGATTTAAAGTGAATGCGAAAGAAATTAAAAAGACACGAGAACGCACCGAGCTGTGATCCATCCTGGGGCGCTACTACATGGGCTCCATGCGCCAATGGTCTCTCTTCTCGAGCAGTGCTAACATCCTTCTTCTTCTTAATCTTGTTCGCTTTATTCCTTCCCCTCTCTTCCTCATCGGCTGCCTCTTTCTTCAAACGCTCATTTTGCTCCTCGTCCCTCCTCTGGTTCTCAATCTCCTCAAGTCTATCCTTTCGAGCTTGCGCTACCATCCTCATGCCTCTATCGCATACCGCTCCTCGGGATTCGACAACAGCCACCAGTCGACGCAAGCGCTCCAAGAGAGTCTCCAGCTCCTTCGAGGTCGGAATGAGAGAGCCATAGGATTCTACAATGTCATCAGAGGTTCGAAAGGATTGAATTGGAAGCCCAAGGTAGGAAGTCTCGCCAGACTCAGAGGGTGGGACGACAGAGCCTGCCAGGCTAGGTGTTGAATTTCGGCTTCTTGACTGCCGCATGTCTCTACCTTTCTTGCCCGTGCCTTTCTGGCTATGGGTGGAAGGCATTGTAAAGATGCCCGACTGAGGGAAACTAGAGAGGATGTGCAATAGTGAATAGCTCTGCTTGCCTCTATAACGCTTTACCGCATCGTCTCAGGTAGTGTGGTTCCGGCGCGTCGTTGCCACTCACCAATCACACAACAATATTTAAGCCTGAGGCATAAACACAGAGTAAGGCTCAAACATGTCTGCTCCAGCAATGTTCCAGATTTCTGTGCGCGGGATGCTGATTGAGGATATAAGGATTCAGTCAACGGCTGTATGGAAGAATACATCCAAACCCGACGACGAGATTTGGAGGCCATCTCCAGCACGATCTAACCCTCCCGGCGGGGTGGAAATTCACTCGAGTCCCAAGTCGCCGAGTCCCCTCCTCATCCTGCACATCGTACGCCACCGCCATCCTTGAATGACTTCGGGACCTGGATGGATTCTTGCCAGACGCAATAATCACCCTCCGCACACCTTCTTTCGACAATGTGTAAGTAATTCTTGTTTCTCATTATCCTGGTCCTTTATACGCGTTGTACGGAGCGTGATGTACGATGTTCCCGGCACGCCACTCGATGGACCCTGCCAAGAATGCCCAGAGGCCCTTCAGTATATTGGGGTCTTGACCGATCGCCTTCACCTCTCACTCCCCCCATACTCGCACCGTTCTATGCTTACGACTCTTACATAGCTATAAGTGGTGTCGATACCTTCGTGTACGTATCCGCTCCTCTATCTCGTTCTCTCTCAGCCGCTCTCTCTCTCGTGCCAAGCCCTCTCCCGATATCCTGGTAGGCTGACACTTCACAGGCTACTCTGCCCAAATGGAGAATGGTACAATGCGACGTCTGTGCAAGACATCGACAATGTTGTGCAAGAATTAAGCGTTTGTTTACCTAGACCTCTTCGTAGCTGGCTCTGACTGAAATACGTACAAACAGCCCGACATATCCTTCTCCCAGCATCTCGACCACGACATACTACAAACCCTATCAACTCACAATGCAGCTGCAGGTAGTACCATAACGGGCTTCCTATATGTGCCCGACCTGGAAGACGGCGATCCGTGTGGTAACATATCAAGCCAATACGTTCCTTCCAACGTCACTCGACAGGCCAATCTCCCTCCCACCGACTTTACTTTAATCGCAATCGCCCCGTGGATCAGTGTCGAATGCACACAGGCATATCTGGCTGCGGCACGTCTAGACCCAGCACGAGCCTTCCTCTTCTATCTCGTAGGCAACTGGACTGTTAATGGAACGACACTTAGTGGAAGCACGCAGCCTCCTCCCATCAGTTCACCGGCATGGGACCTCCACGATGGCGGGCGGTGGAGGTCGGCGAACTCCTTTCCGATATATGCTCTTCCAACGGATGTTGGTAATCAGCTAATGCACGAGCTGAGTCTATACTCCGGGAATATGACTGATGTTCCTAACGGCCATGACATATCGGAAGTGCCGGGTACTGATCCGAGGGACTACGTCAGGTTGTACACTGCAATCGATACCTCTAACTCCTCGAACCTACCTAGTCTTTGGGTGTTTCTACTAATAGTCGTCGGTATACTCGCTTTTATGCTAGGCGCGACATCCGCCGCAATGCACTTAATACAACGAGCCCGTCGAAATTCGTTGCGTCGAAGGATACTTAATGGAGAGGTGGACCTTGAGGCTTTGGGTATCAAAAGGCTCACCGTACCTCAGGAAGTTATCGAAAAGTGTCCTCTATTTACCTATAATTACGAGGAGGAGAAGTCAACCGGGCTGACTAACTTCGTGGGTCCTGATATCTCGAGGGAAGTATCGCACACTGCAAAGGAGACACTCCAAGCCCGTGAGGTATTACCGAGTCCAGAACACAGATCATCATCTAGCGACGAAATTGCCTCCAATCACTCATCACTCGCTCACAAATTCCTGCCTTACTCACAGCCGACATGTCCCATTTGCCTCGAAGACTTCAAATCTGGTATAACCCCGATTCGAGAACTTCCCTGCGGCCACATTTTTCATCCTGAGTGTATCGACTCTTTTCTATCCAATAATAGCTCTCTATGTCCAATGTGCAAGAAGAGCGTCCTGCCGGCTGGTTATTGCCCGGCTCGAATCACTAATTCGATCGTCCGCCGCGAAAGAAACTTACGGAGGCTGCGCTCTCGAGTTACAGTTAACGAGGAGGGAGGTGTACAGATTGCTGGAACCAGAATGCAAAGTTTTAGCTCGGATTTTAGAAGAATCTTTCATCGCTCTCCTGCAGCTCGGTATAGTCCTGCAACTCCGGGTTCGATACCCCTCCAGCCTCGACCAGCTTTGGTGGCAGAGGCCACAACACTCAATCCTCGCGCCTCTGTTTTGGGCAACGAGATCTCCCCAAGCCAAGATGAGCTGAGCCGGGATCACTTAGCTCAGAGGGGAATTCAAGATTTATCTGGTGAGCAGCACGTACTTGCAGATGATGCCAGCAGCCGTCGGAGGTCGAAGTGTACGTTTTCCAACCTTCCCTTTGGATTTTGCTAAGTAATTTTTCAGGGCAAAGGTTTATAAAAAAAGCATTTCCTGGATTTTCATAAGTAAACGCCAAACAAGTTTAGCGGTGTTGCATTTACGGCGTTGCATACAAAAGGGTATGATCTTGGCGTTATAGCTCGTTTGTTCTAGCAAGAGTTGTGGGACCGATTGTCTTGGGGGGCTTCGGGAGATGACACTGGCGATATATGGTTCAGGACTGGTTGGGATGGAAATACTGCATGCAAGTGATACCCAGGGCGGTGTTCGGCTGTAATACTGGAATGTACAGAAATTACCTAGTATCTCGGTACCTGGAACTCCCTCTCAAGTACAAATATACGTTTGATACAATTTACGCCGCTCGAAACATATTGCATCAATGGCCAGGGGCCACCAGGGCGACTGGCTAATTGATCGCCTGTAATGCGGGGTATTTGGATGTCTCAAATCCTTATCTGCTTTTACTAAACACCCTGGCAACGCTTATCGCTTTCCAACTTCGATCGAGGTGGGGAAAACACCATAAAAAGGCACGTCAGGAAGTAAGCTCAAAGTACCATTGCTTGGGCAACGAGTGCTTCGACGAGTGTACCGACGAGTGTACCGGCGTGCAAAATGCATCTCATACCCAAAGAAGTCTGTCCGCCCAGCTCTGGTATTGATGCGAGACAAAGGCACTGACTAGACAAAGGTAGATAAACTCGCCATCTCGCAGCTGGGTTTCCTTGCTCAGCGCCGACTTGCTCGAGGCGTGAGGCTCAATCACGCGGAGGCAGTTGTAAGTATTCTTCTCTTGTCATGGGATAACACGTATTGACCAGACCTAAGGCATTGATTGCGAACAATCTCCAAGAGGTCGGTCTGTCCTACCAACGTCCAAACCCAACTAATCTCTTCGCCAAAGCTGATCCGCGATGGCAATTACACCGTAGCGGATCTCATGTCTATTGGGGCAACAATGTTGGGGCGTCGGCATGTCCAGCCGTCGGTCTGTTCCACCCTGACAGAACTCATGGTTGAGGGAACCTTCCCTACAGGATCCTATCTCGTCACAGTTCACCACCCCATAAGCACAGACGATGGCGACCTCGCCAAAGCCCTCTATGGAAGTTTCCTGCCAATCCCAGACCAGAGCATTTTCCCCCTCCCGAAAGAAGAGGAATACGAGACGACCAAAATGCCTGGGGCTGTGGTGTGCGCTAAGGCTAAAGTGGTGTTAAACGAGGGGAGAAAGAGGATCAAGTTGAAGGTCACGAGCAAAGGGGATAGGCCGATACAAGTAAGATACTGTTTAATGGGAATGCGTCATTCTGATTTTAGCAGATTGGATCACATTACCACTTTATCGAAACAAATCCTCAGCTTGATTTCGATCGCATAAAAGCCTACGGCTATCGACTAGATATCCCAGCCGGCACCTCTGTCCGTTTTGAGCCTGGAGATACAAAGACCGTGACATTAGTTGAGATTAGTGGAAAGAGAGTTATTCAGGGTGGGAATAATATAGCAACAGGAGTTGTGGACTTTGGTCGAACTGATGAGATTCTGGCGAGGTTGTTGCAATGCGGTTTTGCGCACACTCCATCGCCTGTTGGAGATACCGGACACATTAGTCAGTTTGAGATGGACAGGACCGCATACTGCACGATGTTCGGACCTACAGTTGGCGACATTATAAGGCTTGGGTTCACAGACCTCTGGGTCAAGGTCGAGAAAGATTTGACATCGTATGGTGACGAATGCAAATTTGGAGGGGGGAAGACTTTAAGAGAGGGAATGGGCCAAGCAAGTGGTGTTTCTGATGAGATTTCTTTGGACTTGGTAATCGTCAATGCGCTGATCATCGACTGGAGTGGGATATATAAGGCTGATATTGGTGTCAAAAATGGCATTATTGTAGGCATTGGTAAGGCCGGCAATCCTGACGTGATGGATGGCGTCAGTCCGAACATGGCTGTGGGATCTTGCACAGATGTCATTGCAGGGGAAGGCAAGATAATTACAGCTGGTGGATTCGACACACATATTCACTTTATCTGCCCTCAGCAAGCAGAGGAGGCCATATGTTCTGGCATCACGACAATTCTGGGAGGAGGTACAGGCCCAAGGTAGGTGCGCTGGATTAAGTTACACTGGCAGTGCTAATGGCGGCTAGTGCTGGAACAAGTGCTACAACTTGTACTCCTGGCAAAAACTATATTCGGCAGATGCTTCAGGCCTGTGATTCATTACCTTTGAACGTCGGAATAACAGGTAAAGGAAACGACAGCTCCCCTATAGCTCTGCGTGAGCAGGTAACCGCTGGAGTATGTGGTCTCAAGCTTCATGAAGATTGGGGAACAACACCATCTGCCATTGATTCCTGTCTCACAGTCTGCGATGAACTTGACGTTCAGGCTCTCATCCATACCGATACACTCAACGAATCAGGTTTTGTTGAATCCACGGTTGCTGCTTTCAAGAACCGTGCCATACATACATATCATACGGAAGGAGCTGGTGGTGGCCACGCTCCAGATATTATCAGTGTAGTTGAACATGCTAATGTCCTGCCCTCCTCAACAAATCCAACAAGACCATTCACCCGAAATACACTAGATGAACATCTCGACATGCTGATGGTTTGTCACCACCTGTCCAAGAACATCCCGGAAGATATCGCATTTGCCGAATCTCGAATTCGTGCCGAGACAATTGCGGCCGAAGACGTTCTACACGATCTTGGGGCTATCAGTATGTTGTCTTCTGATTCGCAAGCCATGGGCCGGTGCGGTGAAGTGATCCTCAGAACATGGAACACTGCGCATAAAAATAAAATCCAGCGTGGAACTCTGAAGGAAGATGAGGGAACTGGGGCTGATAACTTCAGGGTAAAGAGGTACGTGAGTAAGTACACGATCAATCCAGCTATAGCACAAGGCATGAGCCATGTAATTGGGAGCGTCGAGGTAGGAAAACTGGCCGATTTGGTATTGTGGGATCCAGCGTGGTTTGGAACTAAGCCGACAACGGTCATCAAGAGCGGAATGATATCCCATGCAAATATGGTACGTTGTTTGAATCCCGGCAATATTTTTTTTCTCGTTCTCTCTTCATTTAGATCTAAGGGAAAATAGGGCGATCCAAACGCATCGATTCCGACCGTTCAACCGATGATAACAAGGCCTATGTTTGCGACCCTTGTACCGTCCACCTCTGTCCTTTTCGTTTCCGCGGCTTCCATCAGCAGTGGTGCAATATCATCGTACAATTTGAAGAAACGAGTCGAGGCCGTCAAGAATTGCAGAAATATCGGCAAGAAGGATATGAAATTCAATGATGCAATGCCCAGGATGACCGTTGACCCCGAAAACTACAGAGTTGAAGCTGACGGCGTGCATGCTACTTGTGAAGCTGCTACCAGTTTGCCGCTGACACAGACTGCATTTGTTTATTAACTACTCCAAAACGCGAGGAAGGAATCGTTGCGTGGATTCCAAATGACGGAGTGAAAGGATCTAGGATGACGTGACTACTCGCTCTAGTCTTACTTGATTTATGAATTTATAATCAGCATGAGGTACCTAAATATTTGACGAATCTGTGTGCTATATGTTACAAATTGCAGTGGGTATGCCAGGAGCTTAGGAATGAATGAGTTGATACGAAGAGGATGAGGAACAATGTGCTGCAAGTATTTGATACTTTAAATGTTTTGGCATAGAGACCTGAGAACTATGAAGAGAATTACGCTATCATAATGATTGAAGGTATTGTGAAGCTGTATTTCATAAATTCTGTAAGCCTATAGCTAGTAATTATCCGCTTTCTCAGTGGCCTTCACTTGCCAAGGTATGTGTATATGTCATTTCAAATCTGGCTAACGGCTAGTGCAAGAGAGCAGTCCGGATATCTGAGATATCACTATAGTTGAAGTCAGTCGCTCCATCTCTGCTGTACCTTGTCATAACCGACAATATCAAGATCCACGTTTAGAGTTCGCAGCATCATTGCCATGGTGAACTCCTGTGCATTGTAAGAGCCGATCATTCATGCATCAAGTGACTGGGTTACTCACGTCTTCCTGTCCTAGCATCTCTGTTGTATCTCCCACAGCTCTTATACGCTGGGATTTTTCATTCTCAGTTTCCTCGTCCAAACTATACTCCGCGTAGATGTCTCTTTTCCCAGGGCTACTGCCTTCTGCATCATCTTCATCAGATCCAATATTGGATTGCTCTTCCTGATCCCATCTGCTGTGAAACTCCTGTTGCCTTTTCTGAATTTCTTTGAACGCTTTTGGGCCGCCCATCCTGTAGTTGCGCTTAGATTTGAGCAACTGTTATCAGCATATAAGACACCTACCGATTAACTCTGTCCCGAACCTTCCCAAAAAGCTCCTCTGCAGCCTGTCGACTAGCCCCTCTCCATTTCTCAATGAGGCCTATCAATTCTCCATCAATCTCACCTTCAACAGATGTCTTTCGGCTCTCCCTTTCAATCTTCCTCGCCTGCTCTGCGGTTTCGAGCTGCTCCTTAACCTCTCGTAGTTGTTTTTCTAGCTCTCGCTGTGCGCGAAGTAAAACTGCAATGTCTGGATCGGTAGTGAGTTGTGTAGCAATAGACGCCGGTGGAGAGAGAGCCTTCTTATGCTGGCCTAAGGTGGGGTGCGGTGTCACAGCTGGTGATACCAGGATACTTGGCGCCCATTCTGAAAGGACAAAGGAAGTTGTTTCATCAGTCGCAGGAGTAATTGGTCGAGTGCTGTCAAGGGAAGACGGGCTTTTAAGGGGTGATTTGAAGGGAGAGCGGAATGGTTTCGAGAGTGTGCTCGCGGCTGCTTCAATTCTGCGCCGTTTGGCAGCAGGCGTGGACATCTTAGTAATGTCAGTGCTGTCCAATGTAAGATATAGATCCATTGCTGTGAACATTCGCAGATTGACGTTGATACAGAAGCAGACTAGAGTCGCGAGTTTATCTACTAGCGCGATGTAGCTTGTCACATCCACCCGTCTACCGGACACTAGGATTTTTGATATAGTATATTTTGTTACTACACGTAAAATACAACTTCAGCAAGTCTTAATGACCCACCCCCCCCGCAACCCATTGTCCAAACTCTGGATCACCAGGCTGAGGAAATAGACCCCTATCCAGAGGTTGCTGCCCTTGAGCTGCTGGCTGGTTTTCTTGCCCACCTACATCCACATCATTTCTCCCATGTGCTGCTAATTGTCGCTGTTGACGATAGTATATCAAGAATATCAAAGCCCCGGCCAGAGTTAAAATAATAAGGCTTTCTATAATACCATCATCAATGAGTTCGTCATACATGCCATCAGCATCCCCGCCTGGCATGTGATTGTGGTCTGGCAGGTAGTTGTCATCGTCGTCTGCATCCGCATAATATGGATGGTCATCACTCAGAAAATTTGTGACCCATTCACTAAATGACCACTGCTTTTGAGGTGCTGCAAACTATTAGCTGTCTGCTCTTATGTTTTGGTCTTAACTTACTTGGCTCGTCTTGAATGGAGTTGATTCTACCATGGGTCAATGTGTTCCAAGCGCTTCTAAGCCGCAGCTTGATCAAACTCAACGTCACGGGTAGATACGCCTCCTCGTTCGTCTCCAAAGCGTGATCATAGTACCTTTTTGCAAGATGAAAATCTTGATCGAGGCCCGCCCCATTCTCATGCATCCAACCAAGGTTATACAAGGCTTGTGCACTTTGTTGAAATTCAGAAGCAGATATATAGCATGTAGCCGCTTTCTCCATATCAGGCTCTGTCCCAATTCCGTTGAGATAGTAATCGCCCATTTTAACTAGCGAATCAATGTTCGTCTGTTTTGCTGACCTTGTCCAGTATATTAGAGCAAGTGCAGCATTATCTAATAATGATGGTCGTGGCGGTGACAAAGATAGCCAGGAAGGTAGAGACCATCTCGACTTCTGTTGGTCCAGCAGATATGCGACATTTGCTTGTGCTTTCTCGTATCCTTGCTCTGCTGCCAGCGTGTAATCAATCAGCGCCAAGTCCAGGTCTCCTTCCTCATACGCTTGATTAGCTTCTGCGAAAGATGACAACAGAGGCTCAGCCTTCTCTGCAACACTCTTATAATATGCTGTGGCAAGCCCACAACTGCGATCTCGCCCGATTCCTTGGTTGGTGAGCTCCGCAAGGTAGTACCACGCCTCGATATGATTATACCGTGCAGCAAATTCGAAATATTGGCCGGCAACTGAAATATCCTTGCTCGTGCCCTGGTCCAAGAAAAGAGCACCCAATGCGACCTGTGCCGGTGCATAGTCTTGATCTGCAGCTGTTTTGAATAACTCCTGCGCTTTAAGGGTGTTTTTCGGGACACCAAGTCCATCAAGATACATCAGCCCCATCCCGTACTGAGACCCAGCATCTCCGCTTTCAATGCCGCGATTGAACCATATTTGTGCCCTCTCATAGCTCTGCTCCGTACCCTCCCCTCTTAGAAATATCCGTCCAAGATACCCTGCAGCTTTGGTAGCAATTTTCTCTAGCTGGGGTCTGTCGCTTCCAATAATTTTGCCGTCCCGCTGCCAATATAGTTTCGCAACCTTCGTGAAGTACAATCTGGCACTCTTCGTATTTCGAGGAAGTCCCTTCTGGCCTTCGTAGTGGATTCGTCCCAAGCTAAAAGTAGCTTTGAAGTCCCCCTTTCTTGACATCAGATCTAGGTACTCCAAAACATCATCTAGAGCAGCATTGGTATCCGTAGTTGGGCCAGCCTTATTCGCGTTATGACCGGCACTTGAATAACTGGCACCTTCGCCATAGACACCACCTTCATCATCCGCAAGCCGATATGAGTCAGGCACCCAGGCCATACCCCCGGGAGGACCTGAGCGATACCAGGCAATTGCTTGGTCTGCAGCATTCTTATAATGTTCAATTGCCACATCACAATTTCTAGTAGTTCCAATGCCACTATGGTACCGAAATGCGAGTGTCATCTCAGATCTCGTGTTTCCACCCTCAGCTGCAAAGGTGTGATATAGGAGGGCCTTTGCTTGGTCTCGTTCAACAGCCCCACCAAACCCGGTAGCGTACATAAATCCAACCATGTGCTGCGCTGAGCTGTTGCCCAACTTTGCCAGTTGATTATACCTGAAGAAGGCTTGGTCGTAGTTCCTCGGATGGGTAAAGTTACCATAGAAGTTCATCTGAGCTAAAAGGTATATGGCATCATGATTGTTCAACTCTGCAGCCTCCCCCAGAAGTTGAACAGCCTCCGCTACTTGTGCTGGTGCTGCTTGTTGTCCATTGTGCCAGTGACCTAACGAAGGGCCATGGATAGATAACCGCGGGAGAAGTGCTAACAAGTAGTGACTCGCTGCTCCTATAATTCCAGCCGGTCTTCGAGACGGTCGGGGGTGTTGTCGCTCATAGAGGCGCAGGTAAAATAGCGCTTTATCAACTAGTTCAGCACCTGTAATGTGTTAAGCAACCTTCATCAGTGTACACCATATGCTCTTACCATCTGTCATGTGGCTACTGTGGGACTGAAGCGGTTGCGTGCTGGCAGCAGGCTGAGCTGCCACCGACGGATGCGGGCTATCTTCAGCACTGTGCACTGTCTCTACAGTCGTCCGTATTTGTGCATAGCTGGATGGGAGGATGAGCTGCAAGAAGACTATACAAGTAAGCAGGAAAGCTCTGATATTCAAGAGAGGGTCAGCCTACTGAGCAAAAACGGCAGAAACCGTTGCTTCATCATGATGCTCCGCGCCCTAGTAGAATCAATTACTTCGTCCACAAAGCAATGCCACGTAATATTGTCATGATTCCAGTATCCAGCTGCGGCCAGATATAGATCAGAGTTGTGGTGTGATATAGCTATTGCGATGCGTAGGTACAGTGGCTCAAGCTGTCCTCTTCGGGTTTACTTTAAGTTACATCAACCGCAGTGCCGATATTACTAAGCAACACGTACACCTTTCGATGCCTCTAATTTACCCCTTTCAGCCAGTATCCACTTCCTTTACAGATTAGATGTTGACCAAATCTAGGCTCTTCTTACCTGAATCCGGCTTAAATACAGTCCTAAAAATGGATTAGTCTAGCCAATTCGATAATTCAGATCCCTTTCACACCACCATTACCACGGCCTAGTAATGCATCTAACACGGTATCACAGCCACTAGAAACAGCCTACTGCTTAAAGAAGGCTCTTCTTGAGGCTATTCAGAGCTGGGATAAGGCTCAGGGATACACTTTTACTACACTTAGAAGAATGGCACTTAGTAATGGGATGCATCTACTTAGTGGCACTCAAAATACGGATATCCTTTAAGCTCTTTAATTGCATATGATATCCTTTTAGTAAAGAATAGTCACCTCGATTCTAATCAACCTTATCTAAAGGCAAAGACCTTGAGGACTGCAGAGTGGAATACCCTTGAGAAGGCCCTAGGTGATTGGGCAGTACGATTTGATCAAGCTTATGTCACTGTTTTAGGTGATCTCTTGAGGCTAAAAACTACCAAATTCTGGCAAAGGCTCCCTAAATATCAAGGATTAGAGTGTCCTGGTTGGAGTGATGGCTGGCTAAGTTAGTGTTAAAGGGCGGGGGGGATAAAGGAGGGTGGAGAGTGAAAAAGAAGGGCAGGTAATTAGATTAGTCATACTATTGAATATACGGAACTCTCTATTATCCAGAAATAATCCTTTAACTTTATTGTTCCGTATTATCCAGCTTTTCCCGTCGTACTGATTGTGATCAAGCGTTTAAAAATGCAATTTCCACGATATGTCCGAAGTCTAGGCCATTAATACGCCTCTGGAATGCTAATTAAAATATCCAGCAGCACTGTGAGCGCAAATTTACTAAGGGTAAGGAATTTTCAAGTCAAAAAATCACTCAAGGGTCCCGAAAACCGGGATGAGCGGACCGAGTTGATCAAGACAGCATCAGCAAAATGGGATATCTGGGAGTATGTGAACCCAGAAGTTCTCGAAATAAAGATCTGCAGCCCCAACAGGTCTTAAAAGTGTCAAAGAAGCTAGTTGAGCCATTTCAACCAATTCCAAGCCTGATCACTGGAGAGGAGGACACAAGATACTCCGATCTTGAGGTTCAAACGGAGCAACTGATTTCTTCCAGGCATGGCTAGGCATAGTTCAATTGCTAGATTTCCTGAGTATCATTCTCGAATACTCCAGATTAAATACACCTCTCTGAACACCTAAATGCCTAAATTGTGTAAGATACGTCCACACGACAAGATTAAGGCCAGGTCTAGCCGAATCACTAGTTCAGTCCGGATCAATCGATATGCCCGCTATGGGATTACAGTTATTTCAAGAGAGGTAATATGTTGGCTTTATTTTGAGCATATTAATAATATTCAGGGTTGAATTAGCACATGTAGTGTAATGCATTCATTTTTAGAGAATTCTAACAGCATTTGTTTGACAATTGATATTAAGAATAATCCAATTAGGTCACCATTCGTTATCCGCTATGTTAAGCAGAGAAGTCACAGTAATTCAAAGGCATAAACGTGAAATAATCTCCGGGTTATAACTGGACTACCCTTCTGCCTCTATCACCATCTTTATTCAATTTAAAGTAACCGCTGGCTAAACCGCTTTCAGTGAACACCGCTTCTGGATCAACGAATTTCTGGATCCTTCTTAGTCTTGAAAAGTTTTCATGGCCATAGCCATCCCATAGTTGTTGTATCTGATACTTCTCATCCGCATAGTTAATGTAGCGAAATAGATGCCATACTCCCAAGTCCTTTGTTTTGCTTCAATCCTATCAAAGTACCTGATTGCTGTTTCCTCCACGATTCGATCGTCAACGGGCTTGAGATAAGACCATGTATACACCATAATTACCAACGGTCTATTATTCTCGGTCAAACCAAGACAATTTTCCCCACCTTGGTTTGCAGGAGCCAATCTAGTAAGGCGTGTGCCAGTTGAGTGGTTAGGCTCACATGGCATCCTTCAACACCTTTAACCTTTACTGCTTCTTCTTCAAATATCGAAATATAAGTTTGTTTCGAACGACTTGGCCACTTGGTAGAACAACTTCATATGAAATTATCGAGTCGCAATACCATCCATATCGACTTGAATAGAATGATATGCCTCCTACATTATTCTAGCATATACGAGACAATAATTGTCAGGAGGAAAGGGCAAGACACACCGGAGAGCAATAGCCCACTGACACCAACTCCTGAAATTCTCCCTCCTATGACAGTTAAGCTTTCCGGATCCAATATTCTGTAAACCTTGCTCCACGTCATACCGGCATCGATCTTCACAGTTTTCCTATCCCTTGCAATTTCAATCTGATTCAACCTCCTTAGATCTATCGTCACGCCTCCATTAGCATTACTAGAACTGACGTGTGTGCATTACCGCCACTCCGAATAGAGAAGTGTTATACTCCGTACTGCCGGCTGTAAAGAAAGGGGGACAGGCTGCAAGGGGTAAAATAGAGGGGTGTCCAAAATTAGGAGGCAATGGTAATATCGATACCTGCATGGTTGTGTTGCATAATAAGAACGACATCGGTGTCGATGTAATGGGCGTCTCCTCTTCCGATTTCGTATGCAATGACGCGCGACTTTATTCCCACTTTGCAGAACTGACTCTTATTCAGAGTATCTTTGACTCTCTCAACAGAGAATGCAGTTTGCTGTCACTTTATCGATTCTATTTGATACGCTACACTAATACCTTTCACTCTCTACGTTGATCATTCCTGGGCTGTATAGGATTTAACCCTTGCCCATTACTCGCCCCTCCATGCTTTGATTTTGCCGTCTTCTCCAGCCGTCAATACAGTCTTATGCTACATCCTCATTAGTGATTGATATGGCCAACTATAGCGGACACTTACCGAATCAAGGAAGCAGAAGGACCTCACGATCTCAGACCCGTGTGCCCCTGCGAGGTTGACCTTGGTCTCAGGCGCGAAACACCAAGGACGAGTATTCTTCAGCTGTATAAGATCGAAGCTTTCCTGGCTGTAATACGTTTGAGCTCTCGTTTTATTACCTCGAAGCTGCCGTGGATGCCGCAATCCTACTAAGGGGTGGCTTACCTATGCGTTCCCAATCCTAATACCGCGCTTCCATCCGGTCTTCCGACGACGTTGGCAGCATATTCTCCACCTAATCGATGTCTCATATCTCCGTAATGAATTGGCGGAGATTCTTCTACTCTTTCCTCTGGATCTGTTACTAACTCGTACATTGAAAACTTCTCGTCATGGGAAAGAGCAAATATATCAACTTCGCTCAGGAAATTGGCGTGATGTATCGAATGCCCATGATTAATTGTTTGATGCAATGCATCTTCCTCATCTGAGATAGCGGTGTTATATATGTTAACAAGACCATCTGTTGAGCCTGATAATAATATCTGAGGTCGAGTTGGATGAAATTGCAACTGGATTAGTTAGTATAGTAGAGGAAGGCACTATTCTCAAAAACGAACTTCAGTAACATCGTCGCTATGGCTCTCGACGTATTTTGTAACTGGATTTCCCAAAGATCTAGTATCCCTAAACCTGTAAGCAAGATTTTGCATTGTAGTCAAGGACCAATCACCATATTAAAACTGAGGCTTGGTAATTAGTTAATTCCGTCCCAGCAGCCAGAGCATTAGGAAATGAGCACGCAAGTGATAGAATCGGAGTATTTTGATCTGTAAAGATATTAGTGAGCATTTATGGCCTGCTTTGGACAACATTTTGAATCCATTGTCATCTCCTTAGAGATGCCGGAAGAGGAAATACAGGTACGATATGGTACACAGCAAGAGGTGCTTAAAGCTGGGTGTTCCTAGCTTTTAAAACCACATACTCAATATAGGAATGAGGATTATGTTCTCCTCGCCGTCGTACAGGTAGAGGGAGACAGGAAAATGCAACTTACCAGTTCCAACCTCGCCAACCATCCCACCACTTCTCGGATCTACGATACAAATTCTGCCATCTCTCCCGGCTGTACAAACGAGCTCCGCATCTCCCCCAGTCGCTGAAAAAGCTTTTAAGCAAGTAACATCAGCATTGATCCTCCGGACAGAATTCTTAGGCGGGCCACTGAGAGATTGTAGATCGAGTAATCGTAGGCTGTCGTCAGATGATATGGTGGCGAGCCCAGCTGCCACCGGCACTATATCGTAAATGTAAGTATCTCGTGGCTCTGAAATGTGAAACGAGTCTACGGTGTTAAATGTATACATTTTAAGGGCGTTGTTCATTAGTCGCGGGTTTGCTAGAAAGGCGAATATTTTGAAAAAGAAAAGTTTGGTTCTATTGTGAGGTAACGGATAGAGCCTCCATAAATTTTTGACCAGGAGCGAACTTTTTGCAGACAACCACCGCGGAAACTATAATACTCAAAAAATTGCGAGGCATTTACTTCCAAAGAGTACAAATATATAGGAATCAGAGAAGCCCGATTTGATTTTATACGAGGATGTAAGTGTTACATTCCGATTACTATCGTACTAAATTTTTGATTGTTGCGGTATTATCTGCAAAAGAATTAGGAGAGATAGGAACTTTCAGTTCTTAGACACAGCATTTGAATCTGTTAGAGTTTGCGTATTGGTAGAGGTTGGAAAATGGACTCTCCTATCAACAGGAATAAGTTGAGTAGTGATAGAGTCTCTCTTCCGATTCGTTCAGCTATATTTATCATGCTTATTCTTTACCTTGACAAGCAAGAGTGCTTCGTGATAATCGCCCTCTCGTCTCGCCTTTTTAAGTCTCTTAACTTCATCCTCATCTAGTTTTCTTCCCACAGCCTCCTCAAGTTCTTTGCGGCTTATTTTCTCCCTTGCTTTTTCTTCCTTTGAGGCTTTTAGCTTCGGCTTGAATCGTGCTTGCATCCGTATCCGCAAAGTGGTGTTGAAAGTTATATTCTCTGCGTCGGCACGTATTTCCGGGAGAGTGCCAGGTTTCGAGGACTTAGAATCTGTGATTGTCAAAAAGGTATCTCGTGACGTTTGAATTTGAAATGTGCCAGGAGTGTCTGCTGTTGGGATAGAGATGAACGATTCGAGAGGCGATACAGCTTCTGTGCTGGCAGACAGTATCCCATATTTATCGCTGCTCAAATATCTGACCCAAGTCAGTTTCCTGGATGCCGGAATGACCGAGAAACTTACTTTCCATGATGGCCCTTAAAGCTGAATGTCTCTGTTCCTGCGACTCTGCCTGCAACCCAGACCTGCCTGACGTCGTGGGGTTCTGCTGTAGACGGGTCGTCGTTTATGATATTCTCGAGAGGGCTTGCAAAAACTTTTCCAGTTGTGTCGCAAGCAACACATGTTGGAGGCTCTGAGGGAAGGACAATTATGATCGGCCCTATGACATCTCCCGTAGCTTCAGCTGTAACCCAGCTATCATCGTCAACGGATGGCGTTGCTTTTGATTCGACAAGATTTCGCGATGATGATCCTTCTTCCCCAAACTTACTTTCTACATCAACTCTCTTCCTCTTTTTGGGTTTCTTGTCACCTTTGAATGATAGTGGCGTGACCATGGCGACTCTCCGAGTATTATTACTTTGACGTGTTAAAGGGGATCTCTTTCTGCAGCTGAGGCGCGTCTGTCGGGGTACGTGATGCATGGACACAAATGAAAGCGGTGAACATGGCAGTATCCACCTACCCCTCCACCATTCTAGTTTCGACAGCCGTCTGTAGCCGTCCTTCATTTGATCTGGATTTTAGACTTGCAATATAGAGTTATCATTGAGAAAGGAAGCCAAACCTGAGGATTTTGATCGAGATGTCGTCAACAGCTGTGACTGTTAGTTTGGAGGACCTCAAGAATGGTACACCTCTCTTACATGGTTTTGGAGAGCACCGACTGATTATAAAGGTAATATCTCGTTTTCAACATTGGAAAATGCTTTTGGGCCCGATTCTTTGGGAATCATCATAGTGAAAGATATCCCTTCTGAATTTGCGGAATTACGCCTCCGACTGCTGTCATATTCGTCGTATTTGGGAAATCTTCCCCCTCATAGCCTTGGTCAGTACGAGCGTCGTCGCTCAGAGAAATATCTCTAATGCAGTGCAGAAAAGATTGAAAACCCGGCGGCGAAATATCTGACTGGTTGGTCATGTGGTAAAGAGACTCTCAAGAATGGCCAGGTCGATAAACTTAAAGGGTCGTTTTATGCCAACTGTGCCTTCTATGTCGATCCCTCCCTTACCTGCGCCAAACCTACAGTGGAATTCTCCCCTGAAAACTTTCCCGAGTACTTAAGTCCAAACCTTTGGCCTACAAATGCTATGATACCCGGGTTCCAAGAAACTTTCGAGAATCTTTGCCGGATCATTATTGATACTGCCGCTCTGGTTGCTCGGGCTTGCGACAAGTACGCAGAAAAGCAAATACCTGGTTACAAGCCAGGCTATCTAGAGCATGTGGTCACTACGTCGACAACAACGAAAGCTCGCCTCCTCCATTATTTTCCATCAGAATCACAAAACATAGAGCCTCAAAGTGACAAGGTAGATGATGATTGGTGCGCAACTCATCTCGACCACGGCTGTCTGACCGGCCTGACATCAGCGATGTTTATCAACGAGACGCGTAGCGTGCCAGGAAGACCTATGGGATATTCGTATGAGCCCCGGTATCTCCCTACCCTTGACGAACTTCCAGCATCCCCAGATCCAACTGCCGGGCTATATATCCAGTCTCGAAGCGGTCAGACAGTTCAGGCCAAGATTCCAAAAGATTGCATCGCATTTCAGACTGGCGAAGCACTTCAGAGGATTACAAAGGGATGGTTCAAGGCCGTTCCACATTTTGTGAGAGGTGTTCGACCCGGCTTTACCAATGCGGAAAATGAAGGAGGGAGGATAGCTAGAAATACCCTGGCTGTCTTCACTCAGCCAAATCTTGGGGAGATTGTTGATACTGAACAGAGCATAACGTTTGGCGAGTTTGCAAGAGGAATTGTAGAGAAAAACACAGCGACGTAGGATATAGTCTCAAAAATTTTTAACACATTGATACTTTTATCACCTAGCCGGGTATATTTTACAATAGTGGCACACATCAAGGTGTTTGCTCCTAGCGATGGTTGTATCTGGAACCTCTTATAACTCGTGTTATAAGAAACCGACTGATTTATACCAAAGCCATACAATACAACGTAAACTCAACCTTCGTACTTGAGCGGGGCAGGCTATGATCCTCTTATGAATTCTCCAATTTGAAACCTCGTTTATCGTCCATATTACGACTGCTCAATTTGTGTGTCTCGGTACCACGCATGGCAATTTTTGTAAACTGTATTTTCAAACGGGAATATAGGGAAATATTCCTAGATGTGCTCTTTGATATCCAGCTAGATTTAGAATGGAGATTATAAATTGCGAATTATGATACTCAAGCATGCCAGTTTTACCCAAACATAAGAACAAAGATGATTAAAGGTGAAGTATCTCAGGAAGTCTATGTCTCAGGCCTGGTCTTTCCGGCCGAACTTGGTTCTGCCAGTAATGAATTTATTCGAACGACCGATCTAACACTTTCGGGATTGTGAAAATTTAGACGTGGAGTTTCTTGCTTCAATATCTCAATTCTCTCCCCTCTGTACAGTTCTAGTCTGGAATATCACCTTGGCTGTCTCACTACATAGGAATAGGAGTTCCATTGATTTCATCCGCTCTCCATTGACTTCAAGGCATCCGTGGCTGCAAGTGTGAATCTCTTCGACTTGAAAGTTGACCAAAGGGAGGAGACTGGCCCACCCCGCGCTCAACATTAGGACACCTTTGTTGACGACATAATGGCTGCTCAGATCACTAGACGGCTATCCCTTGATACCTTCAAGGGCATTACATGTTTTGGAGAAAATTTCACACCCTTTAAATTTATCAAGACGTCCACTTTTGCCCAAAGGCTAAAGTTGCGCGCTCTCCTCTTTCAACTCGGAGCTTGCTCCAAGCACGAGCTATCGAGATCATAATAATGGAGTCGACTGAAGAATCTATCGAAGCCTCGACCGCGTCCGCGGCTGTTTCGCCCAATGTAGAAGAGCGTGAATCTCCTTCTAGATCCTCTCCTCACACCTCCGAATCTACTCAGGATGTAAGCTCAAGATTTCTACATTGCATTACCTCTCATCCAGAATCTCCAGCTGCAGATGGGAAATACTAATCCTTCATCTCACAGGAGATCAGTGGTGTTGGTATTATTCCACAAACGGATGTTGATCCCGTTGCCTCGAAAGAGGTGAATTCACTCCCATCCGCATTCTATCCAGCCTGTCAGCTAATATATCATTTATAGATCGTCTATAACCGTCCTCGGGCAAATGCCTCAGCTGGACGTCATGGCAGTCCGATTCCCTCTAAGCTGGTAGACATCAGTCCGTCTCCAGCTTTCAAGGCTAGCCTTGGGCCTACTATTCGGGCCGCTCGAGACGCCCACCAGGTGATCATGGGAGAGAATCCTAACTTTCCTCCACGTTCGTCTTCGCTCCCAGTGTCACCACCACCCACTGCAAGCCAACCGACTTGCGCGGAGAATTTGAATCTCGTCTCTCGCCTGTCGCGCCATACTGTATCTAGTTCTGCAAGAGCTGTCGTTGCAACCACGGCTGCTAGCAATAATGGACGAACCGGTGCTGTAAAGACACCTAATTCCGCAAGGTCCGCCAGTGACGTTGTTCCAAGTGTTACCAGAGATGCAAATATTAGTCAGACTCCAAGTGCCAGATGTGGCAGAACTAGCCAGGCTTCACGCGATGCTCGACTTGGAATTGCTCCCCAAACATCAAGTGCAAAGATAACTGGGAGAGCAATCCGAACTCCAACTGCTACTTTAGCCACCAGTATAGCAGGATCAACCAGTGGTATCCAAAGTCGAAGTGCTCCTAGAGCTAGAACCCCAAACTCTGCCAGATCTGCAAAACCTACGACAGCGCGAACAGCTGCCAGGCTAACCAGTGCTATCAACTATACACCTACTGCGAAGGCAGCCAGCACGACCTACCCAACTAGTACCGTTAGATCTGTCAACGGAACTAAACCTGCCAGCGCAACAAGATCCGCTAAGGCGAGAAAACATCCCACTGTTGCTACCAAACCCTCCGTTGGGGGAGTTCCTAGCGCTAGGGGTACTCTCCGTGCAAAGCCCCCGCCCAGTGCTATCAATTCTTTGAAGAGTGCTAGCAAAGGATTCAAAAGCCGTATCTCTGCTATGATCGCCAACCGCCATCCAACTACCGATCTTCATCAGCATGGATATGACCAGCAGCCTGGACCCTTGGTTGCGAAAGATGGCGAAGCTCAGAGCTCTGCAGAGGCCGCAGATGCGAACCTTGCAGCGAGTCTGTCTTCAAGCCCTTCATACAGTGACATCTTGGGAGATGATATTGATAACTTCCTCTCCATGTCGCGCGACCAACTTGATCGGCTTATCCAATTTGCTCAAGGCATGGAAGGCGAGAAGAGAGAAGGAGCCATGAAAGCTGTTGACGCTTTTGGCAATGCACTTGTTGCTGTCACGGCTGCACGAAAGGCCAACATGGACTTGAGCGCCGCTATTGTGTCCTTGTCTCGCCAAGCTACCGACTTGGGCAACCAGGCGCTTGCCGTCATTCAAGGCTGAGGAACCTCTTGTTTGCCTTTCTTCTCCCTCCCCATTTTCCCTTTTCATGTATGCACTTACTGGGCAGAAATTTGCCTCTGTGGTTCATATCGGCGTTTGCTTCCTTACTTTGTACCATAGGTATGGTTGGGCCGCTTGGCTCCTCTTGCGCCCCAATAAAATGACCTTGCACAACTTGCGAAATGATTCCGTTTCTGCTCGACGGTACGGGGCACTGAATGCTCTCCCCCACTTAACTGACCTGGTTGTCTTTCTATTGCGCCAAAGATGACTTTGGATTTATAAGGATGGAATTCCACTTGGTCTCCCTCTCGTACTTAACGCTCTTACCTCCGTCCTGGCCATGATATCCACACCTCCCGCCACAGCAGTGTTGAGTGTAGTGGATGTCCGTGGGGCGCTCTAGCGCATGGTTTGGTCACTGTGCTCTGGTCATTGTGGCCTTCTGCCGGCCAAGAAGCCCTTCTCGGAGTGTACGACTCGCTAACCTCCATGGCGGAAGTGTTATTGGAGCGGCTAAAGGTTCAGGATCGATTGGTGGAGCTGGCAGATCAGCCGCAACACATTCAGGCTAAATGACCGGAGCGACTCTTCGTCATGCAATCTTCGTATGATTGAGCGCCCGCAGGACCTAGCCATCCAGGTGCAAAAAGCGCCCCGCGGATGATAGGTGGAGCAAAAGGATGGCGGGGCAATTTCCGGACTCTTTTTGTTCTCACGAGCTATGCCTCCGTCCACCAAAAGCAGAAACACCTTAGCAGGACAGGAAAAAAGTGGTATTTGGAAGTATTTAAGGCACTGTGCCCCCAAGCCCTGGCATATTTCTCTTTTGGTGAGGGTACAGTACAAGCAATTCTCCGCTGCCCGACTGCTAAACTCAACATCTGTGCGGTAAAAATACCTACCCCGCGACGCCGATAGCCAAAGGAGAAATAGGAAACAAAAACATCCCTCCAGCCGGAAACCCCACTCCTCTCTCCTTCAAACTCTTCTCCCACACGTTGTGACTTCGATAGGCCCGTTCGCGCTGTAACTCCAGATCATACATCTTGCAAAAATGGCCCAGCCTACGATCAAGCTGAACAGTGGCCATGACATGCCACAGGTCGGTTTTGGGCTGTGGAAGGTGGATAAGGAGACCTGCGCCGATACGGTGTACAATGCAATCAAAACCGGCTACCGGCTATTCGACGGCGCGTGTGGTAGGTTGTACGTTCTCGGCAGAGGGACATGAGCTGATTGTTTCGCAGACTACGGCAACGAGAAGCAGGCAGGCGAGGGTGTAGCCCGAGCAATCAAGGATGGCCTCGTCAAGCGCGAGGACCTCTTCCTGGTCAGTAAGCTCTGGAACTCTTTTCACGATGGCGAGAGGGTCGAGCCGATCTGCAAGAAGCAGCTGGAGGATTGTGGGATTGACTATTTCGACCTCTACCTCATACATTTCCCCGTTGCTCTAAGATACGTCGACCCGTCAGTTCGGTACCCTCCAGAGTGGTCTTATGATGGCAAGGGAGACATCCAACTGAGCAATGCCACGATTCAGGAGACATGGACGGCGATGGAGGGCTTGGTTGGCAAGGGATATGCGAAGTCGATTGGGATTTCAAACTTCCAAGGCTCTTTGATCCTGGATTTGCTGCGTTATGCCAAGATCCGCCCTGCCACCCTGCAGATCGAGCACCACCCGTATCTGGTGCAAGAAACCCTCCTGAAGCTCGCTGCTGCAGAGGGTATCGCGGTCACGGCCTACTCGTCCTTCGGACCACAGTCTTTCGTGGAGCTCGAGTGGCAGAAGGCCAAGGACTGCCCGATCCTCTTCGAGCACCCCACGGTTGTTGAGATCGCAAAAAAGCACAACAAGACCACCGCCCAAGTCCTATTAAGATGGGCCACGCAGCGAGGTCTGGCGGTCATTCCCAAGAGCAACAACCAGGGCCGTCTGCAACAGAACTTGGAGGTCACGAACTTTGACCTGGACCAGAGCGAGGTAGATGCCGTTTCAGGGTTCGATCGTGGTCTAAGATTCAACAACCCCACAGATGTAAGTGGCTGCAAAAAAAACCCCTATGGCTTCCCCAGGTTAATTGCTCACTGATTATTAGTATCTCGGAACTTTACATATCTTTGCTTAAGTAGGGGGGATCATGGTAACAGACGGCGTTGCGTCTCTGCTGAAATTCTCTTCCTTGTAGCAATTAACTCTTCGGTTCATAGAAGCTGACTGCAGTGTGCATTTTGTTGATTCAAGAGATGAATCATGAACGTCTAATGAAATATGCCTGAGCTGAATGCTACCTTGAGTAATGATCCTAATCTCCAAGCCACAACTCCATTTAAATGATTGTATCGGTGCCTATTTTACGAGACCCTCACGAACGCTACAGCAATGTTAGCTTCTTATACATTATGTGCATAGATAAGAAGAGTCTTACTAGCATCAATCTGCATAACCTGCGGCAGCATCAGCCGCACCTTGTTCCTGTACAAAGCCGGAGCCTTCAACTGTAGCGGATTACCCTCGAAATAAACCGTATTTAACTTTTCGAGATCCTTTAACTCCTTCTCAGTGGTCGTCCAATCAGAAATCTGGTTGTAGCTTGCCCACAGCTCCTCCAGATCCCGCATATGTATCAGTCCATTCACGCTCTCAATCTGGTTGTTACTGATGTCGAGGACTCGAAGATTATTCACCTTCTCCAGTCCCTCGAGCGATGTGAGTGCGTTGTGTGAGATATACAGCTCCTCGAGGTGTGGTAGGCTCTCCAGCCCGGAAATAGAGCGGATGCGGTTCGACTGGATGCTGAGGACGCGGAGGTTCTGCAAGTTGTCTAGACCCTTCATCTCCGTGATCTTATTCTTGCCTAGCCATAGCTCTTCTAAGGCTATTAACGATTCCAGGTTCTGGATCTCGCGGATTCTATTCGCCGCCAGTTCCAAATTGCGCAGCTTCGTCAACCCGTCCAGATTCTCGATGGTCGAGATCTTATTTTGGACGAAGTATAAATCGGTTAAATTAACAAGATGGTTGATTTTCTTGATGTGCTTAATCTTGTTGAATGATAAGTCTAAGCTCTTGAGATTGGTCAACTCTTCTAGTCCCCGGATATGCGCAATCAGATTGTCGTAGAGGTCGAGCTCCTGCAGGGTTGAAGCGACGCAGTTTAGGCCTTCGATCTCGGTGATGGCATTCTGGCGCAAACAGAGCCGCGTCGCAGCTTTGAAGCGGTCGAGACGAAGGAAGGGGATCGACGAGACGCGAGCGTGTACACAATCAATCTCGGAAGTGTCGGAGGGGTAATCGTCCAAGAGATCTGATGCTGCGTGAGGAGGGATTCTGCGATTCCGTCACAATACGTACCTTCGTCGGCTTCAATCTCCTCTCCTGGCAGTACCTGCTCCTCATCTGAGTACTCTGGATCAGAGAGTGCCTCTGGGTTTGCAAGCTCCAGCTTCTTGTCCACGCGTAGTTTGCCATCCCAGCCGCTGCTGCTTCGTGGAGTTGCCCCGCTCTTATGGCCTTCCTCACTGTCGACGACGGAGATATGAGGGTGCGCTGTATTGTCTTTGTCTGACGACATCGTGAAGGGGTAGTTATGAGGCGTCGTGTGCAAAAGTTGTGGTACTCGTCATACTGCCTCTGGTGTCGCGGACAAGATACGTGGGAGGGGGGGTTGCCTGAGGTGAGGTTGCCATCGCAAGGCTTTCTTGTGTTCCGTGCCACTACGCTCGCTGAAAGAGACAGAACCCAACCACTGGCATTCAATGCAACTACTAACAGATATAATACTAAAAGGAGCTGCTGCAACGCGCCATGGAGTAATAGCGATTCCAATTATGGCTTTATATATTAAGCTATGGAGCAGGTTCAATACAACCTAAGATGATAAACCCCAGTTGCCATCCATCACCTTACAGCAGTATGCGGACGTTTGTTGGACAATATCAAAGCACTAACGCCAAATATGCCCCAGACAAGAATCAGATATGCAAGCGCATGTAGTGCGGAGATTATCATACTTATGAACACATTCTCACCACAGCCTTGTCCTTGTCGTCGCCGCCTTAACAGACTTTCCGCTCTGGGCATGTGACTCGGAGTCACATGTTTTGGCGTGGGATTCGTGTAAAGTGGATTGGACAGACACGTCTCCCCCTGCGACAACGCGTCCGTCTGCCTACCCGGGAATACAAGGCGCCCTGGACAGTCCAAATCATCAATGCGCATACAAATACCAGGCTATCCCTCTCTTTGCTCTCCTTTTCTCTCTCTCCCTTTCTCCTTCCTCCTGTTTCATCGCCATTTCATCGTTTTCTAGCCGCTTTGCTATTTCGTGCACCTCCCATTCCTTTCCGGCCTCGTTTTCGAATGTAGAGCCTGCCTCTACGGACACCCTGCTCCCAGACTTCTATCGCACGAGCGACCGAGGATGTTTGGCCGAAATGTCAGTAGGTCACAGACGGAGAGCTTTTCAAAGAGGAGCCGATCGACAAAGTCCAAGTCCGGCTCATTCCGGGAGCATGCAGTGTCGAAGAGTCGCCACGACCGACCACGCAAGCCTCCGACCGAAGAAGGGCTTCAGTCCGGAAGGTAAGTGGTTATTAACCACCCCGAAACATCTTGCAGTTGCTGATCGCTATTCCAAGCACCCTGACTTCGTCGATTGTCACCCTCGTTGTCGGCCGAGAGCAACGGCTCTTCGCCGCTCATGAAGACGTCCTCTGCCTGTCTCCGTTCTTCCAAGCCGCTTGTAGAGGGCAGTTCATGGAAGCCCAGAACAAAAAGATCTATCTTCCTGACGAAGAGCCCGAAATATTCTCCTCGGTCCTCGAATACCTTTACAAAGGGGATTATTATCCCAGGCTGGTCCATAATAAGAGGCGGAATGCGTGGGAGCTGGAAACAGGAGAGGGGGGAGCCGGAAGCGTAGAGTCAACTGTCTATCATCACGGTGTCGACGGTGAGCTGTTGAAAGACACAATAATATACTGCACTGCCGAGAAGTATGGTTTAGAAGAGCTGAAGCGTGTTGCGTTGAGGAAGCAAGGCTTGCGTAAGTTGAGTGCCTTTTACCAATTTAACAATACTAATCAAGAGCAGAATCTGGAATCCAATGTGGCACCATCCTCTCATCAGCACGCTATGCGTACGCCAACACCCCGGACAACGACTCCAAACTTCGAGCACATTACCTCGCCCTCATAATTCGCAGTCGAAACACGTTTAAGCGTAGCGGGACCATGCAGCTGGAGATGCATGCCGGGGGCAGTCAGCTCTTCTTTGATCTTTTTGTGGCACTCTGCAACCATGTGGATGATGTCGCCAGTTATGCGTACGTCCTTCCGTCCTACTATCCTAAATCTTGATCCAACACTAACAAGAAGTCAGAGGTTCTCCACGCAGTGTACGCACCCATAACTGAATTCCACTCCTACAACTCCTCTCGACTCTTCGATTCTCGGCACTCTATATACATATATAGGCGGGTTAATGAAATGTACTCTTTTTGATACTTGATACCAGGCGTTTAGGTTTGGGCGGCAGCATGTATCACTACTCTTCTGGTCTCGGCCACTTCTTTGCTTGGAAAGCCTCTTCCTTTTACTTTGTACGTTCATGGCTACAGCATTATTTGGCAAAGAGATTGGAGTTGTCCTCCTGTTGACTTCAACGGTTGAGTTGACCAAGCCAAAGCACACAAAAAAAGTCTGCGTGTATTACTTTTCATTCCTATTATCTGTTTTCTTTTCGGGCTGGCCTGGGAGTTTGTAACATTTTTATTCAAGATCGGATACGGAATTTGAGCCACCAGTCTTATAGAGGGATTTCTTAATATCTCATTTCTGAGAGTTGGCTGTAATTTCTCTAGTGTCACCTCACTCCCGAGACAGATGATAGACCTCCCGAGAATACAGCACTTACTATGCATACATAATGCCACCCCATTCAAAATCATTATCAGTTAAAGTGCATGCATTAGCTCTAAGACCCGTCCTACCCGTCCTATGTATCTAACCCCTTGTAAAGGGCCGGACCAGTCTCCCGGGCCGTGGCACAGCAATCGCGGCCCCAGCAAAAGAAAGTGTGAGGAGAAACGCAGGGAAGTTATTCGTCAATTAGAATCGGAAACTCACATAGGCCAGATTAGGCTAGCTTCTGAGTCACGCCCCGAAGGTTGGTGGCACCGGGAGGGAAGGGAGGTGGTGAGAAAGTGGCGCTGCTTTAAAGGCGACTGGCTCGGTGAAGATCCGTGAAAACTTGCCTTTTCCACCCATACTTCTTTAGATCACCGAGGTTTTTCTGATCTGTGTGTCTCGTAGCCTGCGAGGCAGAAAAGCTGTTATCAGATATAAACAAGTCGAAAATGCGAGCGGGTTGTCAATGTCGCCCACTCGTCGATTTCTGAAGGACAGCTCGCAGAGAGCCTTGGGGAGACGCTATCAAATGCCAGTGCCAGGGAATGCACCTCCTTTACTCAGCACGACTATTCCCCGCTCACGGGCGATGTAACCCTTCATTAAGCTCTATGACCCATTAGCTTTATGACTTGACTCGTTGTTCACAGTTCCGATGGACCGTCCAGACCCATATAAGTGTGGATATTAAGGAAGGGGAGAATGCACTAAGACGAACCTTATATATCATATTCGCCAGCAAGCACTCCACCTCGTCGTTGTCCATCGTCTCTTTGCTGCCAATACTGATGGCGGCCCCGAACTCTGCGACAGGCACCCGTGTTCTTCTGACAGGGGTGGCGTTTGCCTCCTTTGCCTCCTCAAAACCACCGGCAATAAAAACTTTCCGAAGCAGATTACGCAAGGCAATATCTCGACCGCGCTCGAGCGTTAGGTATATGCGACGCTTGACAAATTCTTCCTCACCGGCAATAAGAGCAGCATCGAAGCCGGAGAGATCGCCTTTCTTGATACAGCGGCTGAGAGGAAGGAACAAGACTTGCAAGCGGGGGTAATCTGACAGTAGTGCCAGGGTTGGGAGGGTGTGCGTTGTTAAGAGGTGACAGGGAATAAGGTATGTAAGGATAAGTCTGTGTGCACGTAAGTATGCCTAACCTCGAGACTGATGCCTGAGCTGTACTCACTCCTTATTGCGTTTCACATCCTTGTGACAGAGCTGCCAAGCTTCGGTAAGATGTCTTTCAGACTAACAAGGCAAAACTGTTAGTAGGGAGGATAACTGATAGGATAATGCGTTGGCTCACCTCCACGTAATTTTCCTCCAAGAAATAGATGACTCCAACATAGTATTTGAATGTCACCTGGTGAGCCATCGGAAAGGCTTCGAGGCCTGGCATGTCTCCTTTGTAGACCTGAATGGCTCTAAGGATGTTTTTGGATAAACTTATAGAGTTTAATTTGAAGTAAGTCTTGAAGAGAAGGTTGATAATGTTGTAAATACCCCATTTTCTCGACTCTTCCAATGGCGCCCTGCCCAGATATTAGTTGATATATGCCGAACCCAAGGTCTGGGTTTCTTACCTATCACTGAGACATAGTTGAAAAATGCGGTTCAACTGTCTCGCAGCATCTTCCAGCTTCTCATTCTTTTCTGCCTCAGGATTGAGATCATCCTGAAAGCTGGTAACGGCGCTCGTGCCATTTGCCGCTCCTTCGTCTGCCTTGATAGCAAATATTCTCAAATATTTGCCTACCATATACAAGCAAGGCACTGTCCACGCTTCAAATTCGCAGTTGGTATAGCCGCGAATGAGTTGATTTGTCAGCTCTTTCCACCCCTCATAGACACTTATCCACGATACCTAATAATTCATTAGCGAAGATCGCTAAAGAGTTGGTCAACAGAGTTTTAAAGAGTCTTCAAGCAAATGAAACCCGCAACTTGTCGTTAAGAGTCACGTGAGGGGGTATGGAAATCGTTCCCGGCCTATAACCCTGGAGACCCCGTATGGAAGGTTTCCGTATTAATAGTGAGAATGTAAGAGTGTTGCCTACCTTCTCGTTCGCCTTCGTAGCAGCTTCTGCATTTAGAATCTCTCCCGTGACTTTCCAATACGCAAAGTAAACATCAACCCAACCATTGCCTTCATCTTGGGATAGTTTGAACGTATTAGTGTTGTCGTACAAGATCCGATATTTGAAATCCTTTACAGCACTAGCTGCATTTGTGCTTCGAAAGAAAGAGGATAGTCTGTCAGGTTGTGATTGTGTATCGAGAGGAGAGAGGGTCATCGAGAGAGCATAGCCATCTCCACTTCCATATGCCTCCTTGAAGTGGGTAAAGAAAGGATCCATATCATATGGCAACGCAATACTTCGTAAGCTCGTCAAAAAGTATGTGAGACGTAGATTCTATTGAGATGTCCCTTGGTCAGGTTGCTGACGGGATAATCAGATGAAGTTCAAGATCATGCTTCTAGGGTGCTGCTATCGTTTATGGCCTCTCTGTGCAGTATAGAAGCTTATTAAACGAGCAGTAGCTTAAATAAGAAGTCGTCATAACACGCGAACAATGCCTACAGACAGAGCGTACTTCATCTCTGTTTACACCAGGGCATTACTCTTTTGCGGCTCTGCGGAAACGCTAACCTAAACAGGAAACGCAAAATCTCGCTTAGCGCTGAGGGCAGCGAAATTTTTGCCCTTAGCGCAATTTTCAGATTTTGGCGACATTTCGCTGAGACGAGGAAAGACGACTCGAATCTACGACAACAAACGACATTGACCACGGCCAGTTATTCACAGTGAGTAAACAAGACGGTACTATTCGTTAGACTTCTGCTAATATCTTTAAGATGGGTAAGCTCCAGTCTCTTTCTTCGTACCCAGGACGTAATCGATACACGACATCAAAGACCAATAAATTATGTACATCGACTCAGGAACAGCTGGTTGCGGCAAGACATCCTGGCGCCTCTGTGAATTTGAATTTGAAGGCATAGATCCGGGACGCTCGATGATTCCAAGTTACGAACGAAGGATGAATGGCGTTGCGTCAAAACTGATCATGGAATCGATCTCGATATTGTTAAGGTCGAGTGCATCACAGCAACTATTCCGACAATGCTCTTCAATCGAGAGGGAAGATTGCAGCTACTGCAATTTGCGCATCCATACTTGGGATCTATACCAGTGCCGCAACAGAGCTCGACATGAAGCTGATTATCGTACTCTATTTGTCGGATTGATTCTGTGGAATACTCTCCACACTACATACTTATAACTGGATGCTTGTGATCATTTGCGAGAATAGGTACTGACATGGCTCAATAGGTCGTCTTACAGAATACCAGGTCATTGGCCGTCATCTGCCAACTGAGGCTAGCCCAACGCCAAAGTTGTACCGGATGAGAATCTTCGCTCCAAACACCGTGGTAGCAAAGTCTCGCTTCTGGTACTTCTTGATGAAGCTGCGGAAGGTTAAGAAAGCCAACGGCGAGATTGTCAGCTTGAATGTGGTAGGTACTGATGAGACAAAGCTGCCGGTGCAAATTTTAATTGCATATTAGATCCACGAGAAACGCCCATTGAAGGTTAAGAACTTCGGTATCTGGATCCGATACGACTCCCGCTCGGGTACGCATAACATGTACAAGGAGTACCGCGAGATGTCGAGAACAGATGCTGTTGAGGCCATGTACCAAGACATGGCTGCCAGACATCGATCTCGCTTCCGGTCAATTCACGTATGTTATGCTCATATCGCTAGGAGACGCTAGGAGACAATTCTCACAAATATACAGATCCTCAAGGTCGTCGAGCTCGAGAAGACCGATGACGTCAAGCGCCCATACATTAAGCAGCTCCTCTCCAAGGATCTCAAATTCCCTCTTCCTCACCGCGTTTCTAAGGCCTCCGGCACTAAGCTCTTTGTCGGAAAGCGACCATCCACATTCTACTAAATGTTTCGGGGCTAGAGTTCGGGCGGGGTGGAATTAAGGAATGCATTGCACAAGGATTGTTCTGCGGTTTGCTTATTGAATCGAATCACGAATAGCAAATGCATAACCTAAACACTTTAAGTAAAAGTCGATATTTTCCTGCTAGTAGTATTACAGGTGATTTACACGTGTCTCGTAATATGTGCTCAATCTCGACACTTTACCCTCGGCGCAGTATATGCCATGGTTTGAGTCTGAATGTTAGTTAAAAGTAATAGTATTAATAAAGAAGTGCTAGTGTTGATATAAAAAGACCCTAAAAATGCAGAAGTTAATATAATATAAGTAAACAACGTAATGTGTGATAGAAGGGTACTTGAGTTTATATTAGTAATTTATAGTATTAAGAAGTACTAAAGCATTCTAAGTTGCCACTTGACCCAGCCTTAAATAGGTCAAAAGCTGGTTTCAGTAGTTGATTAAGAATTGAGGCTGGTTTTAGTAATTTTCGAAAATATAAGGCTGCATGTAGTAAATTGCCGTTCCCAATTTCTATGGATCTGCCTTGTAGCCATTCACCCACTTCATTTAATAAAATAAGTCAACTATGCTAGTCGTCGGAGCTTATATCTTCCGTGTTTGCCTTGTGGACTATTGCAATTACCCAGTGATGTTTGCGCGTGTGCTTCACTAACTTAACATCGCGAACTCAACTTCCACTTCCCCACACTGTTACACTGCACGGTTATAGATACACAACACCACTCCCTGAACACCCTGATCTCTCACCTCCCTAATACATATAGGTGGACGCCTGATTTAACCATGGCATTCAGTGATATGGTAGCTGCTGCCGCTGAGGCAGAGCGTCGGCGGCGACGAAAAGAAAGAGATGCTCTTGAAGCAGCGGAGAGTACAGAATCTCCGTGTCCTAATTCGGCAGAGATGCCGAAGCCAGATGATTCTAGATCTGCTACTATATCAACAGATACGAAAACGCGGGCACCCATGTCTCAAGCGAGAGCTGAGTCCCAGGCTATAAATAACAATACCGAGGTTCAACGGCAAGGTCAGTCGACTCTAACCAGAGGGCAGGTTGAAAATGCTCTTCGAGAATCTAAAGATTATATAGCTACAAGGAAGGAAGAAAACTCTCGACGACAATCTAAGCCAGTCAAAACTTCAAGGCAGCAGAGAGACGGTAGACACAGGGCCAATGTTCCTGAAGTTGCTCTCCAATACAGCAAGGCTCCTCTGAAGTCTAAAATCGCTATAGATGATGGGCAAGAGAGAGAAGCTACTCGAGAAGCACAATTAGTTGAAGTTCTCCTGGAAGACACGTTCATTGCAGGTACTATGCAAGGCCATACCCGATGCCAAGCTATAGAGCCCAAGGCCATGGCGCTCGCCGCCTTGTCCCAAGAGCAAGCCAAGCTGCCTCGAGCTATTCATCAAGATAGTGGAGCTCAACAGGAAGATCAGGCAACTAAAACCACGAAGGAAGCTACCAATTCCCCTCCAAGACTAGACATGCCCTCACCTTCGAGGCAAGATTACGCTGCGCGGATCACGACAGAATATATCACGCCGGATACTAAACAATGCACGGCTCAAGTCCACACTCAAAACAATAATCATCGGCCGTCGCCGCTGACGGCTTTGTCACTGAATGGATTGATACCCAAGAAACGAAAGAAGCCAAGTAAGTTCAAGGGAATATAGAATGGCTCTTTACTAAAACCAAGCAGGTCGCGAGCCATCGCCCACGCTCTTTGTTGATTCAACGCTTCCTCCGCCGGCAACAAAGAAAGCAAGGCTATCCCAAGTCTCGCCAAGCAAACCAAAAGAAGAGCCAGTGGCTGCAGATGACAATACCGCTTACACCCCATCAAAGGACATAGAGGATGCTGCGAAGACAGACCCTGGCTCGACATGTCGGCCTCGCACGAAACGGAAGCAGGTCTATAAAATTAAGGAGGTTGTGAACATGCGAAAGGAAGTTACGGAATGGTACCTGAACATCAATATGAAGGAGAAGTTTCCGCGGGGCGACAAAGCAACTCTCGACCACATCAGGCAACTCATTACGAACTGCATTGATGCAACCAAGAGCAACGGGAACACAGAGAAGTGGTTCTCTGAGCTACGGACCAAGATCCACGAAATGGATCTGTACAAATTCGTCACGCCTATCCTGGTCAAGAAGTCTAAGGTACTAGAGCCCGAGGGCCTGCTCCAGATTTTCGACGGGCCGGACAAGGACGTCTTCCCTTGGGACATAGCAGCAGATGCCGAGGCCCTCTGGCTGCGGTGGATGGGCGGCGACCTTGATGGCTTCCTGATGCGAGGGATAGTCGCTACCAAAACTGTAAACGAGGAAGGGGTGAAGAAAACGGCGTATAGTATCGACAAGCAATGGAAGAAAAGGTCAGCAAACGTTCCCGGGCCAAACGGCCTCATAAATGGGCAGTGGTGGCCCTTGCGCATCTGTGCTCTACGAGACGGCGCACATGGCGCCTCTGAAGGAGGCATAAGTGGCCAAACTGACAAAGGAGCATACTCAATTGTTGTGAGCAAAGGCGAGTACGCCGACGATGACAACGGAGAAGTACTTCCCGTCCCCATACTCCCCCTAATTCCGTCCCTAACATCCATCACAGACGCTCGAATACTGCGGCACCAAATCCAGCAACCCCTCCAGCAACTCCTCGACCGAGCCCGTTGCACCCACCGCCGATACCCTCCTCCTCGAAAAAGCTTACATGCTCAAACAGCCAGTGCGAGTCCTGCGCGCCGCCAAGAAAGGTTCAACCTCGAAATACGCGCCGCGGGAGGGTGTGCGGTACGACGGCATGTACGAGATCGTGGGCAAGAAACTTCTGGACCCGGCGACGGCCATGATCCGCTTCTCGCTCAGGAGGCTGCCGGGCCAAGATGCCATCCGCTGCCAGGGCGTCGAGGCTCGACCGTCGAATCTGGAATTGGTCGAGAGGGTGAGTATTCGGAAGGAGCTTGGATGAGAGAGCACAGAAGACTATTTTGCTGAGAATAGAGAAGAGAACGCTTTTGCTAGGTGAAAGGGGGAATGGTGCTGAGATTTGCGAGATACGTTGAATCGTATACACGATATCGGGAATCTGGGTATGAGAAGCGATGAGCAACACTGTACAGTAGCCGACCTCGGCGAGACATATCCGTGGCACCAGGACGTGAATTGCGTTTATTAAGACATGGAGTCAGGATTACACTCCGATATCCATTGATACAGCGATGGAGTTGGAGAAGATCGTTACCAAAGGGAGACAAAGGCGGGCGGGCCGGTCAAGTACACTAGTAATTTAACAATCCACTGATAACTTCACTGTACACGACTCACGAGGCTTGAGTTATTCACTACCGAAATGTATTTGGCTAATAGGGGGAGCCGTAGCAGCTATAATGAGTGACGCTGATGTAAACAACGGCATACCACTTGGTAATAAAAGCACTAATCAATACGGTCCTAGCAATCTGTTTCTTTCAACAAGCGACTGTTCATGTCCAATCTTCCTCCAGTCTGCCCATTCCTTTTGAGGTCTAGTAGTAGCCATTCGCTAAATTAGATCTCGAGCTTCTCCAGGTCGACGGAACCGTCCCTGCTGGTCTTAGCGGAGACATTCTCCATCTTCGTCAGGACCCAGCAGGATGCGTACATATTGACACTAGAGCGGCGAGTTAGCTGACTTCTTCAACGAATATGAATAGACTTACCGGTCGATGCACGCGCCGCCAATTCGAGCCCCAGCTCGCTTGCCCTGGAAACCCAGAGACTCGAAGGCAGAGATGTACCAGGGGGTCAGCGCAGCCGAGCGCAGGAGGACGCGGCCGCCGAGTTTCAGCGCGCGGTTCAGCTTCACAATCTGCTGGCGGGCTGCCTCGGCGCCCGGGTCGAACCAGTCCATGCTGTCCATGACGACGGCGACGGTCAGGGTACCAGGAGCGAGGCGGCTGACAACCTCGTTGATCTCGTCGGTGTGAATGCGCAGTCCGTCAAAGGCCCCCTGGCGCGAGAGCTTCTGGTGGGCCTTCACGCTGAGGTAGTCCGGGTGGCAGCGCTGGGAGAAGCACCCTTGGAGGCAGACAAGGTAGTACGGGTTGTCTTCGCCGATCAGGGTGGTCTGGACGACGGGGTCGAGGGTCTGGACCATGTACTCCCAGATGGCGGCACCCTTGCTGGATTTCAGCTCCTTCGCGGTGTGCTCGAGCGGGGAGGTGGAGGGCGTCTGGCCGGGCAGAGCCTCCGAGGCGATATGGTCCGCCTCCAGCATGGCGAGCTGGTTGTGGGGCACGCCGAGCGCGGCCCACAGGAACTGCTCGTGGCTGACGACGAAGTAGGAGAGCAGACGAGACATGAGATATGGACGGATTTTCTTGCCCCAGATCTCGCGCTGCTCGTTAAGGGTCTTGGCCTCGACGAGGTTCTTGATGTCAGTGCGGAATCCGAGGAGCGTGGCGAGGACGCGCACGACCTTGATGGCGTGTCGAGAGCCACCGGTCTCGTAGAGTCCGCGGGAGCCCCGCTTGGTGAAGATGTGGGCATTGTTGAGCCAGAACTGGTACGACCGCGAGGACATGTGGGGAGACAGTCGGGAGATGAGCAGCGAGCGGAAGTCGGGGTGCTTGCCGTCGCCAAAGATCTTCCAGAAGTCAGCGTAGGGGAGGGCGGCGTAGGCCGCGACCTTCAGCTCGAGCAGGTGGTTCTGGTTGGGGTTGAGGTCTACAGCGTGGATGCGAGCGGGCGACTGGAGGGCGTACGACAGGATGTTATCTCCGGCGGACGTGATGGCCAGGACAACATCCTCCGGGCCTAGTTTCAGAAGGCGCTGGTCGACACGGGAATCCTCCCAGGTGAAGGCGTAGATGTACTCATTTTTGAACTGCGTGTGCTTCTTCAGCTGGTCGTCGTAGTGGATGCGCCAGTGGTTGTTCTGGTAGAAGAAGGACGGGAGAGGGAGGTTTGCCGACAGATTAATGACGGCCGCATCGAAGGCCTTGGAACGCAGCTCGGGGGTCGACTTAGCCACTGTCTGCGAGAGATCAGACGTGTGGCGCACCGGCGAGAGATAGGGGGACTCAGTGGCCGCGGCATCGAGGCGCTCGACGATCTCCTCGGAGCTGGGTGCGAGGGAAGATGAGGGCTTCTTAGGGCAGCCGATCCAGACGTAGTAGGGAATGGAGCCCAGGAGGTAGTTCCGGGAGTCAGCGCTGAGGACCGTGCCGAAGCGGTACTCGAGGTAGTCTCGACGGCCCGCCTCCAGGCCGACGCGGTCGACGTCAAACCAGGCACGCCAGAATAGGCGTCCAAACCAGTTCACGTGACGATTGATGACCCCGCCAGTATAGTTGCGGAAGCTTAGGTCGACGATGGACTGGACATAGAAGTCGACGACACCGATGGTGCCCGTGGGCGAAAGGAGCGTGGTGAGCGAGTCGATGACGGAGTAGAAATCAGGCTAAATCATTTTCCATCTCAGCACTGGGGGAAAAAAAAGGGGGCGAGGGTTGGACGAAATCACGTGTTCGGAGGGGTACTCACGATCATGGACAAGCTGTAAGAGAGTGTGATGAGGTCGGCGCCGCCCACGCTGGGGCGATCTTGGTCGAAGTAGCTGGCGCTCTGGGAGCGGGAGCGGGTAACGGCGCCCTCGGTGGCCGCCTCGTGGTCCTCGAGACGGAAAGTGCGCGCGTCCTGGCAGATGACCTTGACATTGGTCCAGCCGAGACGCTTGAAGCGTTTCCGGGCGACTTCGCACAGGGAAGGCGAGAAATCGACGAGGTAGACGCTGGAGAAGAACTCGGGCACGGAGACGAACTCAGACATAGCCTCGATGTTCCAACCAGTGCCGCCGCCAATCTGGAAGGGGGGAGAAAAGGGTAAGCCTCATTCTGCCAATTTGTGTATTTTTGGTGTTTGCATATCTTTTTTTAAATTTTTAAATTTGGGTTTCTTTTCTTACGGCGGGGGATTTTGGGAATTTTTTTTCTTTCTTTCTTTTTGAATTGATTTGGGGATTGGAAGGTTGAGGAGGAAAGGAATCCCCAGGTTGGAGGAGGAGGGCACACGTACATCGACCCAGATGCGCTTGGTATCGTGGGTGCGGTCCTTGGCGGCCTTCTGGACGAGCTGGGCGGCAACGAGGCCCAGCATATCCTCACGGCCACGGAGGAGCCTCTTGCGCGTATTGTCATACACGCCGGCCTGCGCCTTGTAGAAGCTCTCGAGGGCGTCCTGCTGGCCATTGACGCCCTCGCCGCTGTTGTGCGGCTTGAGGAAGGAGGCGTAGAAGAAGCGCAGGAAGGACGTCAGTGGGCTGGGGTTCTCGTTGTTGTCATACTTGGCGGACCGCCAGGTGGTTGCGAAGATGAGGGCGACGAGGAAGACGACGGTAGCACCGACGAAGAAGATTTGGGTGTGGGGATCCCTGGACAGGATGCTAGGGATAAGAGAAGCCATGGTACTCTCGCATTGCCGAATTGCAAGAGGCGGAGTATGAAGTTGTAGTTGATACGAAGGGGGGCCCGGGGGATGGAGGATGGACAGGAAGAGGTTGAATTAAGGAAAAGAAAAAGGAAAGAAAAGAAGAAGAAGAAGAGAGGGAGGAAGGAGAAGAAGAAGGGAAAAGTAGACAGCAGGTACCTTACACTTTGGTTAGTCCCGCGCGTGCACAAACAGAGGGTCCGGTGCCTGGGGACAGGACTAGCTTGGGGGGGAGAGGAAGAGAGGGAAGCCAGGAGCAACACGGTACAGTACCAGCAGAGACGAAGAGGGAGATTGGGGATATGGGGGGGGGAGGCGGGTGTGAGGGAGACAAACGGAAAGAACACGCGCGCGAATTAATTTCCCAACTGGCCACCTGTACACTGGCTATAACCTCTGGCGGTATTGTATTGTAGGGTACAGCACAGCACCGCTTCACTCAACCCCACCACCCAAACATCTGCCCAGGTAAGGGACAGGAGTACAAGTTACAGCTAGATGCCCCGCGCACACGAGACAGCTAGAATAGAGTATGTGGTAGGGGAAAGAGTTCTGTGCGCGCAGGCCTATCGTGGCGGCACATGGGGGAAGGGCAGCTAGGCTACTTGCGTGCATCAGATATACCGCTGGCGACGATTGGACTCTTGGGACTCGACCTCCCACTACTGTATCATTCCTGTACCCTATTATTCTAGGACAAGGAGAACACGACCAAGATGCCCCAGACCCGGCGCCGATCGGGCTCCCTTTCATTCGTCCGGCCCTCACTCTGTCCATCATCAATTTAGCCCATCAGTCAATCATTCAAGCAGTCAATCAAACAATCACCCTCTCATCCAGTCAATTGCATGTGATCCTGTTCAGGGCGTTGAGACCTCGAGCCACGGGGGGAAATGTTGAGGGAGGCTGACGACCATTCGCGTAGACCGCTTTTCGCGGATAATGTCGTGCTCGCCCGCCCAATCATACCGAGCGCGCGCCCCACGCTGGCCAGCGATTGGCGCGAGGGAGGGAGAAGGGGAGAATTGGTAGATGAGAGGACACCAGCCGACCTCAAGACGAGACCAGAGGGATGAGAAGAGATTATTCTCGGCAATGTGACGATGGATGAACAAAATAAAAAAGGGCGACGGGGGGTTCAACCACGCGAGGGACCATGCGCGATGGGCTCTGATTGGTCGGGCCGGGGAATGTGAATTTATATCACGTGACTATATCGAGTACCCCCTGAAAGGCATAACCGAAGGAGGTAACTCTGCATGCGGGCACAGTATATCTTAGGTATGCACGACACCAGTTGGGGCCAAGACTGATTGGGGGCGTGAGAAAATGCACCTCTGTACCTGAGGTATATGACGACCCTCTCAACGCCATACAATTATCCTTCACCCCGTCCCTACTCGTCGTCGTCGTCTTCTCCCTCAATGTCGTCGTCTTCCTCTTCACTCTCCTCCTCCTCATCTTCTTCCGCCTCCCCATCCTCACTCCTATCCGCCTTCCGCTTCCTCTCCTCCGCCCGCCGGCCCTCCTCCACCATCCGCGCCCGCTCTGCCCTCTGCGCCCGCTGTCCAGCCACGAACGCCCCCAGTGGCGTCCGCTCCCACTCGAAGCCCTTCAGGAACCCCTCCACCCCCGCCCGGTCGTTGGGCGCGAAGTCCACCCGCGCCCGCCGCGCCTCGATCCACTGCCCGTGCGCCTCCAGCTTCTGTATCACCAGCACCAGCATCGCATTGACCTTATGGTTCTTGTTCCCTGCCCCCTTCTGCCCGACTTCCTTCAGCCATCGCTTCGCCATCACCACTACCGGCAGCGCCAGCTCCGGGAACGCCACGCTCGTCGCCCACAGCACAAACATCTCCGCCAGCAGCTCCGCAACCTGCTCGCCCACCCCGTCCTGGTATACGCGCGTGCGCAGGTACGCCTTGGGCGCCTTGTAATTACACGCGAAATCCAGGTTCTTCAGCGTGCTGGGCTTCGGCGCCCGCTTCATCTCCGCCGAGTTGAGCACCTCTAGCAGCGCCGGCGCCAGCGGGATGTATGTCCCCGTTGCGCGCGACACCCGCAGCAGCGACCGCATCACCTGGAACCGCAGCGGGAAGTACGTCGCCGTCGGGATCAGCCGCATCGCTCCCAGTGTGACCTGCACCGTGGGGTAGATCAGGGGCCGCAGTGCCGACTCATGGCCCGCCTCCGCCTCCTTGATCGTGCTGCAGTGCTCCGACAGCACGCATGACCAGAAGTCTAGCGAGTGCACGTACTGCCAGTTGTATACCGTCTTGTAGGACTCTTTCTGGTTGTTGGTGATGCTGTTTCGTAGGTGCATCGCCAGCTGCCTGATGAACCCGAAACCCGTCGTGTATCCCACCGTCGGGTCGATGCCCCACAGCTCGGCCGCCGAGTTCTTCATGAGGTTGATGCCCTGGATCGTGTGGATGGTGGTGTTCCGGCTCCCCTGGATCAGTCCTTGATAGACGGTCTTTAGGACCGCCTCGCGCAGTCCCGAATCTCCGATCACGGCCAGCCTTCGGAGGACCAGGAATGCTGTGATGCGCGTGGACTCGGTGCTCGAGGCATCTGACCAGATGCCGACGACTGTCTTGACGATGTTCTTGAGGATCTTCTTGAATGACAGAAGGTAAGGGAGGAGCGGCGTGAGAGATGACAAGGTGAGTTTGAGGGTGGCGGCATCGGATAGGGAGGCGAGGAGGTGATGGACAGACGTCGTGTGAGATTTTAAGAGGGTCGTGAGAGTTTTGAACTTCCTCGAGTCCGTTGAGACTCGAACCTTACCCGCGGCAGTCTCCTTGACAGCGAGGTGGTGATTGAGGACCTCAGGAACATGCTTCAGAGTGATCACAAGTAGTTCGTGATAGACTTCCGAATTCGAGATGGTGTATTTGTACTCCTTCTCGCTGTCCTCGTTGACGTGGGCAGCAGCCCGAAATGCGAGTACGACTTGACGCATGGCCCGCAATGAATGCTGCTCCGCCATTGCCTTCTTCCACTTCGCAACCATGGCCGTGGTGACTTCTGCAGATTGGTCACTGTCCTCGTCGGCAGTCTTGGACTTCTTCTGCCTCTTCGCTTTGGGTTCATCTTCGTCATCACTTCCACTCAGATTGTCTACTTCTGCTAAGTCCGCATCCTCATCGAACTCTAACGCCTCTGGGTCGTTTTCCTTGAGATATTTGTAGAATTCTGGGTCCTTCTCGGCCAGCGCATCCATGGCGCCCTTACTCATCCCGGTGTCCTCTTCTTCCCCGCTTCCCTCTTCAGACTCACTCAACACTGGGTCCTCATCAAGAGAGACATCTGACGAGTTGTCTTCGTCTTCTTCGGGGGTAGGTCTCTTCCTCTTTCCGAGCTTTTCGGGTCCAGACTTCTTCGACTTCTTCGCGAGCATTTCAGGAATCTGAAATCCGCCTTGGAAGAAGTCATCCACATTCATGTCTCCAAAATCATCGTCTTTGGCAGAGTTATTCGTCTGCAACCTTTCCCCGCCGTTCTGGCCCTTGCCCAAGAATTCAGCATCTTTCGCATTTCTAGCTTGTCGTTTCGCTTTAATCTGCTGACGTTGTTTAATTTTGGCACCAGCCTTTCGCTTCTCGATAGTATCCTTAAGATGATTCTTCTCGAATTTGCGAGTCGACTTCTTTGTGCTTTTCGCCATTTGTGTCGATGGCTGTTGGACTCTGTCACTGCGGGCAGCACTGGACGAGCACAACGCAAAAAAAAGTGAACTTTTTGACCCTCGATAACGCCAATCAATTGGGCTAGGCCTGTTATGGTGGAATCAAGGCGGTAGAAATTTCACTAGGGCGGCAGAATATGAACCGATTTCAGGCGTCCAGGAACCCCGCCAAAATGAATTGATGCCGATAAAACACAATGTATTCCGCCCGGCAGGCGTATGCGCCTACGCCGCATAGCTATGTGCCGAATACAACACTGTCTGCAAATATAAACCTCGATGAGGTGATACACTCTCCCTATGCATGCCTCAGCAAATCTAACAGAGCTCATTAGGAAGTCAAGCTTGCTGAGTCGAGAGCTGAACGTGACCTCCAAGATTCCCTCGCCGAGGTATTCAGCATCATTATCACCCTTGATGAGCTTGAAAAGGCCTATCTGAAAGACGCTATCTCGGAAAGTGACTACACCGAAATCTGCGATCGACTGTTGAAGCAGTACAAGGCTATTCTCACCGATGAAGCTGTCGCGAGAGAGTTTGTTGACTTGGAGACTTTCAAGAGCGAGTGGGATGTATGATCCCTGATGATGCCTCTTTGATACTCAAGCTAATTCTGGCAGATGGAAGTACCTCGAGCAACTGAACGCATTCGCATCGGTCTCCCCAGTACAGTGACCGCTCCCTCGTTCAACACGTCGACGACTACCAGCAGTGGTACGAATGGGACACTCATCCTCGAAGCTACACAAGATTTCATTACATTCCTTGATGCGCTGAAGCTGGGTCTATTGGCGAAAGATCAGTTGCACCCGCTCTTGTCAGATGTTATACAGAGCGTGAATAAGGTCACAGATAGTGATTTCGAAGGGAGAGGGAAAATTGTACAATGGCTAATTGCACTCAATCAGATGAAGGCGACAGAGGAAGTGTCAGAAGAGCAAGCACGGGAGTTGGAATTGGATATGAACTCTGCGTACCAGGGATTTAAAGCTACGCTGAAATGAGAGTGCACCTTATTAGACTCTAATATTGCGCTGAGGTAGAGGCTAGCGTCCACATGGTCATGACACATTGCTGATTCCAGAGGCCACTGCTCTAAGCAGCATCTATTAATTGCATATTGCTTGAACCAATGCTCTTTTCTATACTAGTTTAGACAAGGAACGTCCAAAAGCTAGGATAGACGAATTCATCCTCAAACAGCCTTCTGACCTGCTCCAGCACGAATTTTTCCACTTTGCCCACATTCTTGAGAACTTGCTTGCCCCCTTCCCTCTGTCCAATCTCACTTTCAACCTTTATCTCATGCAGTAGACCTCCCATCTTCATCCCTGGTTGTTCAGCCTTTCCTTCTTCCTCGGCATCCCTCCCAACAGCGGCATGCGCATCCTCGGGACTGAGGAAGCAAAAGTGTGCTCGCTTTCTGATGTACGCTAGCACTGCGACGCCATCAAAAGACAACCCTGTAATATTCAGCATCAGTGGGATGCCGACAAAGCTTGGCATTGGATAGTCGAGCAGGATCTCAGCGGTAAGAGAAAGCTTGACGTCGCCAGAATATTGGACGCGGAATATCGTTTGGACGTCTTCGACCCTGGGTTGGCGGAACTTTCGAGGTGGTGGCATTGGCTCTTCTTGCACGTCTATCTCTTCTGAAAGTAGCCCCTCGCGGGTTTGCGGTCGAGTTATATTGGTTGCTAGAGTAGAAACACTGGCCCGTTCGTGTAGAGCGGGTATACCTTCGTCGGCGGTTTGCGATGCCGAGATTGAGCTGCCGCTTGCTGAATAGCGGTGCCCTCTTTCGTTTGTGGGAGGAAGACTGGCGAAATCTTGCCAGCCGGTATTAGGCAGATGTGCGCCTGCAACTGCGGCAAGAGGAGTATGCGTGCCCGAAAGTCCAGCCGCCAGCTGAGAACGGAAATAGTTTAGATTTGATGTGCCTAATGGAATGCCTGGTGTATTGACACCAAGAAAAGGTGATCCAGAATCCAGAGGCGAGTGCGTTGCTCTCATTCCTGGCAGTCCGGTGTCGATATATGGTGGCAAGTGTGAAGTCTTCTCTAATCCATTCGTCCTTTCAGCTCTCTCAACCCTCCTCCGTTCCCGCAGCAAGTCATCCCCTCCATCTCTAGGTTGCCAGCCCTCTTCTTCATCCTCCTCTGCATCGTCACCATAGTCGTCCTCGGTCTTTTCATAAAAGTCGGGCAGCGGATCACATATATCCTTCAGTTCGATCTTCGGCGCAACGGAACCAAACTCGAAACCGTGAACTTTCACGCTTTTAATAAAACGTGGTAGGGTGACGGTCTGGAACTTCTCATGGATAAAGTCACGAATCTTTTCTGCTAAAATATCTCCATCAGGTCCTCCTGTCAGAGTCTCCCAGCTCAGGTCGATGGACATTTGCCCTGTGCTCCGTCACCTGAGTGAGTTCTGATATGCCAGAGGGCGGTTTCCGAAGCATTCGAAATTCAGGGTGTCCTCGATGGCCATCAATAATTTTGAATCATATGTAACATATCACAGAACGCGCAAGCTCGAAGAGCGTCCTTGTTTTGGTATGCTTAAGTTGTGTGGCTTGTGCAAGATATGCTTGAAGTCGATATCCTTAGAGGAGCGACGAAATTCGCTAAAGGCGGCAAGGCAAGCCCACTCAGGCTTCCGAAAAGTGGAGCCGCGAAATTCCTAGATGAACCAAGGCTGTCTTTGCTTCAGTTTATGCTCATAAACCAATCTATCGCTCCACGAAAGGCTTTCCATACAGAGAAGCGCACACGCTATGAGTTGGGTCGATGGCCTTGCTAGACATAGGGCACAATCACATGCATCACGCGTAGTCTTTCAAGCACGGCAGCTTCCAAGTGGAGAATTGATGCTGGAATATTCTGCAACTGCCCAAGAAGATCCGTAATTTGTTAGACTCGGTTAAAACATACTTGAGCAGCTTCTCCATTTAGCATGTACTGTTTTTGACCAGAATTTGAAGGTGGTAAAATTGAAAGAGTAAACCATCGGCTCATGGGAGGCGAGGGCATGCCCCATCTACCGGCTAGATGTATTTTGGCCATTAGTTATTATCGACAAGTCGAAGTTTCTTGAAATTAAGAAAATGAATATGTTGTGCTTTGGAAAATTTTGACATTACATGATTTATCCGCATCGCCTCAATTCTCTGATAATGGGGTGTGCCCTATATTGGAGACGACAACTGAAACGATGAAGTCACAATCATGTAGCACTGCATATCTAACCCCTGATATGTGCGGGGTGGAGTACTGCTGACAATAGCGATTTCACGCTCCAGGTTGAAGCTGCAAGTCACCAAATTGAGATTAATTTTGCATCTTCCGCGCACCTCCCAAGCTGAATTCCCAGCCCGAAGCAAGAACGACGGATTAACGGCTTTTAAATGAAGAAACAGGGTAAGGGATACAATTTACTTGAAAATTTTGCAATGAAATTCTGCTTCCTCTAGACAAGAGGTACTCGTTGCAATCTGGAGCCACCTCTCTACATAGTAATTGCGCATGTCGACAGTGTCAGGTGCAAAGGGCAAAGAATTCAGTTTCCGCATTCCTCCAAGACTTTTTGGTCATAGGTCTAGCGCTTTTGGCGCCTGGTTCGGCTTTTGCTAGGGTTGCTGCAGCCACATGTTGTATCACTCGCACGGATCACAATAAAGAAGAACCGTGGTTGATTACCCGCCGACAGCTGTCAAAATTGACAAGGGGCCTAGGAAAAGAGGCGTACAACGGCATACTTTCGACGACCTCGCCTGCTTGTCTAACAGTTGGTAACAGTAGCGACTGCAGCATAATACCCACAACCGATAGGCGCAAATGAAGTATGATGCTTTGACAATATCGTTGAGAACGCCACGCTCACTCTAGCAACTGGGAGACGGGTTCAAGTCCTCCTGTCATGATAGGTGCAACTAAAGAAACATTTCAGAAGGCCTAACCCCCAAAATACAGTGTTTGATACCATTATTTCCAGCCCTTTTGTGTGCTTGTCACATGATTAACCTACAATGCGGGCAGTGGGCAAGGATATCCACCCCTGAAGCTCTTTTTTGCAACATCGTGTACGTTGTACTCTTCTAAAGCATAGCGTTAAAGGGCCAACGGCTTTGGGAGTTGGTAACACCGCAGGAGGTGTAGGGGATAGTGCAGCTAGACAGCGGGCGAGCCCGTCTATCCCGCACGGCAAGCAAGGCTATAGTTGGCTGCTGAGATGACTCGGATGCCAAATCTAGCCACTACCCCGACCAGCCCACCACACACTGCTATGAACGTGATCAGAAAGCCCGCATGCATTCCAAGGAGTGTGAAGTAGGTTCCAAGGCCAACTGCTGGGGCCGTAGGGAATGAGTGTTGTATCCGCACACTAGCCTCTGCAGCGCCTGTCTTGCGATCACAAACGCACGAACAAGGATTGGACGGTAACATATATTGAGCAGTTGTAGCTAGTATTGCGAGCAAGGGACCGAATATGAGACCGGCAAGTGCCCTACCTGTGGCGAGAACTTCCGATGCAACACTCTATATCTCCTTACCCCCAGAACATGCCGTACCCCAGCTTTACCCTTAGTGGTAATGTTGGGGGTTGAGAGTGCCCAACACACATGCCTTCCAACTTCCTCAACTATCTCACCATTCTGAAATCATCAAACATTCAACATACAAGAAATTTAGTATCAAGTGCCATCGAAGTAAACGTGCATGTCCTGACTACTGCTGACATCACTATGTGCCCATCAGTTTGTACCACTATGTCAGTGTTAGGGAGGTTTGCAGCACTATCAATGATGTGAACATACTGATTTCCGCAATCGAAGGTTTCAGTTTGTTCTCTGTCCCTTGCAAACGGACAATCCTTGTCGGGATTGGTCCTCTTATGACTACAGTAGACCCACGGAGAAGTGACGGTGTGGCCACAGGAGAAGTGCTGAATCACTCTAGAGCACATTGCTCTGATGTTTAGAAATTAAATTTGAGTTAAAGAGGCAAAGAACTGAGATATCTGTTGTAGTCCTTACTGCAGGACGCCTACTATATAACAGAACAGTCAGTAGTTGATTAAATAGGACAGAGATGTCGTAACACTTGATAAACTAACTTGAGAGATATAGAGAGTCAAAGGTGCTCAACAAGCAACGTCTAAAAGATGTATCGAGAAGGTATGAGGCAAAATTTGGATATTCTGAGACTGGATTTCGAGAGTATATAAGATGAAGTTGAAGTCCTCGAACTGTCCACAAATCTCGTTGACGGCGAGCTGTTTTATAGACTTTCATGCCATTCCCTGGTGCGTAGTTCGGCCAATTTGTTGTTTGCCACATATACCTTGAGGGTAAAGCTCTTTGGTTGCACTCAAGAGTAGACGCACCTGGTAGCTGCGAATGTGCTGCGTGTGCCCTTTGTTGGTCGTTTGTCCCCCCCTACCTATGGGTGTGATATCAGGGTTTAAAAGTTGGGACCTTCTTGGAGACCTTTTGAAGCAGTGACCGTAGTAATGCCTTGCTTGGATTGATGCTAATGCCAACAGAATTTGAAATTACCGCAACCGCGCACCAAAGCCGTTGGTTGGTTGGTCAGAGCAAACGATCACAGGATGGCGGAGAAACACGCTGTGCATTCCTCGCAGGCACTTCGGGGGCCATCTCGAGCCTCCTATGGATGGACCGGACAGTGGAGTAAGGGCGCAGAGACGCCATTCGCGCAAGCACCACAACGCCATAGGAAGGGCTGTTTGTAGACGACTCTTGCGCGCGTAAATTCACAGTAGAGGCTCCAATCCGATTTGATTTCGCGGCTCGCGGCATGGCCTGCTGAGTGCCTAGTGCTGCTACATTGTGGGCCTAGTGAGGGCGGGCGGATGTTTCCCAACGAAGGGCGGGCTCAGCAGGTTCAATAACCGAGCAGTAATTGGTGGCAGCGGTCTAGTTGCTGGAAATTCCGGGATAGAAGGCCCCTTCAGACAATCATGCGGGCTGAAAGAGGTAGGTCGGAGGCTCAGTCTATAGAAGGCATGTAGGGCGGAGGAGCAGGGTGTTGGGATGAGAGCAAGAGAGGGATATGAACGTCCGGAGGGAGACGAGAGACACGTAAGGGCGGCCGTTTAAGAGGCCGCCCTACGACGATGACTGCCGCTGCCGCCTGGTCTCTTGTACGGGAGGGGGGGTCTGCTAGTCCTCCGGGCAATTCATTTGGCTGTTGGCGGCCGTGACAGGTCAGGCCTTTTGTGCAGGGAGAGGAGGAGTTTCCCCCTTACATGCCGGTTTGAGCATCCTTACAGCATCAAAGAGGTGCTCTGGCTGCGAACCCCCACCTCAGTTAATGTGAAGCGTCTCACAATCATAGATGAGAAGATATCGTTTTTACATAAAGTCAAGGCACGGACGTAGGGGAAGGAGACGCCCCAGCTAAGAAAGTTGGTGACGAGGCAGATATTTCCAAATCTCGAAGTGCCAGGCGAGCAGCACAAACATTCCTGCAGGGGCCCGACGTCATACATGTTGGCTACGGATTACTGCAGAGGGATTGTCAGCTGTTGCATCTCGAAGATTGCTCTGATGTCGTTCTCGTGTTGCCTTGGGGCGGCAGCGGGTGCGAACCAGACGTCAACCCTGGGGGTTCGGCCACCCTTTTCCTCTGTCCGGCGGGCGGTTCACAACTCCATCCGTCAATCACGATAGGGATGCAATATCGATAAGGTGGGAAGATCTCCTTCCGCTAGGCTACTGCCGAGTGACAGGCAGAATTGATGGTGGGGCAGCGAATTGCCAGGAGAGAATAAGCGCCGTTGAGCTTCAGAGCGCATGGGGAGGGCTGAAGACTGGAGTATCCAGGTCGCACGCCCATCATCGCGCACCGCGTCAATATTTGCCAGGGGACAGACACCAGGTCAAAACACCTCGTATCCGGTCGTATCACATGGACAATAGCCGTCGAGATGGGGGGGGTTACAACTCCAGCCCTGTAATAGTATCGAGGAGCAGCAGTCCAGAGCTCCATATGCTGCATGTTGGAAAGTATGGGGCGCGGAGGCGCGGAGTGGAGATGGACGGACACAACAATCAGCCCAGCGACGGCACGGCTCTTGAATACCGTTCAGCTACACCAGATTGTAAAGGCTATCTGCATGCCGAGCTACTGGTCTTGGAGGGAGAGGAGAGGCTACGTATCGCGGGATTTGCATATCTTGGCATTCTGTCGGAGGCACAAAAATGAGCACTCAGATCGAATGAGGCCTAGGCTGGGGAGTGAACTGGTTGTCTCTCTGACTTTGAGGAACCACGAGGCTGGCCTTCAGCGCATAGGCGCCCTCACGCAGATCGGACCCAACTCGGGCAATCTCCATGGAAAACATCCTCTCAGCCTTGTGGTGCTTCATAATCACACTTGGCTCTGCTCTTGTGAACCTCTTTACATGGTTCTATTGGACACCCTGCAATATCCGATCTCACCGCGAGTTCTGGAGCACGACCAAGTATGCGGCCTGATGATAAAAAGCTGCAGTGAAACATACGCGGGCGCCGGTCGGCATTTGTTTTGCAACAGTAAACGCAGCCAAGGCGCTCGACCAGAGTCCAGTTCCAGCGGTGGTGACCACATTTTCTCTAGGCACACGTAACCTCGGGCTCTGGGTCGATGTTCTCGTTCACCAATGTCCTCGGCACTGGGACTTGGCACGAGCATCTCCGCACTTGAAGGCGTTGTTCATTCCGGATTATATTCTTCTGTGGGCGATTCTCACCAATGATGAAACGAATGATTGATCGTCCCGACCCGAACTCGTCCCCCGTGAGCTTTAATTATCGTAGCACCCCTGCCCGTTTCCTCATTGGGATATCAGCTTCATTTCTCCCTATTCTGGATATATATATGGCCGTATATATACGATTCATGTCCTCTCAACTGTTTCACTTCGCAGGTCATCTTTTTTCGCTTTTGTCACTTGGCGCGGGAAAGTTCCTATCTCGATGACAAAATCATTTGACAACACAGAAGGAGGAACACCCCACCGAATCCCTCCCACACGTGCACTAGTACTGCATATCAGGGGCCACCTCAGAACAATAAGCAAAGTTCGGCCGACGGGATCTCACATATACTGAATCTTGGCTGCGTAAATTTCATATACAAATACTTCCCTCCGCCTGTTTGCCTTGAGTATTCTCTCTTCAGTCTTCACCTCTCAAGACATATCATTCACACTCCATCAAGCAATCTTCAACCCAGAACAAACAAGATGCTCTCTCAAACCAACTCGGGGGCCCTCTCCCTCGAGCGCGGTCCCGTTACATTCCTCTCTCTCGCCCCCACCACTAGCGCCTCGTACCCATCTTCTCCCAAATCCCCCACGCAGATCACGGAATCTGGCCCCGCTGGGCAACAAAAGACTCCGGTCCCAGTCTCGCCCGCAACGGAGGCAAACATCCAGGCAGTGCCGCGCGCTGAAGAGGTCGCCGAGCTGCTGAAGACAGAACGCAGCTCGAGCTCGGGCAGTGATGGGAGCGCTAAAAGAGGTTATCTCAAGTTGGGACCTGTTCATTTTGGCGAGGGCGGTGGTGATTGGAGCGAGGATGTCCTTTCTGTCTAACTTGACAAGGGAGTGAAGGTGGTCTTCACGAGCTGCCTGAATGGCTGGGTTTGGGATTTGGCTTGGGATGGAGGTGGATCTTAACTTGGCGCTCTGGGACTGCGGAACGGGTTTTGGACCAGGTAGCCTCGTTGAGGCTACGAATCACGATTTCTAGGGACAAATTTATTGTTTTTTTTTTCATATTATTTATTTCAAGGAAACTAGCCAGGGGACAATCTCAACGAATATTAATCTCAATGTTCCAACTCAAGGATAGCTTTGTGTGTTGTGAGTTCTTGGATAAGTGAACCAATAAAAAAGCAGAACAGTTTCACCATCTTCCGAGGACAATCTTCTAGTTCTAGAATGATGTCGTTCGTTGTCTTGGCTTCAACGAGCCGATGCATGAGAGAATCAAGGAAAATAATGCAAAACAATTTCAATCTCGTCTGGTATCAATCCTCCGATTGGAGAGCATAGCATGATGTGAAGCAACAATGGCTTCTAAGGAGTTCATGAAAAAAAAAAGGAATTTGAGGAAACGCAGGGGCAGAAAATTTTCAAAGCATCCTGATACCGATCGCCTCACTTCAGAGCAGAACAAGTTGTGTTTTTTGGTGTATTCAACGAGTTCTTGTCTAGCGGGCCAATAAAAGCTTAAAACAATTTGAATCTCTTCGAATGTTAAAATCCAGATTCTGAACAGGTTGTGTCGTGACAGTCGTGCTGGCCTGCAACAAGTTCGTGTTTGAGCCGAGCAATAAAAATCGTCGTACTATTTCAATTTCTTCTAATATTAACGCCCAAACTCCGCGGCATATTGTTCGTTATAGTCGTTACTTCTCGCGATTAGTTTAGTTTTGAGGAAGTCGAAACCGTAAACCATATCAATTCGGGGTATCTTCAATTGCAAGTTCTAGAACTAGTTGCTTCGCGATAGTCGTAATAACTTGCAACGAGTTCTTATTCATGAGCGGGCCAGAGCTGGAAAAGTAAAGTATTTTAATCTTTGAACTTCTTCCGATGTTACACGCTTCAACTCCTGGCCGAGAAGATGAGAGTGCTATCGTTATCAAATTCTGTGAAGACGCTGTTCAGAGAGACGCGTAGTAAGGACGCAGATACATTTCCTCGAAAGCTTGCTCGCTGCCAGGATATGGGCCTACGTAATGCATTTGCAGGTCCTTGAGCTCCTCGTCACTAATATAGCCGGGAGGAAAATGAAGGTGATGGGGAGCATATCCAGTAGGGGCAGCTTTATTAGCAATGGACTCGTTAGTGGAGATTTCTCTGTTAAGGGACTCCTTGGTATTGACCCCAATGGCTCCAGGCTCATTAGGCGTGAACTCATCGGCGACAGGCTCATTGGGAGTAGACTCATTGGTGAAAGGCTCTCTTGCGGTGGGTCTATTTGTAGCAGGTTCCTTGGCAGCACCGTCTTTGGGCCTAACTGGAAGATCTTTGTTGGGAAGACCCTGGCGGATGCCGTACAGATACTGCTCCTCGATAGTCATCTCTTCGACATCTGGCTCTTCAGCAACAGTGATCTCCTTAGCAGCTGTCTGAGCCAGTTCGCCCTTCTTGGACATCTCATTGCTCTTTGGGGGAATGAACTCGCTCTTCGAGCCGTTGCACTCCTTGTAATCGGGAAACTTGTTGCCGAGCAAGGCATCGATGATGGTATCGCCAGGGGTGGTGATTTGAAACTGGGAATCATCGCGCTCGCACATGTAGTCATCGACTATGTCCTGAAAGAAGGGGTCCACTTCGCGCTTGTGTCCTTCAGGCTTAGCCGGGGCTTTCTTGGTGGGAAGGTCAAACTCGGCGGCGGTCCCAATCATCTTCTCTTCAATGAACAATACATCATCCTCTGTGGAAGCAACTGAAGCATTCTCAACAACGGAAGTACTACCGAACAACGCATCAACCTCTGCAGTGATCTCTGGAGTAACAACGTCCATCGGGTCTCCAGCAAGAGCGGCCACGAGTTTAGCATGCAATGCCCTCTCATTCTGAAGAGATGCTTTGGGGCTTGTAGCAGCCCCAAGCTCATTGGTGACTAGCTCAGGAGGAGATAACGGAGACATGGGTCGCTGAAGACGAATAGTCGACTTCTTGTGAGATTTCTTTGGAGACTTCTTGCTCACCCTATTCTCAGACGAAGCATTCGGAGAAAGTGGATCACGATGATCAAAAAAGTGACGGATCATACCCAATTGGCCTTTCTGGGAATGGGGCCTAAGAGGAGGGACTATTCCCCGGTAAGGCGTAGGCTCCTTGCGCCGGATGGCGGGGTGACTGGCGGCATCTGAGATGAGAGCAGAGGGTGCTAACTGGATGCCCTGACTGGTCATCACAGGTTGAGTGACTGCCGGAGCTAAAGCATGGTGTGGATCAATCGGGTCAGGAGGAAGTCCTTGGAATTGCCCATGGCCAGTATTTGACAGACTTGAAGCTTGAGATTGCTGACCCACCACAGCATGCGCATGGGACGGGAACAGCTGAGGTGAGCCAACGGTATGGAGAGAGCTACGAGACTGTTGGGAACCCAAGCTCAAAGCATTGTTGACAGTTGGATGAACCTGCTGCTTAGTTGGGGTAGATTGGCAGTGAGGGCTCTGAGGGGACATGACGGGGCTAGATCCGTGGCTCAGATGAGACATTCCAGGGCTAGAGGATTGAGATCGCTGAGGACTACCGACGGGAGGAGAGTTGGTGAACTGCTGAGTGGCCATTCCCGGAGTGGAACAGCCTTGAGACAGCTGTGGCGACACTCCGGTAGTAGGGGCCTGGAAAATCTGAGGAGTAATGGCCGGCGCAGGTACTTGAGGTAGTGCTAAAGCCTGAGAGAAGGCAAAAAACTGTATTGGAGACATGACCGAGTGAGCGAGGGCCAAAATGTCGCCAGTGGTCATATTGGCACTAGGAGTTTGCTGGAAGTGCATGGTTGGGTTAACAGAACCTTGAGCTTGGTCAAGGTGCAGAGCGGTCTGAGGAAGGCCCTGAATATGTGGACTCCAAATGGCCTGAGGAGAGCCCTGAGGATGCTGTGGTTGAATCACTGGCAGAGCAGAGCTCTGAGGATGTTGAGGACGCATCATCATCTGAGGAGCAGCCTGGGCTTGACGGGCCTGCATCATTATCTGGGCAGAGCCAGGAGCTTGAAAGGGCCGAATCATCAGCTGAGGGCCATTGGCGCCGAGCGCCAGACCGCCATTGTAGCTACCATATTGTCAGGTATTGTAACCGCATAATGATTAAGAACTTACTTGGGATCATCTTGATACTTGTGAACGACGTATTTAACACTGCCAATAGAGAAATCATGGAAGAGCCAGCGCTGGCGGAACGCATTGACAATCTCCGAGTTGGTCCACCCCTGCTTCTTCGCAGTGACGATGAAGCGGATCTGTGCATCCGAGTACTTGCCCGTGCCCACCATTTTGACGAGCAGGAGCTAGATTGAAGAGGGTATTCAGTTCGTGAAGACGACTGGCAAGAGAAGATGGACAAGAGAGGGTAGAGTGTGAATGTGTTGAGAAAGGTGCTTGACTGTATGAATGTGTGATTGTGCGATTGTGTGATTGTTAATGTGGTGTAGATGTAAAGTAGCGAGGTGAAGAGTTGAAAATTTTACCTTCCAGTCCCATATGTGCGAGATATTTAGAACTCCACTCCTATTCACTTCATCGAAATCCTCGCTTAGGGAGTTTTCCGTACCTGAATCCAGAGACAGCATATTTGGGCCAATGGCAGCGCACGACGTGAAAAGGGAGAGGTTGGTAAGTTTAGGGCCAATCAAATGAAGCGTAGCAGGCTTCACATCTCTATCCTGCCCGAACTCAGGAAAAGGTAAACAATCCTTCATCACGATGACTATTTTACAGAATATGCCGTGTCCAGGGTATAATATGCCATACTTATCTGGACAGTAGTAAAATTTAGAACATTGTATAAATCTCCTGCCATCTCGACAGGAGGCAAGTCTGGTCATCCAAACAATGAATGACGTTGACCATTCCATACCATATAACGCTTCAATGCACGGATATAATGGGAAAGACATATTGCTGTGAATACTCGTAGTACTCTACAAGATTCAAGCATGTTCACAGACAGTTGTGACCGAGTTGATGTTCTCAAATTTAATGCATCCATTCAAATTCTCAGACTTCAGTCGCACTTGACTGCATTTTGCTCTACCCTCTTACAATCTGGCTTACAGGAATTGAAGCCACCATATGTGTACAAGAGAGGCTGCTTACATAAATGAAAACAGTATACGCGGGGTTGGGCCACCACTAGAGGCTTTGAGAGAGAGGAGAGTGTAATCGTTCCATGAGGTGAAGTTGTTGTTGAATATATGCTTATGTAATACGATTAGGGGCCAGAGTTCACGTGTTTGATTCTTGCGCCGTAACACGAAGACAAACCATAGATACGCCGCAGGAAAGCACCGTGTGAGTACGGGATACTGAAATCTATGGCTATATTGCACTTAATCCTCGTCCATTGTTCGATTTTACTCCCATGCTCTGGGTTTGAGGGGCATCTCTCCTCTGGACACCACCGAACCAATGTGGTTTGAGACAGACATGTCGCCAATGCCAGGACTAGAGGGGTTCAATTGGAAAAGATGAGCAACCCTGCGACTAGAGGATATAGGAGTGCGCGTGCGCACGATGGTCTTGGCCGCCAAGAGTCCTCTCATCTACGGAGTAGATTGTGTCGAATTTGCCTTGGCATGGCCACTCTCTCGTATCCTACCCGTGGAGGCCACAAATATACCCAGGTGCGGCAATGAAGACAACTATGCCATGCCCTCCTGACCAATCTTGTATAGAGCACATAGGCAGTACAGTTCGCATCACATACTTTTTGCTCTACGCCGATGAACTTCAAGACTGGCTGCACTCCTTCGGCAACGATAGAAGAAGGCACAGCAGCCAAGCAAAAGGGGTTCAAATGCCCCCACTCGGTACGAGTATTGGCAAAACTATACGCGCTTGGCAGGAAGACCACGCAGATATTCTGATTGCAAAGCAGCCATATCCAGCAGAGCAAGGAGGTAGAGCGAAGGCTCTCTTTCAGGCTGATCGATGGTCAGGCACAGGTACAGTAGACATTGTGAAAAGACGAGGAGCAGACAGCTTTCAGGGTTTCAAGGAGGAACAAGCCTACGCTGCATCATGAGCCGGGAGCACCAGCGGCCGAGAGTATCCTGTACTTTGGGTGTTACGTGCGGGCTCAAAGCGAAAGAGGGTAGAGAGTACGAGTGGCATGGAAATACCGAACTGCGGCTGCTGCGCCCCGGATCCCCCCTACCCCAGCTCCAGATCCCAGTCTCTTGCTTTTCCTATCAATCAATCAGAAGGAGAATCGATTTATACTCCATTTGTCCACACTCAGTCGCCCATACATTATTCACTGTTTCATTCATTCATTCATTCATTCCTTCCTTCCTTCCTTCCCGTCCCAGACGAGGACGCCGCACTCTCTATCAACCCTCCTCTTGTAATTCTCCTCTTCTCGACTCTCATTCAGTTCGACCTTGTTAGATCTACATTGCCCACCATGCTGGGCGCCGTCACTCGCCCAATTTCCTTGCTGTCCGCGGTCACGCTTCTCATCTACAGCGCGTCAGCCGCCATTGATCCTGTCATTATCCATGTGAGATCTCGTTGAGATCTTCTTCCTCCACCTCCGCTAACACAGGTCCTCTGCCTGCAGGGCTCAAAATTCTTCTACAAGACCAACGGAACGCAATTCTTTATCAAAGGCGTTGCCTACCAGCAGGGAGGTGGACCAACGTCCGGGGCCAGCAACTTGAGTGGTGGGACCTTTCTCGCCTTTATTATGCTTGGACGAATGGTGGTGATTGCGATTGAGAATCACTAACACGTGATATAGCTCAATACAATGACCCCCTCGCCGACGAGTCGGCTTGCCAGCGTGATGTGCTTTACCTCCAGCAGCTGGGTGCCAATGTCATCCGAACCTACAACATTGACCCGACGCAGGACCACGATGCGTGCATGAACTTACTGGCTAACGCCGGTATCTATGTCATCAGCGATCTGGCACAGCCAAACCAGTCCATTGACCGAGCAAACCCTGAGTGGGACTTGAATCTCTTTAGCAGGTACACTGATGTGGTAGACTCCCTTGCCAAGTACACCAATGTCATTGGCTTCTTCGCCGGCAACGAGGTGACAAACAACGCTTCTTATACTCCAGCCTCCGCCTTCGTGAAAGCGGCGGTCCGAGACACGAAGGCCTATATTAAGTCCAAGGGCTACACCACAGGTGTTGGGTACGCTGCTGACGACGACGCCGGTGTCCGTGCTAGTGTTGCAGCTTACTTCAACTGCGGTAATGCTGCTGACGGCATTGATTTCTGGGGATACAACATCTACTCCTGGTGCGATCCCTCCGACTACGTGACATCCGGCTACCAAAACCACACTGAGGAGTTCTCCACATACAACGTCCCGGTCTTCTTCGCAGAGTATGGCTGCAATGCTGGGGCAGCTAGCGGCGCGGCGGGCCGTGACTTCTCCGAGGTCCCAGTTCTCTACGGTCCCGATATGTCGAAGGTCTTCTCCGGAGGCATTGTGTACGAGTACTTCCAGGAAACTAACGACTATGGTCTCGTCTCCGTGACCGACAACAAGGTCAGCAAGCTCAAGGATTTTGCCGCTTTCTCCTCCCAGATCCATGCCGTCAGCCCATCCTCTGTGAACTCCGCCAAGTATACTCCCACCAACAGTGCCATGCAGTCCTGCCCCACCGTTGCCTCCGACTGGCAAGTTGCCCCTACCGGTCTTCCCCCGACCCCTGACAAGAGCGTCTGCGACTGCATGTCCAGCACCCTGACCTGCGTGGCCAAGCCCAACCTCAGCGGTGAGGCTATCGGTGACCTCTTCAACTACGTTTGCAGCAAATCTGCCTCAGCATGCCGGCAGGTTGGCAAGGACACTAGCAAAGGACAATACGGCGCGTATCTCGGCTGCAACTCTCAGGATAAACTCTCCTATGCTTTTACCCAATTCTATATCGAGAACAAGAACCAAAGCTTTGCCTGCGACTTTAGCGGAAATGCAACTGTTGTTAAGGCAGCGGGTCTCGCCTCGACTTGCTCCAGCGTCATCTCCTCGGCCACCGCCGCGGCTGCTACCGGAGGAAACGGTGGTTCCATTGACAATGCTAGCAGCAGTGGGTCCACCACTAGCAGCAAGAAGAACGATGGTTTGTCCATGCACGCATCGTTGAACACCGGTTCGTGGTTCTGGACTGGCTATATCGTGACTGTGTTCCTGTCGGGCGCTGGAACCTTCCTACTTTGAAGAGTTGTGATATGGTGTGCATTACATTTTATTTGTTTCCTCTCCCGCCATTTTGCTCTACACGTTTCACGGAGTTGAACAAACCCGATGAGGTACGACGATGTCGCCATGAAGCGTTCTCCTATAATAGAGATACATATTGGCCCGCTGCCATCGTCTACTCTGGGATATGGAGAGATGTTAATAAAAACGTCTAATTCCTTCTAATTGAGTTGTGTGATGATTCACATGTGCCGTAACTGCTCGCGTACATAGGGCAAGGAATATCTCTTTATCTACCAAACATCCTCTACAACCGATCTATTACATATACATGCCTCTGCCCCGTCAATATTCCCCTTAAATAATTTAGAAATGATACTCTAAGGACAGGGAAGACAACAATATTTTGGTAGATTATGTTATAATAAGATTTTCAACCTCATATATCTACTTAGTCTCCCATATATTAGAATATATATATGTCCGCCCAGGAGGTCACATTGTCAAATAGCAAAACCCCCACTATTAAGCTGCCTCGGCTCACCTGCCGCCTCGAAAGTGCCGTTAGGCAGCCTCCTTATCGCCTGCGCTGTCGTGCTCCCCGGCGCAAGCCATCCGACGTTCGCGCCGTCGCCCTTCAGATACGCCACCGTCGAATTATCATACCCCTTAACGCCGAACAGCTCGCTGCCCCACTCGAAGGTCACGATGTTGGGCTCCAGCTGGTCGTGCAAGCGTGGTTGCGCGAGAGATTCTGCAGAGTTCAACCCCTGGTCGAGGACGTGCCAGAGATGCTGGATCACTTCGGTGATGATGTGCGAGCCGCCGGCTGAGGCGTGCGAGACGTATACCTCGCCTGTGGGAAGCTCGACGATGGTCGGGGAGATGGATGACAGGGGACGCGCGTGAGGCTTGACGAAATTCGCTGGGGCGGGAGAGTAGCCAAAGGCGTTGGTGGTGTTGGGAATGCTGAAGTCTAAAGGAGAGGGTGTTATTTAGGTTTCTATTGGGATGTTTGCGCAAGTAACATACCATTCATCTCGTTGTTCATGATCACACCGGTCTCTGGGACCATTAGCTGGCTTCCGAAGAGTGTGTTGATGGTGCTTGTCATGGCGATGGTAAGCCCAGTCCAGTCAGCGGCAACAAGAGCCGATGTTCCATCGTCTGTTAGAATGCCGTATCCAGACGGGTCGTAGGCTGAAACATTTAAAGTATGATATTTCTCGATTTTGCTTCTGACCTCTTGGGCAGTTTTTTCCGAGACCATTCGCTCTTGATATGTAGTAAGGTTGGGGAGGAATGTTGGGTCCCCGAGCAAGGTTCGCTGTCCATAAGCAAATCGAATCCCTTCGTCCAAATAATGTGTCGAAAGGTTCAATTGTGATGGCGACGACATGTCGTAGCCTTCTATGATCTTCATGGTGCTCAACACAACCGCTCCACTGGACGGTGCAGTCCCACCATGGATTTTATACCCTCTGTAGGTAATGGATGATGGCTCTCGGATCAGGACAGTGTAGTTGGCCAAATCATCAAGCGTCATCGTTCCATTCGACTTCTGCAATGCTGTGATGGTGGCATTCGCAATAGCTCCATAGTAGAAAGCATCGGGGCCATATTCCGCAATGCTTTCAAGCGTGTTCGCATAACGCTTCCTGGTTATAGTATCCCCCAGTCCGAGTAGCGTTCCATTGGGTGCGAAGTCAATTGCCCAAGTCTCGTCATATGTAAGAAAGTCATATGTCCCGGCAGTGGCCGACGCCATGTAGCGGACCAGATCCTCTGTCACTTTGAAGCCGTATCGTGCCAGTTTGATGGACGGCTCCACGAGCTGCTTCCATGGTAACAAGCCATAGTTCTTGTGCAGATACTCCAATCCCCGCAGCTCGCCGGGCACACCACTCGCAAGACCTCCATATAAGGAGTAGTTTGCATTTGAGAGGGGAGGCGAGTACATGTCCTCGAAGGCCGCAGCCGGCGCCATTTCTCTAAAGTCGACGAACTCATATTTGCCAGAGCTAGATCGAACAAGCATGAATCCTCCTCCGCCAATTCCAGAGTGGTACATTCCAATGACGCCGACACATAATTTGGTCGCTACAAGCTGCACATAAGTTAGCGTCGGTCAATTGGCTTCGGGTAGGGCAATATACCGCATCGGCAGCATTCCCTCCCTCTTTCAAGACGTCAATCCCAATATTGGAGCAGATTGAGCTCTCGGACGCTACTGCGCCCAGCTTATCGGGTTGCTGTGGTCGCTCCGCAGCTGCCCAGGCGCCGGCACAGAGCCCGAGGCTGAGGAGAGCTTGAGAAAATAGCATTTTTGAAGGATTGCACGGTATGAAAACGAGAAGAGAAAGTGGGAGAAGGAGGAAAAGAGGGGAAATCAACGACAAAGAGCTTCGAAAAGCTTGTACGGTAGATCAGCAAGGGCTGCCCTGCCTGTGATTAAATGACACTTCCGCAACGGCGCCGACAGCTCCTCACCAAAGGCCGTACGGACAGTAGCGTGTCCTCGCTGCATGGCCGGTGATAAGGATCCTGCACTGATGCACGACGCTTTTTACTTGATGAGGAAGTTCACGCACACTTGGACGGACTCCGCACGCAAGGACCAGTGTGGTATCTGGTCCTGGACCCAGGCACCCGACCAGTGATCGTCTGGCGCCCTGCGGGCAAGGGCGGGCGTAACATGGCCACAATGCCGGCCGGATAGCAAAGGCCCTTGGCGTGCATGTCGTGATCGCGCGGTGTAGAATTGGCGATGTCTACCTGAAAGATCGAAAGCTTGAAGATATTAGAGATGTCGTCTCACAAGGTCTCACACCGGAGGACTCCACTGATGACGGCCACACGTGATTCTTACTTATCTTGCGTGGGGACGAAACGGCAGATGTATCGCTTCCATTCAGCCACAACGGCAACGTTATCTCTAGCAGTGCTTACGATGCAGTAGACACGAGAGATGCCATGTCATGCCATTATTATCCTGACTAGCCGTCTAGGTTCCAAGTAGATATGTCTACCCGGATGCCGTCCCTTCTCCACGTCCTTCTTTTCAACCCTCGTCCCTATCATCGACTACTCCAGCTAGGGCCTGGCTACTCGACGAGGTTCTCTGTTGTTCTGATAGCAGTGTGACCCCACTCTTAGCCAACCTCTTTAAAGCCCGCCTTTGTTCCCCGAACCTGCAGAATGACTCCGGCGATCCCGGTTGGGAGAGAAACCCTTGAATAACAGTCCAGGACTGCACAGAGCATGGCTCAGGCTCAGTCTAATCACAAGAACCATCTTCATCGAAGAATTACACGCAATACAGAAATATCTGTCACTTTATTGGCCTGGGCCTCGTACGCCAGATCTATGGGAAGTGAAAAGGCTGTATCCAGGGGCCGGCCTGCTATATTTCCATGCCGATGAGCGGTACGTCCCATATACCTTGCTCAGCTGTGGAACCACATTCTTATCCATTGCCTAGTCCAATGCCCCCGTCATTAAATCTTCCGATGCCCTGTCTCCTCTGGTTTGGCTTAACCACACCGGTGAAACCCTGCACCTGACACAACTCTCTTACTTCAGCCTAATGACCTTGTCGGATCGCTCGGTAGGTTCTGTATAAAAAGAGTGGTTACTTTGCTGGCGGCCTGGTCCTTTTCAGTCAGCGCGCAGGCCGCAGTTCCGTACCTTGGCGTGCTCTGCTATGGTGCAAGAATCACGCCATAGATTAGTGCATATATATATATATATATATCCTCTTACTTCATCTGCACCTCCCTCTTCTTCTCTTTCTGTTCTTTCCGTTGTCTCACTTAGTCTTTAAAGCCTACAGCTCTATACTACCAGGTAACAGCCGCTGGCGCAGCACCCTCGGCTCGCACGATGCCGCCCCCCAAGATGCAAGCTGTCGGCTTAGGTTTGTAATCATTTACTACAGTGTATTATCAAGCAACCTTCATTTCAAGACACAAGAGCGTGATTGCGTACACACACACTGTTGTGCAATATATCCAATGGGTCCCTTTTGCAGTGACACCTGCAGCTCGAGAGCGGTGAGGGAAGGATCCCGCACCAGCCTCGTACAATTACAAATCAAACTGGAAAACTGGCCTGATCTTGCCGATGACGAACCGGCTTGCAGCAAGTATAAATAGCCGCGTTGGAAGTTTCCCTGTGCAAGGCTGTTGTTTTCCCTCTCTTCACTTCAACCCTATCCAAAGAAAATCGGAACTTCCTGTCCATTTATTCAGTCAATCGATCGATTCTGCCACTCTCAAAATGCCTTTCACCCTCTATGAAGTAAGCATTCCGCTCTTCATCAGGAACCTCCAGGTCCTGAAGAAGCTCCTTGAGAAAGGCCAGGCGTCCGGTAAAGAAACCACGCTGGTGGAATCTCGTCTGATTGCAGACATGTTACCCTTCACCTTCCAAGTTCAATCTGCCTGTGACAGCGCTAAGTTCCAGGCTGTGCGTGTTGGCGGGTTGGAGAACCCCGTGATGGAGGACAAGGAGAAGACCTTCCTCGAGCTGCAAGAGCGTATCACCAAGACTATTGCCTTCTTGGAGACAGTGAAGCCGGAATCATTTGAAGGCAAGGAAGGCCAGGAGGTCAGGACGATCAAGCGGAATGGTGTTAGCATTCCCCTAAATGGGAAGCAGTACACTTTCGAATTCAGCATCCCCAACTTCTTCTTCCACCTTTCCATGGTGTACGCGCTTTTGAGAAAAGAGGGTGTGGAGGTCGGCAAATCCGATTACTTAGGGGCCGGCCTGTGAGCAAAGTAGGCGCAGAACTGTTCCCGTTTTAGCCGGTCTTGTATGCGGGTTGGCAGTCAGAGACCACGTGTTTGTGTGTATTCCAGTGATGAATAACAATGAACCGTTGCTCCAAAGTTGTATTTTTTTGCAGCGTCAGAAAGCCCGTATGTAGAGTGAAGTGACTTGCTCATAAACCACCTGCTTTACATGCTGAAAATAGCCCCTTCAACCTTGTGACAGCCATTGTGTAGTTCCGAGTTAATTTGACTGATGTTCAAATCCTCTCCGGTTTCGAGAATATGCCTTATCTCTACATTTGCATCATCCTTGGCGAAACTTTTCGTTTTCTCAGTCTATTTTCAGCATTTGAAAATGTCAGGCCATAGACCAGGACCATGCGAAAAGCAAACAGTATATTGAGATTACAGTACATTATTAGGACAAGCGAAATAACAACAATATATTCGCTAGTATGCCCTTCTCAACCTTCCCTAGATCCTACAAAATAGGAATAGTATAAATTCCGTTTTCCTCAATTGGAAATTGAACCTTATACCAAGCCTATAAAATCTCCAATAAGCCTAAAGAAATTAAACACACAATGCCATCCCCTAATTTCGCTCGCTTATAAGCGAGCCTCCCTCCCTACGGTTGCATGTATATATTTAAGAATAAAGAGAAAGTCACAACAAACATGCAAGCAAACAACCCCCGGACCGGCCGGGAAAACAAAGGCAATGAGTGAAGCGTGCACTCCAGTGGTGGACGACAGGCTTTAAAAATCCTACCCCGAGGGGATTTTCTAAAGGATTAGACCCAGTTTACTGGGTTTAATCCTGGAGTTTTTGTTATATTGGCAATATAAGTTCTGTTGACTGATATCAGGGCCTCAAGCATATGAAAGTTTTGTTGACTGATATCAGGCAGAGGAGGCAGAGGAGGCAGAGGAGGCAGGGGAGGCAGGGGAGGAGGAAGGAGAAGTCATTTTTTAGCGGCTGAAATAATCCTAACTCTACCCCTTAATGAAGGCTACCTTAGTCCTTACCTTAGGGTTACTCAAGTATTACTGCAGTAAAACGGTATTGCACCTCCAAGGAGGCTCCTTGAGTTGTTTCTGCATCACTTAAGTCATCTGCATCCACCTAGTGTTTTCGGCATTCTGCTATACCGAAAACATGGAGTCCGCAACTATCTATTCCGCATTCCGTCACAGCGAAAACAGAGACTCAATATACTAGAATGCCACTACTAGGATAAGTATGGGGCACACGGTTAATTCTCAAACTACTCTAACATTTTTATTTGATTCCTATAAGCCTATTCTAATGCCAATCGTCATCTCAACTCGGCCTAGTCCCGGCCTCTATTTCTTCTCCCAGGGTATATCTATGCCCTCTGAGGCAATATCACTTAGGATGTTGTCTAGCTGTGCAGCTGTTGTCAGGCTACTGATACTTAATGCAAGAAAACACATGATTATAGGCGGGATACTCACTTCTTAGACTTCTTCTTCTCTACAACCTTTTTCCCCTTAATAGCACTACTTGGCGCCTTCTGGACAGCAGGCAGATCTGCAGGCAAGGGCTTCCTGATCTGGCGGGTAGGGAGATCATCTCCTGAAGGGGTGGCCTCCACGAACAGGCTCGTTCCGACTGTAGTAGCCGATGCTGTCTTGGTTGGCGTGTTGGCTTCGATACCGCTCTGCTTTGCAGACGGGCGTGGTCGCTTCCGGCTGCTTGTTTTGATGGGAGTGTTGACTGGAGCTGTAGGTGACTTGGAGGGAGGGTCAGGTGAAAAGAATTCGTCGAGTATGTCAGCTAGAGGAGGGTTAGTTATGGTGCCTTGGTGGAGCAATGTACAGTCAGGAGGGGACTTACCGCCAAATCTGGTAGATCCAGGGCGGGTCTGACTGTCCGAGCTCTCAACAGACTCCTGGCTGAAGGATCTCTTTCTTCCCTTTGGTGCTGCTGGGCCGGCCTTAGCTACAGCTGCCGTTGCTGCTCCGCGAGATGCGATTGCTGGCTGCAATGGCGCTCCGTGAGTAGACGATGGCTGGGTGGCCGCTTTATGAGGTGTAGACACTGGCTGCGCAGCTGCTCCGGGAAGCGGGGTCGGCCCAGGCGTGACGGCCACGGGAGCCAGGCGAACGGCGAGGCCACCCCATACAGCTAAGCAGGCTCAGCTATTTACTCTCGGTCGAGATATTCAGAGGGACTTACCCTCGTAGGAGACGGTGGATATGATTCGTGGTCCTCATACAGGATCATCCTGTATCAAGTCGGCCATGTAATATTGGCAATATAAGTTTTGTTGACTGATATCAGGGCCTCAAGCATATGAAAGGCGATACAGCACTGATATCGCACAGAGCCTATGTATTGAGTGCCCGACTACAACCTGTGCATCTATATTGCCTCTGTTCAAGAAGTTTTGACAGTTCTGCATACTCTTATTTATGTTCCCGTGAACCCCTTTTAGCCCACGAGCGTATGTTGGAGACTGCTTCCTCAAATCCAATTCACAGAGGATTACCGTGCTTTATTTTTGAGTAGGTATATGTGTGGCACGTCCATGGGAATATCCAGCTGATCAACAAGAAATTTGGCTTCCTACCGTTCCATTTGCATGCTGCCTAACGAAGACTCAAACTCTCACATTTCCTATAAATACGCCTAAAATGCTTTCCATATGACCTCAAACGCCGAAAAGGTACATCCTTAATCATCTCCTTTTGGTCTTCGGTTTTGCCTTCTTTATTGCTTCATCAGCACTCCCTGGCAGTTCACCGTCAAGCCCGAAATTTCTTCCCTCTGTCGGGCTTTTTCTCCTCATTTCACCCCGGCCTACAGCGACGAACTCCTCCTCGCTTTCACTATCATTCAGATCTAGCTCCACGGGCATCCGGAACGAATTCTCTTCATCCACAATCTCGCCTTTGACGGGTTCAACAGTCAGGACATCAATGTCCTCATCCTCAAGATCTAATCGACGCTTATGGATCTCTTCCTGTGGATGGATATCAAATTCATCCTCATGCTCGATATATTCCACGTTTTCTTCGACTTCCGCAAAATCTGGTGCCAAGGCCGACCATCTCTGCTGCGGTATAATCGACCATATATGAATCCTTCCCGATTCCAAACCGCAAGCAACGATCAGTGGTCGGTGTGGATGCCACTCCACAACCCCATGCTCCTCTTTTGGGCCTTCCAGGATCTTTACTAAACTACCATGGTTCCGCTCCCATATGTAAATGTCGTGATTATTGTAGGTCGAGGCTGTGACGTATTCGCCAGTGGAGCTGAATGCTACATGATTCCACGACAGCCTATTCACAACATCTTGAAACTTGTGCTCGACTTCAATGTCAATAGTATCCGGATCTAGATCTGCTGCAGATAGGTTGGGCAGTTGAATTGTTCGGATAACCCTGTCCTGGGCATTTATGACCATATCTCTTCCGGAATTTGTAAGACGGAGGAAAATAACCACGCCAGTGCATATCTTTGTTGAGTATATTGTCGTTCTTGTCGACACCTCTATAATATTAAGCCATCCTTTATTTGTTCCAGAGAGAACATGATCGCCAGAAGCTGTAAAGGTCGCAACGGTTGTGCTCTGTTTAGCATCCTGTGCATTTTGCCGCTCTCGAGCTGTATCATCTTCCTCGTATTGTGTACGTTTCGGGGCGGAGGGAAGATTCATTTTGGCTGCTTCAGGCTCGGAGGCGTCCACTATGAGGGGTTGGTCCTCGAATAGCGATACTACAAATTTTAAACTGCGCAGCGGTCAAACAGGATCTCATAAAGGGGTATGATCGACTCACTGATTCCATGGATGAAGCTCTGCAATATAGACGGGTGTCTCGAACCTTACACTCCTTAAGATGCTTCCATCTTGTAGATCCCAGATGTTACACTTCCAATCCTGGCTTGAGGTGAGAAGATATCGGCCATCTCGGGACCAGCTCAGAGATTGAACTTGGCGTGTATGACCTTTTAGCTTTCGCGCAACTCCGTTGGTCTCGACGTCGAAGATAACAACGGTCCCGTCGACGCGCCCGGTAGCTAGGAGATCCCCTTTCCGATTGAACCGCACGCAAGTTGCATGTCCACTGCGAAGGCTACCAGTGGTTGACTCGGGATAATCCTGCGCGAGGACGAAGGGATCAACTAGAGAGAGATTCATGGTGCTGATGGCTGTGGTAATTATTCTTGCAGAAACTTGAGAAGTTCGCTAGCCTTGCTCACAGACGAGGCTGAGAAACTTCGTCTGCTTGTAGCTTACCTAATCTTTAATGGAGGACCACCACCAGGACCGGGTGGAAAGAGTTGAAAACATGTGAGCAGATTCTAGACTCTAAGCATCACCAACGATGCAAGTAATTCGATACGGGATATTGAGTTAATTATATTGCTCTACGTGGAAATGCCATGAGTTGCGCCACGCTATGCTCCTATCGATAATGCAGTACAGTAATAAACAAACCGTCAACACCTCTGGTATATCCACAGCTCCACCCATTCCGAAACTCCCAAGCGTGAAGGTTTAAAACTTCTCCCGCAAGGCTCAGTTCACCTTGCCTGTGGGCCTTTCTCTCTCAATACTCAGGCCTTTCAGTCCAGTGACAATCTCACCGTCAATATCTCGGTTCCGTTCCTCGGTCGAGGCTGAGCGATGACTTTTGAGGTCGATAGGTCGTGTACTATCCTCTACCCCTGCTTCCAAGTCTGATGTAGTTTCTTCCTCATATGCGCCGTCTTCTATCATGCTCCCAGTCATTGGATCCTCGTTTGTCGATCCAGATAATATGCTCTCTTCAAGTCCATTGTCTTCATTTTCGTCAAGCGAGTCGCGAGAAATGTAACTGTCACCAAGCGCTTCATTCCCTTCTTCCTCATCCTCACTGTCATGATTATCATCTTCGTCGGCTTCCTTTTCGTCAGACTCTGAGTCACTGAACTCTTCCCGGTCGAGAACCGGATCTCTCCAGTACGTGAAGTCTGTATACTCTTCTCCGCCACCCGTCACGAGGGTGTTGACAGGAGGGAAATAATGGTCAACAACCTCACGCATGTTGACATAGCTGTATCTCAACTTATTTAGACTCAATAAATCCAGTGAGACTTCAGCATAACTGTTAATCGTAAAGATACGGTTGCTTGGGATGCTGACAGAACGGTATGATAGAGCATCCGTTAGTCTGTTACCGAAGCCAGCGTAGAAGGGAGTTTTGTTTAGCGAAAAGAGATTTTTGATATCCCTCAGGCAAGCCATTTTGAACACTTCGGGCTTGCGGATATACAATTCTCTTCGTAACGCGGCAATGGTGCGATCAGGACTCATAATTGTCGGGCCTTTCGGCAAGCGATACCCTTCCTGAACAACGCCACTGAGATAGGCCCGAGTCGTATCAGCCTGGCCGACGGATCGTGAAGTCAGATACATGATGTTGTACCCGTTGTTAACGATTTCAGTGTAGAGCTTTGCGACTCCAATGTGCGTCCAGTCTCGTCCAATCATGTTAAGCACATGACCGAGAGCGTCTGATTTTGTGATCGTGCCATCGATATCAGAGATCACAATGGGAACATCGTACTTCCAAAGGTACATGAATGCCTGACATGTTGCCCGATTAACTGTGAAGCTCATTGGGTTGGGGCCAGGCTTTAAGCCCAGTGCTTTCAACTGGTCACTTGTCAGGCGTAGGGTCTTCGCATAATTGCGGTTTGGATCTCCTGCAGACTCCGGAGGGGTCTTCGGGGGAGTTTGCAAGCCAAGAGCACCGCTATCTGACTCGGAACGGCGGTGAGTTGGCACAACGGGAGTGGCAATGATATCGCTATCAGCATCATCACTGTGGTAACCAGGGTCAGACACAGCATCACCTGTCAGGACGGGACTGGAAATGCCGGCCATTTGTGCTCGGTCTATCGCAGCCTCCTTTGCTTCTTCACTGCTATAGATCCATAGATTTCCATTTTCATCCGCTCCAATAAGAGCACCTATATCATAGTTGCCCTCCAGTTCCTCGGACAGTATTTTTCGCGCAATTACTTCCGCTCGAAGTGCATCGTCTTCGCTGCTTTTGTAGCCTGTCATGTCTAACATCAAATCGCCTGTATCGGTAACCTGGCTAGGTATATTCGAAGCAGAGAGTCGGTTTGATAATGCCACGGCCCTTTCAATGGCATCCTTGGTAGGTAATAGTGGGGGACTGTTGGATCTCTCAGTTAATGAGTCGGATCGCATATCTCGCGGACGGAGAATTGGAGTCAGAGAGCGGGTCTGACGTTCTCGTTCCATTCCATCGCTGATTTGTGTACGCGCAGAAGAGGAGAGAAATTCGTCGGTAGTTTGCCTTCCGGCCACAGAAACAGACCAGTCCCCAGAAATTGGTCGCTCATTATGATTTTCCGGCGATTGGGATAAGGGTGTCATTGCGCCTTGAAATCCGTTAGACAAGCTGGGTTACAATATTGGGACACTTACTCAGATTACTCGGTCTCCTGGATGCAGCTGTCGAGATTACCGCTATGCCTGGCCTGGACACACTGGCCGATCTAGGCTTACCAGTCGCCGCGTCCAACTCCAAAAAGTCTGGCTCGGACAAATTTGACAGATTGGAGCTGTCTGCGGGTAGGGGAGGGCTGGAGGCTGGCGAGACCAGAGGCGAGGTTTGCATAGCTTCCGGGATATTGTCGCTCGTCTCGAACACAAAGAATGCCTCGCCACCCTCCCCAAGCTTCATGGCATAGTCTTGCTTGACATTGTTGACTTGGAATTCCACCTTCTTCTCGTACGGCCGAAGGAGAGAGAACTTGCCGAAGCGGACGTGGAAGGGAGAGCATGCCAGAGAGCCATCTTCCTGTTCGACGACTATTACATCGATGGCGCCGCTAAGAGTTGCCGGGTTGATGGAGTTCCATGTTTTCGAGACAGATCCGCTGATGCTCCTGACGTACTGCATAGCCCTTGCGATATTACAGCGTAGAGCAGGCTATTTGGAAAGAGCCGTAACGAGGTGGGAGAGGTGAAGGGGTTGGGTGGGTTATATGTCAATTGATGTGGCGCGGTCGGATAAGCAGAGGGCCGGATTCCACCAGTTCAACAGTCGCAATGTGAGTAAGATGTACGGCAGGAGGGCAGTAAGGAGTGTAAGAGCTCGAAATATCGAACCCGAAAGGACGGGAGAGGGATTGAAGACTTTCAATCGAATCGTGTTGCAATAGAGGTAGGTGGTGTTGAGTGAAGTTGAGGAGAGTTGAGAGTTGAGAGTTGAGTTGAGTTGAGGTGTTGTGACATCCCGCCGGAGAATCCCTGCACGCTTTTCCGGTCACCAGAGACACGTAAAAGGAACAACCGCCGCTTCAAACCGCCGCTTATGCCGAGGTCCACGTGAAGGGTGGCTGGAAGAAAGAGAGTATGTAGGAAGGCATGTCCCATTCTTCGTTTCAACGGGCTTTGCTTAAGGGACTTTTACAAGGCCGTCTTCTCATCTTCACAATGTCTCGGGAATAGGAAAGGTAGGTCTCGCAGTGCAATCCTTTTTTGAGGTGGGCGCAAATCACCTGTGCCGATTAATCAAACTTGGTATCTATGGAAAACGCACAGAAGGGAGTCTTTGTAATTGCCGTCTCAACCCGGCCTCAGAGCTACAAGAGCGATGGAAAGGTAGATTCAGTCTTTGTGAGCCAGAGAATTCTCGAGTGAGATTGTCGAAGGTGTGTGTCTAGCTAAACAAACACATCACAACCTCCATCCTACCTCTAAGACCGAAGACTGAGTAATTAGCTGCATAGGTCGATAGGTATCTTTCAAGTCTCAAAGACGACGCTCTGGAGGCCGTCATGTTAAATCTCCTGCATGATGATGTAACTCGGTCAATCTGACCTGCCTTAGAGAACGCTTCTGAACTCTACCAAAGCATCCGTCACTACCATCTACTAGGATATCCAAAATTTACAGCCAGTCAAGTCAATCACGGTCACGAAAGCCATGGAACGGGGCTCAATCAAGGCAAGAGAGGACCTCCTTCGGGAAACAGCGGCCACATTTTGTCATTCTCTCATGGACCCGCCTCCGGCAGCCGAACTGTTACGCAAGTTCTTCGTCCCTACCAACCCACGCATTACTGAACACGGCCCCGAGTGGGCTCGATCAAGACTGCCTTTTCTCGCAAAAACATTCCAAGGTCCCAAGGGCTGTGAAGAATATTTCTCCCTTCTTTCCCAAACCTTGAAAATGCAGATAGGAAAGGATACATTCCCGTCCTTAGACGGCTATATCGTCGATGTGGCAACCACTGCAGGGGACTCGCAGAGCGGAGAGGGCGACAACCAGTGGGAAGGAGCGGTGAGTGTCGCAGGCAAGGCGTCTTTTACCAGCATCAAGACAGGGAAGTCGTGGCATGAACAGTTTATCTATCGACTCAGCGGGTTTGACGAGATCGGGAGAATAGGACATTGGGAGATTTGGGCTGATCCCTTGAGTGCGTGGGCTGCTGTGGATGAAGACTGATGCAGACTCATTCTGGGCTCTGATAAATGTTAGAAATACGTCCTTGCAATATTATATTATCCAGACCGAAGGCTATACGTCTTAATTTTTAATACCTATAGGTAAAGGATGAAGTAATAAGCCGTATTTAACAGTATACTTGACACCTATATCTTATACCTAATGATATAAATGCAGCTATAGAGGACAATAACTAGACGACGTATTAGCTAAAATATATTCCGACTGTTGGAGCATCGATTACATTTCAAGACGTCAGCGCTTCCCCTGCAGCCCTGAAATTAAGTTTGCTCCAGTTTCTTCGAAACTACACCTGAGATTTATCCAATGTAGACAATTCGACCCAAAGTAAGCAAGAATTGACAGTAGAATATCCAACTTGTAAATACACTCTTTCCCTATCTCCCTGACTTTCGAACCCCAGTCACCGAATTATGTGGGTTGTCGTGTTACATGTACGGTAGTGATAATCGTGTGGCACCGGCAAACACACATTGGCCGTTGTATTTGCCGAGAACTAGCAAAAAGCTTCGGTGCCGTGTGACAGATCCACATACGACGACAACCATCGACGATATCTCGATCAACCTCGTTCTGAGCATTCCTTGGCCAGTGCTGCGTTATCTGGCTCTGTATGAATGCTGCCACGACCTACAGCGCGCCGGTGAGCTGGATTTTGAACCATGTCACAGACGCCGACATGTTTCTCGTCCAGTCTGCAGTGACCTGCTGCGCTCTCTTCTGGTTCGTGTGGCTCTTATGCGCACCAGTGGGAGGCGTAAGGAATGCTAACTATTTCAAAGGCTTCTCCATCGTGCATGGCTTACCCTGTGGAAGCCCGTCCCAGAACTTATCAGCATTCTCGGCGTCGAAGTACCAGATGCGCCAGCTGTATCTCTCGCTGGGATCAAGTCCGATGCCGTTACTCTCCACTGGACAAAGCCAGGGGTGAATAAACCCGTGACTAAGTATTTGATCCAAGTCAACGGAGTCAATGGTAAGGGTAGAGACAGGCGTATCTTGAGCCAAAATGCTGACAGTCCCCAGTCGGAGAATCCTCGCGACTCGAGACAGCCATAACGGTTACGGGGCTGAAGCCAGGACACTTTTACAATGTTAGAGTGATCGCTGTTGGACCCAATAATTTTCAAGCTGGTGGTGGAGTTATACGACTAAGGACATATGGCCGCGATGGTCGCCCACAACTTCCCAATGGTCGAACTTCCTCAAATCATTCCGTTGAAGATCAAAATGGCTCAGATAGCGGCGATGAGTCGTTGGGGGTGCGAAGCTCCTCAGTTGGCCTTGAAGCAGCTCCTATTCTTGACGGAGTGCAAGCCATGGTTCGAGAACAACCAATTGGTAACCATCCTGTTCAGAGGAGGAATACCGGCGGCCGAAAACATTCGCCATCAAACGCTGCTGATCATATGCCCCCAGCAAATGCAGTGTCAGATCATTCAGAGGAGTCTATGCAGCAGCTGACAGAGAGGTTTGAAGTTATTCGGAGAGATATCGAGGACTTAACCGTGCAGATTTCCAAGGATGCCGAGGAGTTTAAGTCACAAATGCTTGATTTAATGAGAGAAAGAGACGAGAAAAGACAGGCTTTAAAGGAGAAGGAGGAGGCGAGTGAGAAGCTTAAGAAAGAGGTGCACAACTCAGAGCGGACGAATAGACAAGCACAGAATCGGAAAACACAAAAGGAGAAGATCCTTCGAGAGAAACAGTCCGACAGGACCAGGATGCAAGAAGATCTCGTCAGGTGGAAGAACGAGATTGAGGACATGAAAATCGAGCGAGAGCTATGGCAGAAGGAGCGAGAGAAGTTAGACGCCACTAAAGACGCTAAGGCTGAAGAGCTCCGAGCAGCTATCCGTAAGCGTCAACGATTGCTAAATGGTCTGGAAGAGGAAATTCGGGTGAAGGGACTGCAGATCAAGGAGCTCGAAGAAGAACGGAAAAATCTTCCGGGAGGCGAAGATGACGAGGAATCGCGAGAATGTGATGCTGCTGAGGCGCAGAGCAATCTTGAGTGGGAGATAAAGGAGAGGGAGCTGGCCGCTCAGCTCCACACGCAATCTCTTCACCTACGGCAACTCCAAGCTGAGTTTCACGGCCAACAAGCTCTATATGCTGCCCTCAGCGTCCGTCAACCCAATAACCCATTAATGTACCAAGGAAATTCCTCCGCTGTGGATCTCGATCCTGGCAGCAATCAAGGAAAGACAAAATCTCGCCGAAGTCGAAATCGGAAGAGTCGGACCAACACCATCTCTGCTCCAATTGCAGGTTACCCGATTACCGACTCCCAATTTCCAAGTGCAAGCATCTACAACAGTTTAAATAACCCGAACCCTCCAGCATTTGCGCCTGGGCCATACTTTGACCTTAGTAACGATACTGCTATGGTGCCACTTTTGGGGCAATTGAATATGAGTGAAGCTGATGTTCGCGCTCTCACGGCTGGAGCACCACTGAGCCCAACTGCAACAGCATTGTTGCCTTCCAACATTTTCACAGATGATGATCCTCCAAGCCCTCGTGACGAAGCATTAACGCCATTTGGCCCAACACTTTATTCCTCTCAGGGCATTTCAAACCAAGACGATCATCCACAGTCTCCAGGTTCTTCAAGTCGCTCAGCTAGCCTCATGTCTAGTCCACAGGCATCATCCCATAACCTTGCGATCTACGGTGTCTCTGCCCGTGATTATGGAGCAGAAGCCGACAAAAGATCTTTGAACTCACCAAGGACAGTGGACTATAGGAATGCTTTGGGACTGCCTAGTGGACCTAATGCCTCCAAAGGGTTTGGAAACATATTCACTTTTTCGAGAGCCCGCGGAAAGACGGCTGGAGAAGATGGGCATGCTCTCGGAAGCTTACGATATGGTCAAAGTGCGTCGTTTCCGCGCTCTACTGATGAGCCGGAATCAATCAACAATAGATCTCGCCGAATTAGCTTCTCATCTGGCTGGAATGTTATGCCTAGTTTCCTAACCCGAAACTCGCCTGCTGGAGAAGCGGCTGCAGGCAACGGTCCAGCACCTGCACGCAGTCTTGAAGCAAGAAGGAGGCGCGCCTTCAATATGTTCGGCTCGAATTTGGATGATCCCTCTCGCCTGTTTTCAGATCGCGATCCAAGCAGTCCCCGTCCAGTATCCATTGCTTCCTCTGACTTGCCTCGACCATCAACTGATAGTGCACCATTTGGCTGGCCTGCTACCGATGGCCATGTAATCAATCGGAATAGCCCTCTTGCTACGAACTGGTCTGTTAATGTTCTTCATCCATGGTCTGCAAACCCTTCCAGAAGACCAAGCATGCAGCACGGATCTACTACAGGAGCCACAAGCGGGATCGCAAGTGACGATGATGAGTTCTTACCTCCTGAGACAGGCCAATCAAGCCCCCCTCCTGTCGGCGTTATTGGGACTCGACCGCCTTCCTCACAGAAGCCAGTAACTCCGAGACTGAATCCGGCAGCACCGACATTCAAAGCCATGTTTGGTCGCAGTTCTAAAGCCGACAAAGGAAAGGCCAGAGAAAAGACGACTGAATTAACAGACGATCGCCCGCCGACCGCTGAAACGACTTCACCTGCCGAGTCGAGAAAATCCCGTGATGCTCCATCCATCCGGACTCAAGATAGCATGGCAGAATCCCGCGACAGTTTGGAGAAGACTTCGAGCAACACACCTTCCGATGTGGCTCAAACAACACAGGGTGGCAAGGACAAAGAGTCATCTTTCAGGCAACTTCTTCGTCGCAAAGGGAGCTCCAGTAAATTTAGTCTCTCCTCTATCCGAACAAAGGACTCAGTTCGGTTTGGAAGCAGGAAGGGAGGTAGCAGTGCTACAAACTCGGACCGGAATGCTTCCATGGAGCGCGATGGTAGCTTTGAGGAGTTCGATGAGACTATATTGGGCAGGAGCCTGGAGAGCGTGACTAGCAGTCCTCTGATCGGTAGCCTAGGCTCAGCGGAAGGGAAGGGTAAGGAAAAGGAAGCCGGGACTCCCAAAGAGGGTAGGATCAACTGGGGTAGATTCGGCCTCAAGAAGGACAAGAACAAGACCAGAGAGAGCTTGGACGTGGACCGCAGCGAGGCTGAGACCACCGGAACAGAGGATGAGGGCATTGTATGACGTACGAAATAACTTCACTCCGCATGCTTGCGGATATAACGTACAAGTGATGTTAAAGATTATTCTTGCGTATATTTCAGCGTAACTGCTGTTGACTATCCTTTTTTAAATAAGGTGAGCTGCGAACGTGCTTCTGCTCAGGACGGGATAACTTGCCTGCAATGCATTGCGCCTTTTGTGTATTTTCTGAATAGCCTAATCATATAGGAGTCTTTTGATACTGTATACTAGTATATCTCCAGGAAAAGGGGTCCCAGGGCTAAGCGACCAGATGCGGCACTGTATCAAGGTGAAGGTGCATTTCTACTAGCCTGCTCGATTACGGATTCGGCTTGTCAACAAAGGCGGGCAACGCGGAGAGTCGAGCATAAACCAACCAACGTAGAGTTTATCACTCAAGGATCCCGAACCTCGCATCATCAAATCTCTCCGATGACATTCCCCCAGTTCAGCCGCCTGCCCAAAGAGCTCCAACTCAAAATATGGGCATTCATGTTCCCCGCCCCACGCATTGTGGATGTCTTTGCCGTTCCCGTACAGGACCGGCTAGAGGAGAAACTTACTCCTAATACATGCGCAACAGACCCAAAGGCTACGTCCTGGGTTCAAACACGCACCGAGCGAGTCTTTTCCGCGACTTCCAACCTGCCCACCATCTTCCACGTCTGCCGTGACGCGCGCAGTGTCGTACTTCTACACTACCAGCCGCTCCACTGTGAACCGACGGCCCAGGATGCCAGAGAGAGGGAATTGGCAAGTCTTCCTCCCGAGACCCACGAGGATGGCGTGGAGGTTGTGTTCTGCAGGACGATGGTAAAAGGACATAAACCATTCTCGCTGCTCGGTCTGAGGCGGGATTTGTTGTTCCTCGAAAATCCGATTAGTGGATCGTATTCGCTGTTGGATGGCCCTGGGGGATCTTCGCTAGGGACTCTAATGAGATGGTTAAATAATGACATCAAAAAGGGGCTTCGCGCTTTTGCGATGTCAGGGTTCTCGTGGTACGTGGCCGCCCAGACCAGGACATTGGAACTCTTGATGCAGTTCGAGAGACTGGAGGAGCTATATGTGACAGCACTCGAAACAAACATTTCCATGCAACTTGGGCGACCGTGGATGGGTGTTGGGCTGAATCGGGTTGAGAGTACTATGGATGATCTTTTGGAGGAAGTGAAGAGGGACGTCGATGAGCTGTCGAGGGAACACCCTCAATGGAAGATCCCAATAGTGAGCGTACTCTACGATAAATCGGCGGCCATGATTGATTTTAATAGCAAGGGTTGGACTAAGTGATATAATTAATGATATACAATACCCTCTTTTCTCTATCCTACTAGCCTCGCCCGTCCTATATGCTGTTCTCATCCATATATTTCAACCTGATACTTACTGCCCTCCTGTGCGCCTCCAGCTCTTCTACCTTTGCTAGCTGCATTACCGCACCTCCAACATTTCGCAGACCTTGTGCTGTCAAGTTCGAGCTAGTTATGTGCTTTACATACGATCCCAGGTTAACCCCTGAGTATTGCTTGGCGTATCCATAGGTAGCTGCGTACCTGGTAAGTGTCACACTCATCTAACTGGGGAAAAGGCTACTTACGCAGTGAGTGATTAACACCTGCTGAATAGTCGCCGACACTCTCAGGTGTCCACTGACCTATGAATACGCTTCCTGCATTCTCGACTAGATCAACAACACTTGCTGCATCCTTGAGCTGTAGAATTAAATGTTCGGGAGCATATTCATTGCTCAGTCTCATAGCCTCTTGAACATTCTTGACCTGAAGCGTTACAGAGTGCGAAATGGCACCCTTGACAATGTCTACTCGGGGTAATGCTATAGCCTGTGTGTGCAGCTCGTCTTCGATAGCTACCAGCTCTTGCTCTGACATGTCGACGGCAATTAGAATTACTTGGCTATCAATTCCATGTTCAGCTTGTGACAAGAGGTCAGAAGCCACGAAAGCTGGGTTTGCCTCTTTGTCTGCGATTACCAAAACCTCCGATGGGCCAGCAGGCATGTCGATGCCAACGCCGGCATTGGTGTCATTGTTGACATACATCTTGGCTGCCGTGACAAATTGGTTGCCTGGACCCAGGATTTTATCTACCTTGCTAACGCTTTCAGTGCCATATGCCATGGCAGCCACAGCCTGAGCTCCACCAGCTAGGACAATACTCTCTGCGCCGGTTTTGTGGGCAGCATAGACAATCTCTGGCGATATGCTACCATCAGCGCGAGGCGGTGATGCGAAGACGATCTTTTTGCAACCAGCGACCATGGCAGGTACGCCAAGCATGAGAGCTGTACTTGGTAAAACCGCTGTACCACCTGGAATGTAGAGACCAACCCGCTCAATTGGTCTAGCAAATCTGCTACAGACGATTCCAGGCATCGTCTCTACTCGCAATGGCTTTTCTTCTTTCTGAGCTGCATGGAATTTGCGGATGTTCTCAAATGAAACATCTATCGCTTCGATAGTTTCTGGAGAAAGACTCATAAGAGATTGTGGGAATGGAGCTTTGAGAACAGGAGACATAAGTGATGTTGCCTTTTCAAATTTGTGAGTGTAGCCAAGCAGCGCCTTGTCTCCTCCAGTTCTCACGTCTTTGATAATTGGACTTACAATGCCCATTATTACTTCAGAAGACTTTTGTGAAGGTCTCTGCAACACTTCTCTTAATTCAGCTTCTGAAGTGGTTGAAACATCATAGCGCTTCATAGCAATCCGTTCGCTATTCAGCTCAGAGGGCTGCACGGTAAATTTCTGCGGAATATTCTCCGCTCTGGGCCTAGAAGTAGGTGCGTTTGTTATCCCTTCTTTTGCAGCCCATTGTCCTTTTGCATTGCCTTGTCTTCTCTTAACCTTCACACTCTTGGCATCAAGGCTGCGTTCTATATCTGTAAGGCTCACCCCAGCACTAACAGCTTTCGTCAATGCGAAATATATGAGATCAGCAGCTTCGAATGCAATATCCTCTTTAGACTTTGCATCACATAGCTCCTCAGCCTCCTCCATTATTTTAGCCCGTAAGAGCTTTTCGTCTGAGAATAAGCGTGATGTATATGACCCTTCCGGGGCCGAGACTTTTCTCGACAGGAGAGTCTTTTCCAGCTTTGAAAGGCCTCGAAGCTCGCCAAAACATGTTGATTGGGGTAGGTGGCAGAAACCTAAAGAAAAGTTAGTTAGGTATAAAACCAGTCTTTGGTACGTACCTCGGCCTTTCTGACGAACGACGAATTTCAAACAATCTTGGTCGCAATCGAGAGATATACGGACTAATTCTTGCGTATCTCCTGAAGTAGCTCCTTTATACCATAGTCCTCGCTTGCGACTTTGATATACTCCAGTTCCAGTTTTCATCGACTCTGTCAGACTTTTTTCATTGCTATATACCAGCCCTAAGGCTACCCCTCCTTCATTTGTGACCACGGTCGGAATCAGACCGTCTGGTCTATCCGACGACCATGACCCAGCTATAAGGGTGGGAACCGAAACTCGTCCCTTCTCAGCCTTGTTTAATGTGAGGTGATCCACCGGTATAATTGGAATGGCGGAGAGTTCTCTAGCAACTTTTAGAGTGAAGCCGGTGTCGGTAGTCGGACCAACGAGTAGGATTGGTGTCACCTTGCGCGCCTTCAGGTTCTGCAGGCATGAACTAGACAAAGACTCTGCATTTTCTGCGTTGACTAGGACGCCGTTGGATATTATCTCATCCGGAGGAGCTTGATCTTGTGCTGAGAGAAGAGGGAGTACGCGATCTGCATACGCCTTCAATTCTGGGACCCGACTAGGAATTACGAAGACCTTGCGTGCGCCAGCGTCTAAAATCGAGATAATGTCATCGACTAAATGTATTGCTGTCACATCCACGTACGCCTCAATATCCACGTGCTTTTGAAGGAATTGAAATAGGAGGTCGATATTCTGGCTGTTCGCCTTGAGGTAAACGCATCCGAGATAGGACAATTGGGTTTGGGTCAAGCAGCTGTCGGATTCGGAGGGAGCATTCTCGAAGCTGACACTGGGAATTAAAGGGAGAGGCAGAGTGGTCTCCATATTGGAGAGCGCGGGGTGTCAAAGACGAGGGATCAAAGTGTAGATACGGTGACTCAAGAGTATAGATTCCTGGAAATAAATTCCCAAGAAAACTCCGAGTCCGCATCAATTTTGGTGGGGAAGAGGGGCAGTATTTATTATGTAAGCAAATCAGCTGCGCTTATGTAAGCGGATTGAAGATCGGGTTTGGAAATAGCTTAAACGCGACATCGATCTCTATGCTTCATTCTCGTCGCTTTTACCTCGCCAGCAGCCATCCATTGCCGCGCAGACTGGCGCTGTCATCTGCCGTGAACAATATCTTGATGAACTCGCTGCTTCCTGTTTTATTCGTCCTACCTGAATAGGAACCTGGCTAAGGGGAGGACTACCGACTGCAGCAGGTGAGAAACTGTTCCGATTTAGACGCCGGGCTGTTTCCTCACCCTCAAAATGGCTGAAGTTAATGGCGATGATGCTACTGCTCCCCAAACCAATGGGCACATAAATTCACCTCCTCAGCCAGCGCCTGCGTCACAGCCCGCCCCAGTAGCGGTGCCGATCGCGAATCCGGCCATACCTCTTACATCTCTCCAAGACAACGGCCTCTCCAAAAGACCCCGGGACGCACGATTGATCCACATGCTACTCTCCTCCCTTGGTGTGACAGCCTACCAAGAGCGTGTCCCGCTCCAGCTGCTTGATTTTGCCTACAGACACTCTTCCTCCATCCTCTCCGACGCCCTGCACCTCTCTTCCGACGCATATCTGTCGCAACAGACAAGGGCTAAAGATGCACCGCCGCCTGGGAGCTTTCGAGATGCAGATGGACAGGTTAGCGTCAACGCGGTACAACTGGCCATTCAAAGCCGATTACAATATCAGTTCGGTGGGGGGAATGGCGGAGGGCTCAGTAAGGAGTTTCTCCTAGAGACTGCACATGCGAGGAACAAGGTTGCTCTACCAAGGGTGCTACAAAATGAATGGGGCGTTAGGCTACCCAGTGAGAGGTTTGTCTTGACCGGTGTTCCTTGGGGACTTAAAGAGGAATGGGAGACGGAGGATGAAGGAGCCGGAGAGGGTATGGAAGGCGTCCAGGCAACAGAAGATCTAACTGCAGAAGATAATGAGGATGGCGATGAAGGCGGCACGATGGACGATATCTTTGGGGCTGACGTGGATCAAGACATGGAGGGCGGAGATTGAGCATCCTTTTGCATATCAAATTTGGCGTTGGCGAAAAATGACTGGGGTATGGGAGGCTATGAAGTATCAGCCAGGGATAAACCATACGAGGTACCCAAAATTGGGTTGTACTACAATCTAATAGAGAGAATTCAATTCTTTCCGTTCAAGTCGTTGTGGGAAATCTCTAGTGACGGCATGTGTTGTTGGTACCGGGCCAAGTTCTTCGCGAGCAAGCATGGAAGAGAAGCGTATCCTTTGCTTGGATCTCCACTCCGCCAACCCACCCTCTATTTTCCGCCTAACTCTCATCGTGTATTGCTATGGTGCCTCAATTTCATCCCCGTAAAGAAATCCTAGCCGGGAAGGCGAGGGTGACATAACCAAAACATGTGAACTGCTCCGGTTCTTTGTTGCCAGAGTTGAATTCTTAGGTAGATACTAACGAGGGAGGAAGCCACCTATCATAGAAGAAGTGATTTTACTACTATCTCCCTCTAACCTTTTCATTCTTGCCTATGTCTCTAATTCGTTTTACCCTTCGTTTCAGCCAACATCTGTTTCCAACTTTAGATGGTCGCTAGGTTTTTCTGCCTGCATTACCCACAATAGCCACATGATATATGAAAGAGGTGTTCAGTGGTTAAGATAGAGCGAGTCAGAAACATCGTAGCTAACGGCTTGTCGAGGTCTATGTCCTCAATAGAGACATTACTTCAATGGGCCAAGAAAGGAAAGAAGAAAAAAATCCCCAGACTCTGTTCGCTCGAACTATCTTAAATATAATAATAGTATTGTCCAGGCCACGTCGGCTACCAGAGCATCGAGTTGCCCCAGCAGAATGAATAAATAATATCAGCGGTAATTAGCCGAGGTGGACTCAGGGGTAGCGATTGCCGCGGATTCTTTAGATGAACATCATGCACCCTACAATTGGAGCAAAATCCTAGCCATAAGTTGATTGATATTTCCCTTGAAAACACCTGTCGGGTGTCATGTTCAAGCAGTCCCAACCTATTTCCTTGCAGCTAGACAGCCTGGATGCAATATTACAATATTGTACGAGAAGGGTTAAATATCACTAGCTGTAATTAGTCACCTAAAACAGTGCAATTCGTAAACACATTTTAATTGTGGCATCTACGAAAGCTCCTTCCTCTATCTTCAGTTATCATGCGGTTCGCAGAGTAAATCGTCTTTCTTCGGAAATTCAGCCCAAGTACAATTTTGGTTGGCTGTAAATTGGAGACATAAAAGCAGAATCGCTTTCATTCCTTTATTTGATCGCATAATGCACCCTCCATGCGCCAGTGAAACCAAATGCTAGAAGACAAATCCGAGAACTCCCTGAAACCTTGATGCAGAATCTTTTTGGTATTGTTGGTACATTACTGAGATGCCGCGGTGGATTCTTAGCCGCGAGGAGATCTGAAAATTGTTAGTGCCAGTCTAAAGAATGGAATCTAGTGTTCTTTACGTAGGAGAAAACTGAGGGCTGGTCGGCGAACTACAGAACATGTTAGAAAATTTCTTCACAGCAAAGCGGGCAAATTAACTTACTATGAAGGCGAAGTAGGTGAGTACTTAGGTGAAGTGACAGCACCCTGGTGTTGTGGGCTTGTAGGACTGAAGAACAGTTAGTTTACACTGACACAAAAGCAGCACACATCAGGATAATAATCCACGTTGAATTACTCACCTCCAATTTGGCGAACTTGGACTATAGACAGGGCTCTGTTTCATCGTTAGATCTCATTCAAGCTGGCGTGCGAAGTACATACTGTTGGAGATAGGCCAGAGCCGGGAGATGTTTTGCTACCGGTGAAGTTGGGACTCGTGGGGCTGTAATTAGGGCTGGTCGGCGAGTATGAAGGAGATGTGGGGCTATAAGACGGAGAAGTCGGGGACGCATGCATATTCGGAGACGTAGGCGAATAGTTGGGGCTCGTCGGGGAGTAGGATGGACTAGTCGGCGATACGAACGACGGCGAAGTTGGGCTATATGCGGGAGACGTCGGTGTAAATGCCGGTGATACGGGAGAAAATCGTGGCGAGACTGCATAGCTAGGACTGGTTGCACCCATCATAGGAGAAGTCGGGCTATAACCGGGAGATTGCGGTGAATATCCTGGGGACATAGGAGAGGTACTGAAGGGGCTGGATGGGGAGTATCCAACCCCACCAGGGCTTCTCATGCCGCCATAGGGACTAGTCGCGTTGCCGAAGCCTCCATCACCAACCGTAGATCCATAGTCCGTTCCAAATCCACGATGACCTGGTGTAACTGCTTCGTTCATAGGAGAGAAGGCTGCTTGGTAGTCCGGCGTGCCCAGATATCCGCTCTCCATCAGAGGAGAACCGCTATCATACGGAGTGGCAGCACCTCCATCTGCGCCCTTGGCAGCAAGACCAGGCATGAGATTCATTCTGCCGTTATCAGAGATTACAGTCTCCAGCATTTTAGGATCCAAGAGGACGTCCAGTTCGCCAGTTCCCATGGGAGCTAGTTGGCCAAGCATGACGTTCTCGGATATACCGCGGCAGTCATCGAGTTCTCCAACAGCCGCAGCTTCCAGAAGAATTTCGACCGTCTCTTCAAATGAACATCTCATCAAGGCACCAGTATCAGCACGATTGATGCCATGGCGAGTAATAGCCATCAAATGGCCACGAGATGTCATGACATCAACAAGCAGAGCAAGGTGGCGATGATTCACATAAGAACCATCGAAAGCTAACACCTGAGTCAATTCACGCATCAATGCTGAGCGAGTAGCTTCGATTCCAAAGACCTCGAAGACCTGAATGAAGTGATTGGAGTACGTGCGTCTCGTATCCACGCCAGGAACTGTGAGAACCTGGGCAAGGGCGGTCCCACTCGTATCAAGATACCACTCGACACAACGAGGATCTTCTTTATTAGCTAATAAAGCTCCTTCAGGCGTTGTGATAAGCTTGATATCCTTGTTCAAAAATGCCCGGTCAATGCCCGGCACCCCGCGTAAGGTCAAGGTGTCAAGAATGTGTGCCTCAAGTCTCTTCAGCATGATATCCTCTTCGATTTCGTCATCCTCGTATTTGGAGTCGTTTTGCTTGATCATTCGAATACGAATCACTTGCTCCTCTGCATTGTTATCGCTGAAAATAACTGCAAGGTCTTTCGGGTAATTCTCCTTGATTTTCATGGCAACATCATCAACCTTCAGTCCCTTATCCAGCATCTTTTGCCGGTTAAGTGTGAGACGAAGAAGCCATCTAGACTGATTTTCTGGCGCATCATGGCTGTCTTCCGGTATGATGAAATACGACTCCACCATATCCAGATCCTGAGGAATGCTGGTAGACATGATGTCCGGGTCGTGATAGATCTCAGTGGAGAATGTGACCGAACGCAGATTAGTGTGCTCGACTGAGCTACGCAAAATCTTGCAAGACTCCTGAGTCAAATCTTCTCCATCTTGATAGACAACCATCGAGGGAGTTTTGATATTAGTGGCAACGTTTAGAATCTCCTTAAGACGAGGAACACCCAGGGTGACGTTCTTCGAGGACACACCAGCAAAATGGAAAGTATTCAGCGTCATTTGGGTAGCGGGTTCTCCAATGGATTGTGCAGCAAGAACACCAACCATCTCTCCAGGATTGACGAGTGCTCGTGTGAAACGACTCTCCAGTTCCCCAAGAACATGAGCGAATGCTAGCTTGTTGAGTCTCATATGTAGAGCAATGCGCTTATAGGCGAGTCGTGACCGCAGTTGTGCTTTGATTAGTAATGTTGCATTGAATTGAGCTTCTTTCGATAATGCATCGTCACCACGAACAATAACCATGCGCTCAAGTAACTGCTGCACTCGCGGTATAACCTCCGCTGGATGCAAATCGCTGCGCTGAGAGTCGTCGACCTTGAAAAGTCGTCTCGCACTATCAATGATTCGGACAATGTTCAAAGGAAGTTGCATCATTTCATCGTCCTTCTTCTTCACGTTGACCTCACGCAACATCTGGCGGTCGATCTTGAGTTGTTCCCATTCTTCGTCCAGTAACTGTTGTACTGTGAGGTCGCCAGCAAGCTCGTTTGCATGCTCCAGAAGATCAGAGGAGATAGGATTTTGCTCATCCATAACGTCAAGACGATACCGATTAGCAAAATCTCTGTCGGACATGTTGATATGATCGACACGCTGCTTCTCGATGTGGACGCCGTCCAGGCCGTCTTCTCCGTACACAAATTGAACGATGTCGCCGAGAGAGTTTCTAACTGTGCCATCATACTTGGCCATAACATCTTCAAGGGCTTTAACAAGTCGCCTTTGGATGTATCCAGTCTCAGCAGTCTTTACAGCGGTGTCAATGAGACCCTCGCGACCTGCCATAGCGTGGAAGAAGAACTCCGTGGGTGTGAGACCTCTAAGGTACGAGTTCTCAACAAACCCGCGGGATTCAGGCGAGTAATCATCCTTAGTGAAATGTGGAAGGGTTCGATATTTGAACCCGAAAGGAATACGCTTGCCTTCAACTGACTGTTGGCCGACCAGGGCAGTCATCTGAGAGATATTGATGGTAGATCCTTTGGAACCAGAGCGAGCCATCTGCACAGCATTGTTACTATCCTTTAAACTCTTCTCGGTTCTCGTACCGGCTTGGTCACGGGCGGTATTCAAAGCCTTCGAAACTTGACTCTCAAAGGTCTCTCGAACGTTCATACCCGGAAGAGATTCAAGAGTGTTAGCAGTAGCGCTGGCAGTGAGCTCTGCGACTTTATTTTTCTCCTTGGCAATAGCCTCTTCGATCTTTTCAATAGTGGCTTTGTCAGGAATTGTATCACCAATACCAATGCTGAAGCCATTGTGCAAAAGCCAGTAGTTAACGACTCGCTGGCAGCCGTTGAAAAAGGCCATGGCAGCGTCTGGGCCCTGTTCGTTGAAAATTATGTGAATGATTCCGCCTCCAGTGGCCCCGACATTCTTCTTCGTCAGGAGACCGTACATCAGGTCGCCACCGTGTACAAGAAGGCCTTCATCTTTCAGAGGTGAATCGTCAGCCTTGTCATCGCTTCGCATATGAAGATTAACAATCTTGGGGATGACCATGCTGATGAGCTGCTTCCCAGTCCATCTTGGGCGCGGTTTGAAAATTGCTGGCTGCGGAATTACACCATCCCATTCCGGCACCCAGAGCAGAATGTTCATTACTTGCTCTTTTGTGAGAAAGACATCACGACGACACATCTTGTAGACACCTGCAAGAGTATCTTGCACAATACCCATGAGAGGGCCATTCCGTTGAGGAGAGACAATATTGAGAGGAACCATACAGAGTTGCATAACTTCAGCTCTCGTCTCTTCTGTCTGAGGAACATGCAAGTTCATTTCATCACCATCGAAATCAGCGTTGTACGGGGAAGTCACAGACAGATTAAGTCGGAACGTCGAGTATGGCATCACTCGTACTCTGTGACCCATCATGGACTCTTTATGCAAAGAGGGCTGACGGTTGAAGATGATGAAGTCGCCATCAATAATATGTCTCTCGACCTTCCAGCCATACTCCAGTGATATCGCACCCGCGCGCTTGTGGTGCCGAAGATCAATGCGGGTGCCATCCGCTCGGATGACGTATTTGGCTCCCGGGTGTTCATTCGGTCCATTTTGGACCAACTGGTGCAGCCTACTGATATTGTACGGTGTGACCGTCTCAGGGTAAGTCAAGGTTCTGGCAATGCTTCTTGGGACACCGACTTCATCCAGAGACAAGTTGGGGTCTCCAGTAATAACAGTACGCGCAGAGAAGTCAACACGCTTCCCCATCAAATTTCCACGGAGACGGCCCTCTTTGCCCTTTAGACGAGCACGGATAGATTTCACAGGTCTACCAGACTTCTGCAATGCTTGTGGCTGGCCCGCAATGTCGTTATCCATGTACGTAGCAACATGATATTGCAGCAAAGCTTCGAAGTCCTGCAGGATGTGTTGCGGCGACCCCTCTTGCTGAGCCTGGCGGACATTCCCATTTGCTCTGATAATATCACCCAATTTGTATGTCAAATCATCTTCACCACGCATACCCTGGCCAGTTCCATCCATGGAGATACTTGGGCGGACAGGTGGTGGTGGTACAGGGAGGACAGTGATAATCATCCACTCTGGTCTGGCATAATCGTTGCTCAGACCGAGATCTGCTATCTCAGAGGTAGAAATGCTGCGGAAGACATGCAGAGCCATCTCCGGAGTAATTTGCCTCTTCTCAGCCTGCATGCCTTCACCGTCTTCGTCTTTGGGGACCTTCCACGTTCCCCAAAGCTGCAGAGCAGTCTGACGAACTTCCGGCTGAGTGTTCCCACAACCACCATGAGATCGTTTCAAAGCTTCCTTAGGATCGGCATTCGGATCATCTTCATTTGTAGCCACATCGCTGTCGCAAATCATCTTAGGCTTACACAGTCGCCAGATCGTATCGAATCTGCGCTTCGGGTCTCGGATGGCAACGGCAGCTTTGTACTGTGGGTTACTCTGAGATCGTCATGTTAGCATTCAAGGGCACATAAGATCTACCACGCTATGCGGGCAACTGACTCTGTCTAGCAATACCCTACCACAGTTGTGGCAGACCATCTCCAGCAGCTTCTTGATCTTTTTAATGAACCCAGGGTGGAAGACGGGCTTTGCCAACTCAATATGTCCGAAGTGGCCAGGACACTCCGCCATATTTTGGTCGCAGGTAGCACACTTGTACTGTCGGTCGATGGATCCGAGTCGGGGGTCGTTGAGTCCTTGATCTCGAGGCTTCGTCTTGGTCTCATCCATGGTCTCGGGGTAGAGGACGTGGCAAACGCTCATATTCTTGATCTCCTCGGGTGACAATAAGCCAAACTGTATCTCCTGGATAACGCGCAGGGGCGCATCCGAGTGAATGAAGTTGAGGTTCGCCATGATGAATGCTAATGAGTGTCAAGCCAAATCAGGTGGCAACCGTGCGTTCGAAAGATGGATAGGAGGCGTTCAGAGTCGCAACCCTTTTATCTATTCGCCACAAAGGCGCGACGCGTCGCGAGAGTGATACCGGTGAGGAAGCAGATGCAAGGAACGAGGCGAGGAATTACTCGCGGTGTCGCGATGGCGGACACTGCAGGTAGCCAAAGGCGCAAGGCCTGTTGGTAACCTCAGTTTTCCGACCGAGTGAGATCCAGCGGAAAGACGACGATAGTGGCAACAAGGGGGTATTGGTCTTCTTCCTTCTCTGAAGAAAGGGCTGTTATGAGGAATGCACGATGGACGACGCGCGATTCCTTGGTGTTGAAGATATTGGGAGGTTGATGAGAGTTGTTCAGGATGCTGGAAATAATCTGCTGGCTCAAGGGTGAAGCGCGAAGTTGAGGCTTAAAAAGCGCTAGCCGAATATGGAAGTCTATTTTGGGTCGCGTCTGATTGGTTGCCTCACCGAATCTATGACTCTTCGCCTGGAAATGTTTCGGCGAGAGCGAAAGAGGAAATCGCTTATTGCCCTCAGCGTCCAGGCCTAATATGTCGCTCGTTTCCATATCCCTACCTATGACCTTCCTTCTTATTCTTGCTATTCGTGCCTTGGCATGATTATTTAACATATCGTGGCCAAGTATCTACAGCGTGGATTATTGCCCCATGCCTGATTAACGGAACTGTATTCTCAATTCAACGCCTTGTCTCTCTGTCAGACCTTTACCTTGCAACGTTGCTGAGATGGCGTTCAACATAGGAGTAGTATTCCTTGAATGCATACCATACTGCATGATCATGATGCTCAAAATTTAGAGGATATGTTGGCACATACCGCTGAAGTTAGTTAATTAGCACTCCAATAACAGACTGCAGTGCACAAAACATGGTCTTCTCCAAGGACCATGCCATACCGCTAGAGCAAAATACGTCGCTATGGAATAGCCACTTTGAATGACCAAGATTGTGGTGCTCTAGCTTCTAAAATAAGCATCAAATATGGTCACCAGTGTGCCGCAAAGATGAAAGCAAAAGACTCGGTTCCATTTTTGGATCCCCACACTATGAATTTTGGCACGCCAACTTAGTGCAGTGCTCCATGGCGATGCCTGTACTTTGGAACTTCCGTCTTCAAATACAGGAGTGGGTTCTGGTGACAAATGAGAAGGGAATACTTTTCCTTACCGAGTTGTCTGGGGTGTTGATGAGTCGTCAGAACGGACAAAGGACTCTGAATGCAAACTTTCCGGAGACGCGAGATCTGCATTTGAGCCATAATACACATTGGAGGGCTTCAGAAGAGCGTGTAATCTGTCTGGGGGGGCATTTAACGCCAAAGTCTACCAAAGTAGTGTTTGTACATGCACAAACGAAAATATAAGAGTCTCATTGTGATCCTATGTGTACAAATCAGGCTGCGGCACAACTCATTATACACTCTATGAAGTCAACTCCACCGTCTCGATTTTCTCACCCATCTATGCATTTCTCGACATGATATTTCTCATTCTTACGTAATCGAACATTCCGGAAATATTGCCGACAGCGCTGATTGCTATGTCCTGGTCCCAAAGCTTGCGCTGGGCAAAGCTCATGACATCCTTCTCAGTGATTGCGCCAATAACACGCTCAATCTCCTCTGGGCTCATTCTTCGGCCAGTTGTAATAATCTGCCGCCCAATATCCTCAGCGGCGGCCGTGGTACCGTCGAGAGAGAGAAGGATAGATGCCTTAAGCTGGGCCTTGGCACGCTCGACTTCGGACTCGGTCACATTATATGATAGGCGAGACCATTCGCGGAGAGCGAAGTGTATAAGATCATCAAGACGAGTTAGGTTCTCAGAGACGAGATAAATACCCCAGAGACTGTGCACATTAGTGGCAATTCAGTATATAGGTGTACTTGAGTAATCTTACCCAGTATCGCTGTAGCTCGTTGAAAAGCTCATGAAGCTGTTAGCGAGATCGTTCTTGTAAACAAAGCCGCTAAGTTTGCTGCCCATGTGAGGTGCATTGCCCATAGCTTTGTCCCAATTACCGACAATAGCTTGGGTGACAAGAGCGGTAAAGTAGTCGTCGTCCTTCCAGCTAACGCCCTCCACAGCAATGGCAATATTGGCCGTTGGAAGGGTATCATCACGCAGTCGGACTTCGGAACCGATGAATTCGGGCTTTTGTTTTTGAGCTGCGGCAACTGCCGAGGCATCGCTGGAATAAGGCAGAGTTGGGAGATTGGCGAAATGCTTCTCAGCCAGCTCAACAAGTTGTTGGTGTGGGACACCCCCAGCTCCAACTAAAACCATTCGGTCGGCGGTGTAGTTGGTCTTGATATAATTAACCAAGTCGTCCCGTTGGATGCTTTGGATGTTTTCGGCTGGCCCCAAAATCGTGCGTCCCAAGGGCTGTCCTTGGAAAGCAGTGGCATGCAAGTGATCGAACACAACCTCTTCTAATTGCTTGTCAACCTCTTCCGATTCTCTCAGGATGACATCCCGCTCGCGCTCAATTGCCTGTGGGTCAAGTTTGGAGTTTTGAAGGATATCAGATAGGATATTGACAGTTGCTGGAACGTCTGCGTTGAAGGCTTTGGCGTAGTATACCGTATTCTCACGCTATATGGTTATTAGGAAAATAGTTCACCATCCAGCAGCATTTTAACGTACAGAAGTGTATGCATTCAAGTGGCCGCCCATGTTCTCAATCTCGAGCTCCAATTGGTGCTGCGATCGATTGCTGGTACCCTATGTCATCTAGTCAGCTACTGATACAGTGCTGATTTGGTCCTTTTTGTCGCGAACCTTGAATGCGAGATGCTCCAGGAAGTGTGCTGTGCCATTGGTCTTGTCCGTTTCCGCCCGAGATCCAGCGTCAATCCAAACACCAACTGTGGATGTCTGTGCCCAAGGTGAATGCTCTGTAGCGATCTGTCGCACATTAGCAGATACTCCAACACTGCCGTAGTTCGTTCTTACCGTCAAGCCGTTGGATAGGGTTGTTGTTTCCGTCTTGATACCATTTTTCACGATAGGAGTCGCGAAGCCTCTCCTCAACGGTGCTACGGCATTGAGACCAGCGCGACCGCGCAGCCCCTGGCTAAGGTTCAAAGCTAGGCGCCGGGATGCCATGTCGGTTGTGGGTGAAAGACGGGCTGTGGAATATCTCCTGGAATGAAGGTCGTGAAGTGGATTGCGATTGAGACCGGAAGTTCCATCAGATTTGTCGAAACTAGCTTTCGTCCAATCAGAAGAGTCCCGACTAATATTAGTAAGCGAAATACTAGCCGAGGGACTTGGTTCCGAGAATCAGCGACAACATTCACAAGCCTACATGATTCTGAACACAACATTATAGCATTTAACATGGCTTCAGTTGTTCGCCCAACAATGCTTAGGCAAACCTGTCGAGCTGCTGCATCCAAGCGTGCCTTCTCCACGAAACTTTCTCAAGCCTTTCGACCGCACACAAAGCCTGCCTCCGCCCTGTCCAGACAAGCTGCCCAGAATGTGTTTCTTAAGGATGTTCTGCCAGGCTCAATGCGAGTAGCAGCTTTCCATGCCAGTGGTCGGCAGGCAATCCTTCCTGCGGAGCCTCGTATGTTGAAGATTCCTTCCTTTTACTATCCAGATGCTAATGTATTCTTGCAGAGGTCATCCACGGCAATGGTATGCTGATTCTCCAATTGAACATTCTAGTGTGTCTAACTCCCTATAGTTAATGATGCAGCGTCTGTTCCTACTCCAAGTCCATCGCACGGCTCCTATCACTGGACCTTTGAGCGCCTACTCTCTGCCGCCCTCGTCCCTCTCACTATCGCACCTTTCGCTTCTGGGTCATTGAATCCCATGACCGACGCCGTCCTCTGCGGAGCCATTCTCATCCATTCGCATATTGGCTTTGAGGCCATGGTCACCGATTATATCCCTGCTAAGAGATTACCGAAGACAAAAGTTGTGTTCTGGTGGGGTCTTAGAGCCGCGACAGTGTTGGTTGGGGTTGGATTGTATGAATTTGAGACTAACGATGTTGGCCTTACTGAGGCTATCAAGAAAATATGGACTGCATAGAAGTAGTTTGGGGAACCAATTGTATTTATCAATCAAAGAATCATTCATAATAGGAAGCTGACTTATCTGTATTCACTGAACTTTCTACGTCTGCATGATGCTATACTGAATAAATAATCCAGAGCAATCTAAGTGCAGTTTGAATCCTCAAATTAACACAGCAGATACAAATGGTTCCCGGACTGCAAGACACACTATCACGAATATTGAGATGAAAAGCAATCAGTGGGACACGTATTGCGTCTTTATTATTAATCGTAGCAGTTACCCAAAAGATACAGACAACGAGTCATGACATATAGCATGCAAGCTCTGCAGACTCAATGTATATTATGTGTCAATACGGCCATTGTACCCTTCCATCACAAAAGGTGGGGGATACAATAGGACCTCTTTGTTGCTAGGAAAGTCAGTACAGAAACACAATATCAATGTAGTATTGCTTACCTTTTCTACTGTATGTCGGCAATCTTAAGGACTGCTTTTCCAAAATTCTTGCCTTCCAGCATACCGACAAATCCCTCAGGCGCATTTTCGATTCCATTAGTGATATGGAACTTTGCTTTGAAGCTCCCTTCGTGGAGCCACTTGCTTACATTCTCGTCGCGTTCCTTGATATATACCGGTCCCATATTCGCGTCCGACACAATAAAACCTCGCATTGTCAGGCGTTTCGTCACAACATGGTACAAATTCTTAATACCGTATCTTTCAGGTAGTGGCTTGTTGTACTGGCTGATCATGCCGGAGGCTACGATTCGGCCAAAGTTGTTCAAGGCATTCAACGCTGCTTCGAGCTGCTCACCCCCAACATTTTCGTAGTAAATGTCCAAGCCATTAGGTGCCAAGCGGGCAAGAGCATCCGCCGGTTTTTCTTTCTTGTAGTTAAAGCCCCCGTCAAAGTTCAATTCCTTGATAATGAAATCCAATTTTTCGTCGGATCCAACAGATCCAATAACGCGGAGCCCCTCGCGCTTAGCAATCTGTCCAACTATCTGTCCAACGGCACCTGAGGCAGCCGAAATAAAAATAGTCTCTCCTTTCGCAGGTTTGCCAATGTCATGCAAAGAGGAGTAGGCGGTCAAGCCAGGCATGCCCAACGGGCCCATGAAGTAAATAGGGTCCAAGTTATAAGGGTTCTCAATTTTCGTACAGGTTTCCACCAGCTGCAGAGGGATAGACGCATACTCTGCATTTGGAATGTTTCCGTATATCAGGTCTGCAGGCTTGAATTTGGAGCAGTCCGACTTAAGAACTCGTGCGATAGTGGCGGAAGTAATAGCCCCCCCCAGTTGGTAGGCAGGAGAGTAAGACTGCACCGATGGATCGCGCATGCGGCCTCGTTGATACGGGTCGAACGAGGCATAGAAGTTCTTTGTCGTTATTCCACCCGCTGGGGGGGCTTGCTCAAGGTCGAATTCGCGGGCTTCGACGACCAGATGTTGGCCGGGAACGGGCAGCCCCAATGGAACTGCTTTGTAGATGACCACCTTATTCTTAACCATGATTGAGGCGTTGTAAATATATATTCGGCTTTTTTATCTTGAGATATGGGAGGCAAAGAAAGCGAAGTTGGACGCAATGTATTTGTAGAGATGGAATCAGGAAGAGGAGGTAATGGAGCCACAATGACGGAATGTAAATACACCTCACCTTAGCGCATGGAAGGTGGTTTCATCCTTTCCACGACACCTACCCTCTCTCCGGCCATGAAGAGATATCTCCGAAAAACGCTGTAAAAAGTCTATATGGCACTAGTAACGACTGTATAAGCTTTATTTATCAGGCTGGTGCTAGAGTGTAATAAGAATCAAGAACCGGTGTCTCTTATTCGAACTTCCTGCCATGCCAGTCTCGATGCTTTGTCAGAATGAACAAATATGCCCCTCTCTCATAATCACGCTTCCGATGGAGCACGGTACTAGTACTCCTGCGCCTATCAGGCGGTGGAGGTACGTCGTCGGCAGTGTCAAGAATAGCAGGACGGGAGGTTGGTCCAGATTGGATTCCCGCCGAAGAGGTGAGATTTAGTAAGCGGGGTATCGGCTTTAATGCTGTTTTCTGCAGCTGCTCCTTCGCGCCATGAACAAACATCGCCGAAAGGCCAGGCTGGGAATTGCTCGACGTAGGATTATGCTTTGAAATCAATTGCTATGGTCTTACTGCAGCCGCTCCTCTGCGCACAGTATACTCCCTAGAGGAGTCCTACTATTCTTTCTGCCCACGAGACCAAGTAGTTACCTTATCATTCCAACATTTGATTTGCTCCTCAGCGGTCACTCAAGATATACTGTGAGCGGATACCTTTATTCTAAATGCTCATCGAAACCCTCATTGTCTCTTTTAGCACTGCGGCTTAACTTTGGAGGCACTCTATAATTTTTTGCCTCTCTTCATCTCATTTCTTTCGTTTTCTTCTTTTGTTTTCTTTCCGAATAGATGGCCACGGCTGGTTCCAGGCACATGTATCTTCAACCTCAAAGCACCTGAGCTATCTAGGGCTGTCCCCTTCCATTGACTATGAAACTTTTCCTCATATAAAATAATCTGGCCCTAAGTCTCTTGAGCCAGCTAGGACTCCTTAACATACTGTCGTACTTCAGATGACGAGTGCGACACCTCAAAAGAGCTGCAGCGTACCTCCGCATAGCACACTGCCCATAATATATTTTTTATCCATACTCTTCATACATTGCCATGCATTGGCATGACATTGGAGCGCTTTGCAGCTTCCAATGAAATGCTTATCTTCAGTTGTGTTTAATATTGCGTTATGAAATAAGAAATCCTGATACCTCAAGGTACATCGTGCGGCTGCGACAGGTCAGTTGATCGGAGGCCATTTTTGTGTATTTGGTTTATTTCCTGTGAGTGATCTCCTCAATAACCATGCTTCCTGCCTTTTGGACTATTTGATCGACAATCACAATACATCACGCAATGGACTACCCTCCACAAAAGTAGGCATTAGGAAACCACGCGTGTGTCGCAGTATTTCTCTGCATGAGTCATAATTGAAAGATTACCATAAACCTAAGGATCCCTATGCGCTACTATAATCGCAATAATAGAGATTCGATCTTTGTCTGGATTCCAGTCGACTCAACTGACCCCGAATTTTCTTTATAGCAAGCAGACTTCCCCCCCGCCACCTTAGAGATGAAACAAACCGAGTTCTATATTGATTGCAACTAACCTATTTCTGCAAATGCAGGATACTCTAAGTGCAACGTTCGTAACAGAGCCTCGTGTGCATTGTCAGTTAAACCACGGTTAATCACCAACACAAGATTCTCATCGTTCCGATGGCGCCGATAAAGGTTCTTTTTTAGATTAAAATGGCCAATCACTTTCAGGCATCCATCAAGCGCTTGAGACTCCTTGCATAGTACAGGCTGAGACTGAGGCTGCGATCCAAAATTGGTATATTGTGCCTAGGATAGCTCCGAGGCCTTGCATTATCCCGACATCACAAGAGATATTCGAAATGCGATGGACATCCCGAGTTCCGAACACAAAATTAGACTCCAAAAGTAAGAATATAGTCTTCGGCAGGAAGAAATATCTTTTACTAAATGAGGTATCCTGTTTCACTTTTCCCTTTCCTCGTAGTGTGCTCCCTCGATGGCAGTTGAGAGATTTCACAAGAACCATAACAAATATATTCGGCGGTAAAATGTTTCAAAAGGAAAGGGAAGAAATTAAGTTGAGAAAGAAGCACCAGAGAGAAATTGCGAAGATGGAAAGGGCGCAAATAATATCGATAGCTTCTTCGATAGGGAGCGCCTCGACCATCAGCAACCTCCAAACAGAGCCAATACGACAACAATTCTTCCCTTCTTTTGTAGACGGACATCCAATACTACACAGAATACCTAATCTCGTTATAACCCCACCTTCAACTCCAGAACTGCACGACATTTCCACCAAAATCGACTCAGGTGGACGTTTCAGATCTACGAATTCATGTTCTGAAAGCATTGCCTATGAACATATCGACTTCCCCTCTCCACCACAGAGACAGAATAGCCATTTGTCCCCTCCTGAAGATCATATTCTACCAGCAATCCCAAAGATATCACCGTCATTAATACCGCCGCAAAAATTCGCCCACACTCGGCCGCAATTATCGATACCAGCCAGGCCACCACCAACACCAGGGTTCATCACCCTTCCTTCGACGCCATTCAGCCTAACTGCGCCTCTATTCCGGCACGGACCCATCCGTATAGAGCGGAGTCAAAAATACTTTTCACCGGAAGACAAAAGTCTAGATTGGACAGCATTTCAAATATCTATTATAGGAATAATGGATCATCACGAGAATGTGCAAGATGACATTGAATGGAGACCAAGTGAAGCAAAAGTGGATGCCCTTAAATCATGGTTTTCCGAGTTTGGATTTGATATAGGTTGTATGGTAAAGGCGAGACCGGACGGTTGGATTAAAGCATATGCGTAAGCTTAAAAGATGGCAGAAAGTAGGGGTGTGTGTGACGGTTTAAATGAAACTTCCTATATCCTTTACATCTACTGCTGGCACAGAAAATGTATTCGAATATTCCTGACGGAAATAGATTCTTTCATCATTAAATCTAGATTTCAGAACTCTTTGCCTACCATTTCTTGTGGCGCTGCGCTTGTCATGTCTTAATCCAATGGATTGAATTTTGCTACCAGGATGTCCGAAGGCGAATTCTGATAGTAGTAAAAGGTCTCCCTGATAACTAATTTACCATTCATTCCAGAAATAAATCGTGATTTTAGTCTTTCGACTCATTTGGCAATCTCTTAAATGGAACTTCTATCTTATTAGAGCTCAAGTCCTCTTCCAAACAAAGAGACCCTCGTCTTTACCAGCGAAGCTAGGCATGGCAATTCTACACACCAGCTGCCAGGCAGTCATCTCCTTCTCGAACCATTCTTCAACCGTACTGTCGCGGAAACCGGTATACCTATTCTCATTTTGAGTTCCAACCACCACGATCGTGTCTCCATGATACGCCTGGATGACTCTTTTCGTAAACGTCCCAGCGGTGACCATATACACCATCAGCAGAATCCTTCTTCCCCCACCATCATGCCTTTTCAGGTACTCAACCCCGTCGCTCTTGACAGTGTCGGAAATCCACATCGTTCGGTATTCGCTGGCAATGTTATCCACAGCAATGATGTCAAGCTTCATCCGACGGAGCATGTATGTCCAATATCCATTCCCACTTGCCATGTCAATCACCCCTTCAGCTCCAGATTCGGCAGCTAGTTCGGAGATAATAGACAGAGCTTCATACGTGGGCACGACACAGCCGAAATGGTGGTAGAAGACCGGAAGCATGGGGTGTGTTCTCTTTGCATTGAGAGGGTCTGCATACGAGGCGTCAGGGAGAGGTCCCAGGAAGGTAATGAGCTGGCACGAATATGTCCAGAAGTCATAATAAGGATTCACATGAGTTTTGGACCTGGGGATTTTGAAGGGAGGTGCAATGCGCCGTGACTGCAGGTACTGTGCCACAGTTTCTCGAGGAGAAAGCTTTTTCGCATTGGCCACGAACGATGTCAAGGCCTTAGAGGTATCTGTCGAAGGGGAGAATATCGCGGTGTACGCGTTGATGTCTGCAGGAGTGACCTTAGAAGTCAGTCAACACTACTCCATACCTAGTCCATCCCATCATTATTGTGAAGGAAACATACGTCTAGCTCCTTGCCATGCGATTGATACTTATATTTCAAATCGCCAGAGTCAATCAGCCGTTGTATTTGTGACAGCGTCATGGCGAAGGACTCAGCCCTGTAAACATAGACGTTGGGAGAGTCAAGATCAAAGGTCTTAGATATAGCCGCTGAAAAGTCATTGTCGACGGCTCCTTTCCAGTTGGAAAATATTTCATCTGGAGAGGGCATGTTGGCTAGTAATTTGAGATGTAAGAGTAGCTAGAGGTGGGATGTTTTGGGAAGATATTTTGGTGGGGTAGTGAGACGCGGGGTCACCCTGGCATTTAAATGTGTGGATTTATAGTAGTCTTGCAAATGACATACAGTGCTATGGGTATGTTCATTATCAAAAACGATGATCAAACTAGAGCTGGTATGTACCTTCGAAAATTATAGGCAAAATGAAGGATACGGAGAACCTACCCATCAAGAAATCCACAATTCTCAGAAAGACTAGTTGGGGAAGGCATCACTACTCTCTTCTCTCGACAATTTCTATGTAAACTTACCGTAGTCGAATTCGAGATCCACGAGACCTACTCTAAAGCCCCAATATCAAAGCTCATGGCTCTCCTACTAGATGGGGAAATAGTATGGAATCGAAAGTATTCTCCGCAGCTTATCGTCAGTAGTTGGTTAGGCTTTCACGACATTAAGAATGATATCCGTTCTAGTTCTCTTAAAAAGTGGAAATATGATACTAAACCTAACCTTCTATATGAATGGGTAATGCTCTTACATTAGCGTATAGATGAGCGCGATATACCAGACCAGTAAGGGGTCCTAGATAGAAATGATGTTCTAGGACCTGTACCTATTGTTTATCGAGGATAACCAAAACTACGAGCTCACTACGTATTATTACTGAGCTAATAATTCTACACAACAAGAAGTGGATTATCTAGTGCTCTATTACAGCTAACCAATTACTACTCTGCGCCTGCCTCTAAGTACAAAAGCTAAAACCTGTCTGCTATACATCAGAGCTATCACTCGAGGAGAGAGGCTAGCTTCTGAGGATCTTCACAAATGGACCCAGGTCGTCGCTTGTTTGTTGGATCATGGCATGTACTGTAGATTCTGCTAGCTTAACTTACAAAGTCAGTACAACATAATGCTGAATGGGACGCACCTCCTAGTATTGGTGATATGGCTCAAGCTTGTGGTCGGTCCTAACATTTTGGCAGCTCTTAGCCGTGGAGAATCTCGAGCCGTATTTATACTTAGCTCATTCTAGGACGGAGTTTTCCAGAGAATGATCATCAAGTCTCTTTCAACTGCCATGGCGAAAGTCATCATTAGCGTCCAAGGAATTGAAAGTACATAATCTGATGATGTTAAAAGAATTAATATACAAGTCGAAACTTTAAATCCTGTGGCCAAGGCCAGTATACTATGGAGGCACTACAGGTATAACTAACTCTGAATGTTAAGGCCTCATTACTTTTCAGATATGCGTCTGACTCTACAACAACACCTATTCGAGCCGCTATATACGAGAGCACTAGCAGAAAAAGGCCATCTGGACGCGAGAGTGCTCTCGTCGATAGATATGCCGGTCCTCAACCCACAGGAAGCGAAGGAGCATATCCAGGTCCTGTGGTGTTGCCACAGGTTTCTCGCGTCCCACACTACTAAGACCATAGAGCATTTTTAAATCATTCAGTATATACTTAGTCTCATTAGCCTATCAGGACATCTTAGACAGTTATAATATTGGACATACATCTCTAACTTCATCCACTAAGCTCTCTGAGATGTCGAAGCCGTGGTCTCTCTTATATGCCGTTACAAGACGGGTTAGATAGGCCACCAAAGCTGTTTAATGATAATCGCTCCTGTATTATTCCATTGCGTTCTTGAGCGAGCATTTTGAAGAAACCTTTTAGTGTTTGTACTGTTGTGGTAGAGCCTGGCTGGGTGATTCGAGTAGTGTACCTAGATAACAGCTGTGAAGATCTTAGAGTTATGTAGTAGACATATAAATGCCAACCTATTCCAAACATTAAGGATAGCATTATCCCTTTTCTGTAGGACGACAGACTCTTGGTGGCCCTGGCTTGAGCTGTTCGATCTCCTTGAGGTCTGCTAGCAGGTCTTCTGTAGAAAGTATTTCGTCCATCATGTACTAAAGAGATAGCCACCTAAGGTGCTTGTAGAGTAAAAAAAGATAAGATGTTTAAAATGATATGTAGTTTGAATCGTGGGTAGATACACGGTAACGGGGTACGAGAAGGTAAAGTGACTAAGGAAATAGGGGGGGAGAGAGATAGAGGTCATCGCTAGATAAATTGCAAAGAGTATACACTAGTATGCGTCTAATGGGTATCTAGATCCCCCTATAATAAGTCCAATAGAATCGCGAACAAGGTTGTGGAAGCATGAGTACGGAGAAAGATAGCTCCTAAAGCTGGAAACCGGGCCCGATATTGGGGAGTGGGAGATTGGGCGTATATTATTTAAAGCAGCGGGGCATTTGCATTAAGTATCACTAAAGAACCCTTTATAGGTTTTAGAATACTAGGAATAAAAATTATTAAAATTGAAATGAAGTTATTAACTAGAGGAAGTCAAGCTTAATAAGTTCGAAAATCGTATTTTACAGTAAGGACGGGAGCTAGCGACGGGGGTGTAGAAATTATATCCCAACTTTATAAATCAGAATACGGCAATCTAGACACAGTACAATAAAGTACAGCAATGTTTGAAGTATAATATGACTAAATTGTACGCGGTTCCCTCAATGTTTACACGTATGTACAGTAATCTCTTGCTCAGCTGTCTATGATTAACTGGTCATGCCTTCTACGACACAAGTTCTTCTGGCGCCCCTCCTTTACTGATACTGCGATTGCAGTCACTCGTTCCATGCCGAAAAGCCTCTGCAAGAGTGCCGGCCTGGTTCAACTCAGAATATCACGTCCAATCTAAGATGGCTTTCAGGTACCCCAACACACATTCATTCGCCATCTTACAAGGGACCAATAGCAGTCGCTGGTCACTTGATGTCGATCCAGACAACTTTAGCACGGTGTACCTTAATTCGCGCTTGCGACCATTGATCTGGGACGAGAGAGACGGAAGCAGAAGCTCCACCTCAATAACTCGGGCTCATGAATCGAGATTTCAAAGTCCCGCGCCAGAGTCGATTTCATCGATGTCGATGTCGGTATCGGTATCGGTATCGGGGACAGACAAAAGACGACAAGATCGACCACTGAGAGTCTCTACTACAGGGTCTCGACCATCACGGAGCATTGATGAGCATAGCAGTCGAAGTGCCGGAACAGAGGTCGTGAGAGAGAAGAGCGATGCCCTTGCATTTAGCCTGGCGATCAAGGAGCTATCACACCAACTCAGAACGGCCGTAGCATTTTATATCAGGTTTGATTTAGAATACGAAAAAGACATTGTACAGATAAAGAAGTACGCAACAAGAGAGATCTTGGACAATCTTTGGGCCATGAAAATCAGAAGACCCAAAGCCTTAGGGACTGCGGCTCAATATCGTTATCATGATCGGTACGGCGACAATCTATTTGAGGTACGGAAGAAGAAGTTAAGCCGTGTGTGTTCTGGACTGGGCTATTACTTCTAGCCTTCGTGAAGCGAGTCGCTATGATTGTAACAGCACTCGCTATCAAAGCAAGGTCCGCTTGATAGATAAGATCTGAGTGGCTAATCGCTAACTCCGGCCACTGCTCGATACAGCCTCTGAGAGACGAGAATTCTGCAGAGATTTGATCACGGAACTAAAAATGCCGAGAGGCTTGATCGATCCCGGCAGAGGCAACAGTGAGGAGCTGCCTACCAATAAAGTTTCCTTTAATACTGGTATGGACGACAGAGTCAGGGCGGAGATGGACGTGCAAGACGAGCAGAAGAAAAGCCAATATTCTGCAGGCCGCTAGTGGTAGTGTGAAGTTTTGTAACTCATTCTCATTATTGTTTTGGATGTATTTAGTTGGTGAGATTCGATTGACGGCATAATAGGAGAACAACGTACAAGGCCCAAGGGTCATTGGGCGTTCCCTTTGGTGGAGATTGTGTCGGGGTTGGTTTAGGCGCTATTGAATATAGGCGAGGTTGCTGCATTTACAGTAGTTCAAATTAGTAGTATCCTTTCTGATTATCAAGAGTTGAAGACATCTTACCTGGGAAGCAAAAGTGGTGAAGCGTCGTCCTCAACAGAGTAATCGGAATCGAATTGTACCGCCTCTGAAACGCGCCTGGTAGGAGCGTAACAAGAGACCAGCACGCCGCGTATTGTACTTAAGTGTCGCGCTGTCGCGCACACAATCTTCGCAATAGCCCTCCCATAGGAACAGACACTCGCCCTTTTCTCTCCTCCGAGGAGTAGATATATAGGGAGAGGCCTGCCCTGCTTTTCTGATGCTAATTGCAGACGTGGGATCACGCCAAACCCTCACGGGCAGACCGTTCACCCCTCCGCAGGGGAAGGGGAAGCAGGTTGGGTGAAGAGTACTCCGAATTTCTCATATGCATATGGATGGCGATCGTGAGATCTGATAGCATGGCCAGAAGCCAAGACGTATCTGTTTGTAGCATAGAAACGCAGCGTTGAAGAGGACGACGCTTGAAGAGAGAGAAAGGAGAAAGGCCTTCAAAATTTCGGGAAACATTTTCATGGCGTCAGTCGGATGTGCGCTAGCGCCGCCCTAGCGACTCCCGTAGAACTGAGGCGGTACGGCAGCCGCAATAACCCGCTTGGTCGGATATGCAACGCAAACGCCGCACAGCCGCACAGAGAATAGTCCAAGCTGAACGCGCAATGCTCTCCTTTTATCTTCGTCCTCGCCTCCGGCCATCGTTCGAGAGGGTAACATTACAATCTCTTTAAATACGAAATTCATCCCTACTCAGCCGCAGGATATGTGTGTAATATTTACTTGTGGGGAGCAAGGTGCGCTGAACCCGAAGCCACAGCGTCATCTCACGGCTGTGGACGACTAACTGCCGTTCAGAATTCACCTCAGAGCTTGAAGGCGCTGAGGGCTTGCGATGCCAGTGCCGTAACTGCGTATGTATTCGACGCATATCCCCCTATCCCGCGAGCGGTACTGACCGATTCCAGGGCAACTGGTCTGCCTCGGCCATCAAGCGACATCCGTGGTTCACGTTCTGCTTTATCCCGGTCATTCCCCTGAGCATTCACGGCTACGAGGATGTCGCGTGCCCCATCTGCAACTTCGCTCAGCCCTTAGCACATCGCGGCGACGTGATCCAACAGATGCGTATGATGCAGCAGAATGGGGGCGCGGTGCCATTGCAGAATCAAGCCCCACCGACGGGAGGGCCAACACAGCCGGCCTGGGCGGGACCACAGCCAACGGGCGCACCAAAACCGGCGCCACAGATGCAATACGGATAGCGTGGATTTCTAGAGCGACAGTAACAATACCAAGGCGAAGGTGGGTGATTTATCGAGCATATATGTATACTTGTTGGTTGGAGGCGCGAGGACTCTCATCGGCGTTCGTTTCTTGGGACTGACGGCCCACATTGCTGCGCGGCGTATCTTTGGCATGACAGATGGAAAACAGAGAAGCGAACAGCGGGAGGAGTTCTTCAATGCTGCATGATATAAGGTCAGGGCTAATAATCGGCGGGAAGCCGGCGTGTACAAGATAGTCGCATGGATATAATTCTTAGCGTTGCGAATGCCAATGTTAGAGGTATGGCCCTCATTACTGCTTGGAGATTCAATTGAAAGCCGCTTCTGAAGTGCCAATTAAGAGTGAAGGTGGGTACCGCGTCAAAATCCTAGTTTCTCTCAACGGGGCATTAGTTAGTACTATGGATACATACTTGCCAGTAGACGAAGGCGTTTAGACCTGTAGATGTATGGCCATATAGATAATTAATCGTCGTACTGGAGTAATCAGTTTGAGGGCGCTGTACCACTACTAGAATATCTCTCCTAGGTTTGATAAGTTTTACACGACTAGTAGTTACATAAGTAGGTAATAAGAGTATAGTAACGGATTGAGCGCACGGCGGATCTGGCCGATATTGGCGATCACCTTGGGGGGGGGGGGGGGGGGGGTATGAGCATGGCTGTGGCATGCCGCCAAATGAGACTCCGGCCCTTGATACGTCCGGGGGAATGGAGAGCTGCAAAAAGCAATCTCGCTGTTACGATGGCCATCTGTCTCCCTTACCTCATATCTTTGCCCAGTCCTCCCGCCACGCCTGTCGCACAGCCTATCTCCTCGGGACCGGCCAACATGCAGTGCTCCATGCTCCCCCCCCGCAAGGCCCATGAACGAACGGGTCCGATTAATGAGGGCGGGTAAGCAGATGCTTGGGTCTTCACAAGGTGCCGAGCGTGGAGTGGGGGGCTGTCGACCATGTCTTGGGGTCGGGGCCCCCCGATTTTCTGCCACTCCTGCCACTCCTGTCCTGGTCTCTGCCACTCCTGTCTTGGTCTCTGCCACTCCTACCCTGGTCTCTGCCACTCCTGTCCTGCTCTCTGCTACTCCTGTCCTGCTCTCTGCTACTCTGTCACTCTCTGCCGCAATATTTCGATAAGCGGTCTCGCTTCCCCATCTGGAGCATTCGACGGGACCAATCAGCACCCCTCGCTTAGCCCCTTTTCGTCAGGGGCCAGCACCTTATCTCTGCGCCTTATCAAATTAAGATGATTGATGGTTATGATTCTTCTTTTTCGCGCCTCCGTTTATCGGTGGGCCGCCGAATATCTGAACTATGTCTAGTATATGTTGGACTTCTGGTCTCGCGACTTTTCCTCTATCCTCTTCCCTTACGTCCCGCGTCGTCTTGTTTCTCTCTCTCTCCGCCTCTGCAATTGCCATCACACTCTCAACTGTCGTCAAGTATAGCTTCTTAAGCTGAGAGAGCACGTCATTGCCAAATACCTGTGCACAGCCCATCCCTGACCCATTGGGAAGTTACGTGCTAAGATGGCGATTGCTCCTCCCCTCAACGTGGGCTGGGGATATGGAGTGGTCCTGGGTATCGGTGCTCTGTTTGCCCTGGGCATGGTAGGCTAGCATCTCTGGGTCTGCTAGTATATTCCCTGATATCTCCTATAGATTCTCGTCACCTGGATCCTCAAGCGTTACAACCATGAGCTACAGACGTCCGAGATGTTCAGCACCGCCGGAAGAACTGTCAAGTCTGGACTCGTCGCATCCGCAAGTAAGTTAATAAAGATCGAGAAGTGGTACAATGACACTGACCATAATCGAAGCGACCTCATCGTGGACTTGGGCAGCGACTTTACTACAGTCTTCTGCCGTTGCATATAAGTATGGTGTCTCCGGACCCTTCTGGTATGCAAGCGGAGCAACGGTGCAGATTATTTTGTTTGCAACCATCGCCATTGAGCTTAAACGAAGAGCTCCCAATGCACACGTGAGTCCCCTAAAAGCCTGATATCACGGCCGTGGAGATTCTAATCAAATAGACTTTCCTCGAAGTTATCAAGGCGCGATACGGCACAATCACCCACGCTGTCTTCACAGTCTTTGGACTCATGACCAACATCCTCGTGACAGCAATGCTACTGACCGGAGGATCCGCGGTGGTGTCATCACTTACAGGAATGCCTACACCAGCAGCTTGCTTCTTGCTTCCTCTAGGGGTCGTTTTGTATACCATGTTTGGAGGTATCAAAGCCACATTCTTGACAGATTGGGTAAGTGCCGACGGAAATGGACAAAAACGTAGCCCGTCCTAATAGTATTCAGGTTCATACTTTTATGCTTATCGTCATTATCCTCGTCTTTGCATTTACTGCATACACTACTAGCGACGTCCTGGGATCTCCCGGCGCAGTATTTGATCTTCTGGTAAAGGCAGCTGCCGAGCACCCAGTCGATGGCAATGCAGCGGGTTCGTACTTAACTATGCGGAGTAAGGAGGGCGCCATCTTCTTCGTTATCAATATTGTCGGTAATTTCGGAACGTGAGTCTACATTCAACATCATTCAGATGCTCTCTGACTGGGTTATAGCGTGTTTCTAGACAACGGATATTATAACAAGGCCATTGCTGCCCATCCTGTTCATGCTCTTCCAGGATATATCATGGGTGGGATAAGCTGGTTCGCAATCCCCTGGCTTTGCGCTACTACCATGGGCTTAGTGGCCCTGGCTCTCGAGGGAAACCCAGTCTTTCCAACCTATCCAAATCGCATGGATCCTGCAGATGTCTCTGCCGGCCTAGTGTTGCCGTATGCGGCAGTTGCACTTCTTGGAAAGGGCGGCGCCGTCGCCACCCTTCTAATGGTGTTCATGGCTGTGACATCAGCTAGCTCTGCCGAGTTGATTGCCGTCTCTTCCATCTTCACCTATGACATATATCACACCTACTTTGACACCGAGGCTTCTGGTAGAAAGCTAATATACATGTCTCATGCAATGGTTATTGGCTTCGGCTTATTCATGGCCGCATTTTCGGTTGGACTATTTTATGCCGGTGTCAGTATGGGATACTTATACCTCATGATGGGCGTGATCATCTCTTCCGCAGTCCTCCCGGCAACCCTCGCACTAATGTGGTCTGGCCAGAACAAATGGACTGCCACGCTCACACCCCCTCTCGGGCTCGCCTGCGCTTTGATAGCGTGGTTAGTCACAGCCAAGAAGGAATGTGGTACCCTCAATGTCGATTGCACTGGCTCGAATAATCCGATGCTCGCCGGCAACGTCGTAGCTCTCCTCTCGCCGCTCATATTCGTTCCGGTTTTCACCTTAATATTCGGCCTTGACAAGTACAACTGGGCTTCTATGGCGGCAATCAGGAAGGGCGATGATCACGACCTGGCAGAAGCGGCACACATCGATCTCGAGCTTATCCCAGGCGAAGCAAACGTCTCAGCCGAAGATGAAGCAATTGAGCAGCAGAAGCTTCTCCGAGCCTCAAAAATCGCAAAGACAATGACCGTCTTTCTAACGTTTGCTCTCCTGGTCCTGTGGCCGATGCCAATGTATGGAACGGGGTATATATTCTCCAAGAAATTTTTCACTGGTTGGGTTGTTGTCGGTATCATTTGGCTAATCGGTTCTCTGCTATGCGTTGGTGTTTTCCCCGTCTGGGAAGGCAAAGACGATCTCTACCACACCTTCAAGGCCATCTACCTTGATATCTCTGGCAAACAGCACCCATCTACCTACCATACCTCCGAAGCCGTATATGTCGAAGGCCAGAAGGGTGGTAGTAAAGATGGACAAGACACTCCACCGAGTAAGGAGATGGAAGTTTCTGAGAAGAATGGTATTGAGACTCAATAATTGAACTTAGTGGAGGGGTATAGAGACTATTTTGCTTATCACACCGGAACTTAGCGCCCTGGGAGCGGTTGTTGGTACTGGCCAAAATGATACATGTAGCATACCTGGAAACAAATATAGAGTTTGAAGTGCTCAGAAGGAAGTTGCGACAATATTGAGTTTATAACGGCAAGCTTAGTTTCAATAATGCGACGACATGAATAGGTAGCGCGATCACATGCAACCGGATTACCAGCGCCATTACAGTATATATGAAAGAGTACTCACTTTAGGTCGATGATAACACCTGCATAACTTAGACACATCTATATTTGAGGACATAGACCATTACGCTCTGTGTCTATACCTGCTTCGCCATAAATCCAAAGTGTCACGGGGTAGCATATTAAGGGCTAAGCAGATGACAGATGGCCAGATTGATATTAGACTATGGCAAGCAATGCTCCAAGGAGGACTAGATTGATCTAAGGCAAAGGCGCTTAGGAAGTCTACTCAAGAAATGATTTATCGAAAACTCTGTAGACATGGAATTCTTATGAGATAGATCTCTACCGTATCTGATAAATAACTCTTGGATATATAACCCTACCATACATCGTTCAGTGATGTTCCCGTCTATGCTACGGGATAGCCACTACAACACTGCCAACTCGATCACCACAACTCGGGATTAAGCCGATAAGATAACTGACGTCTTCCAGTCATATAGCTGATTATCGACAAGCCTAAATTTATTCACAGCAGACTAATTTTCCTGTATCTTACGGTCGCACCCATACGCCTGACACCACGCCAGATTACGCCATGTCGGTCCCCATCCTAACCAACCTGTTCTAATTTAAGAGTCCGCAAAGGTTGGACCCACAATCTGCCTACCGCAAATAGCCTCTATTTGGGGAGTGGTAAAGTCCACGCGGGAGAAATTCCTCCCACTGAGATCGTGCAGTGGCACTTTATCCGCCTTACCTCTGCTAAGAATCCCAAATCTCAAGCCGACCTCGGAGACCGTAACCAAGATGCTGATGACGATGAGGACGATAATGATCCAGGTGATGGTGCTCATCCTCGTGTCTGCAATACTATCGCTGAGAATCTCTGCTAGCTCAAGAAAGACCTTACAGCGCTCATTAAGGACTTGGATGCGTGGCGTAATTTCAAGGTATTCTCGAATGCCGGTATACAGAGGGTGTAGAGTAGGTTCCGAATCCCAGAAAAAGTTTGGTACGTCCAGAATATTAGATGCTAGAAATCGTCAATGGATGGCTGGATAAAGTTGGTCAATGCAACTTACAGAGATTAACATCCACTCTGCTCTTGAAAAGACGGCCCAGTATTTGAACTATCTGCGTTCGAGACATACCGAGCTCGCCTGTCAGAGCTAGATGCTTAGGAACGTGTTGGGCGTCCAACATAGTCTGATTCATTCTCTCTTCAAAGAAACTAAGCTTGGTGCTTTGCGCAATCGCGTGGCTCATTGCCAGCTTTATCATATGGTCGCCACTTCTCAAAGTTATCATGTCGTTAAATACCCTAGGACGTTCGGTTAGAGGGTTATATTCGAAGTGGAGCTCCTCCGTTTCGAAATCTTCTTCTTCCAGTGGTCTTGTAACAAGCGAGATGCCAGTCTCGTGCCCGGAGAAGGTCAAGTCTGCTAAGATATCCTTCTCTTGACGTTCCGTAAAATTCCAGAATACGACAACGCCGTACGAGAAGACGAACATCTCAGCAAATGCTGTGGCATCGGGCGCGATTCGATGCGGACTATCCACTCTCCGCCCTTGTGCCAGACCATGCGTCTTCTCTCTTTCCCACCTTTCCTCTTCCTCTCGCTTGATTCGGTCCGCAGTGCTCTCGTCCCGAGGACTTTCCTCTCCTCCCCGGACACCATAGGTATCTGTATCCTCGAAGTATCCTTCGTGATAATCTCTCCGTTCGCTCCTTTCGATTTCTTCATCTAGAACCGCCTTGCCGCCAGGGCTCTTTAAGGCAGGGCTGCTCCGGATTCTGAATCCTTCGTTTCCTGGCAATAAGGGTAGATGGTACACGGTGTATAAGCAGTCGTCGTACAATTTTGTCTTTGCACCATGCATATCCCTGACGAATGCAGCGGTGGCTTTCATCTTATAGCCCTGAGCGGTACAATATGCGGTTACTCTTGCTAGTTGTTGAGTCCTTTCGACCTTTGGTAATCTCTCTGCGTAACTCTGTCCTCGAATACCCCCTCTCTTTCTCAACACGTCAATTTCGGAATCCTTTGGCGGGCCGCCCTCTTCATCTGGATGACTCTCCTCATCCGAACCCTCTCCGCCTTCAGCCTCTGGGATCAAAACCAGCTTTTCACTAACTTTTGTGCTTCGCCCCAGCGCGCTCTGTGGTGCTATCCTTGGTCCCATAATCGGTACTCCACTAGAGCGTTTCTGAGGCACTGGGGGCATTTTGCGTCCAGGAGGCCCTCGGGCTTGACCTGATGGCACCTCCGACGCATATTGCAAGACGTTATCGACGGAAATGAATCGTGTTGGCGCCCTGTTTCGAGTTGCACCTGAACCGGTGGAATTGGGCCGGTGGGCAGTACTGCGCGCCATAGGGTTGCGCTCTCGCGAGTCAGTGACCTGAATATGTCAGCAATGGCTTCAATTACAGAGTCTTGTATTGCCAGGAATCGAGAGACCTACGAGAACTGACGGCCCTCTTCTACCCGACACGGCAGCCGTCGACATAGTGAGGGATGATGGAGTTACACCCGGCTATTGTATGTAGTCCCTTGAACTCCTTGGTGAAATAGCCATGTCACAATTCGCCACAGGATGTTGTTACGACTACCTGTGTGATAGCGGAGAAGTGAGATATATTCATTCTACAGCTAGAGGGGGCGCGAGACGTCATTACTAGAAGCTTGAGCTTCTCGGTTAATTTCCCCCTTCGAACAGCTACGCAGCTACATCCATCTGTGCTGCGGAACAGCCATATAACATCGCAATTGCAATCTGCGCGAATTGTAATACGTATCGACGTATTGTCTCAAATAAGCCATGCTATCTGGCGCTCGAGCTGACTCTATGACTTCATAATGCCTCACAGTTTCCTTTCCTCCACTCTGAAGTTCGATTGCAAGGAATATATGATTTACAGCAGAAAGCGAGTGCTTTGAATCGAGCTGGATACTAGTGACTATTATTCAAATGAATTCGTTAACAGACGTCAGATGACAATATAAGTCTGGATTAATTCAGTTATAAATGATTTGTAGCTAGCAACTATTTGCTGATTAAACCTTTTGCTCTTAAATCCCGTCTTATATTATTCTTAGCTTTCCTAATCGTAACAACACCATGGACGTCTCGGTGGTAAGTCATTAGATCTTAAGAGCATAAGAGTTAGGGCTAGTGTTGGAAGGCATGAATGCTACAAAGGGACAATGTATTTGTAAATTGGCTGGAGAGCAGACTCTACGTATTCGTCTTACTGTTCACTAGTTGCTAGACATAGGCTATGCTCCTATATGGTTGTATCTTGAAATGGTCTATCCAGTTTGACAGGATTCTGGATACATTACTCACCATTTTGTGGACTATTGCCGCTTTGAGAATTTGTATTTGGGGAATTACTAGATATGGCAAATGTCTTACCTGAGCGTCAAGTTGTAGAGATTCGTGCCGCAGCCCCACTCTTCCTTCTTTCCGATATATACCTCGATTCCTATATATTAACGTCGAATATGTACCACCCCATAGAACAATGCTTGCATTAACGGCGTGCACAGGGAAAATTGGCGGAGCTGTTCTTCAGGCGATTCTGCAACATGCTCTTATCCCGCCCCAGAAGCTCGTCGTGTGTACCTCATCAACTCCCACGGACGCGAGATGGAATTCCCTGAGAGCACTAGGGATTACTATCCGTCAGTCTAATTATGAGGACCCAGATTCAATGCTCGTAGCATTTACTGGCTGTACAAAACTTTTTCTTGTATCGACTCCTCGTATAGAGTTGGATTTCCACAATGCCCAGGTTGGCCGCGAACGACATCACATGAATGCTATCCAAGCTGCCCGAAGAGCGGGGGTGGAGCATATATATTACACCTCCTTGGCTTTCGGATCTGAATCTCTTGCCAGTGTGATGCTGGCTCATCTCCGCACTGAAGCCTTTCTCAAGCGCTTGACAGATGTCAAAATTACCATTATTAGGGAGGGGCTATATAACGAGTCGTGGCCTTTATATCTTGGCTATTATAATCTTAATAATGATGTGCGCACCGAGATTGTCACAGCTGGAGATGGTTTAATCAGTTGGACTGCAATTGCGGATCTGGGCTTGGCAACTGCCTTGGTTATTGCGGATCCTTCGACGACGTACACTGGGAGAACACTCTACCTGTCAGGATCGAGAGCCCAGAGCTTGAGAGATATTGCCACCATTATCTCCAAGATTAAGAAGGGAGATATTCATGTGAAAACTGTTTCGCGTGATGAGTATGTAGAATTTTATACCACAATGGGAAGGGATAGAGGAAGCGTCGAATGGTGGTCGACGACATATGTTGCATTGGAGGAAAATGAGTGCAATATCTCTGATACAACGTTGCAAGACCTTTTATTAAGCAAAGGAGTGAAACAGAAGCCTATCGAAGAGACCATCAAAGAGATGCTAGGTGCCTAGGAGGCGAATGCAGTCAAATTACTTTACATGGTACCTTGGGCCTGCCGTGATGCAATCTTCCCTATTTTGGTCACTGTTACGTTGGCTTGCCACCGCCATGTGCGTGCTTTGGTCAAAGCTCATCTCAACCGGCAGATTGCTGCAGGTTGCTCACATGGATGCCCTGGCGTAACCTTCGAGTGCTTCATGGGCTATGCAAGTGTGGAACCCGAGCTGCAAGGGCAGTAGACAACACAATATCGATGATATTGATATCTCCACCGAATAGTAGTCTGACGATATTGTATCATTCAATCACTAGTGCTTAAGCTGCATTCTCGAGGGAGGAACTTGAAAAGGCGGTCGATTTGACTGGATTGATGCTTATTATCACTCAGCACCGAAAATTTTATCCGAACCAAGAGATCAGAGACGGTAGACATAGCTAGAACCGGATAATATATTTGTCGTTGTTTACAGAGAGGCAGCAAGTAAAAAAAAATCTCACGGTGTACGGTCCTCTTCAAGACAAAGGCAGTCTACAATTGACGACCGATATTGACGTTCCACCAAGCTCTCGGCAGCAGCAACTCAGGGAGTAGACCTTGGTAGTTATATTTCTACCCATGCACTGGAGCCATGAAGCTAGAGACCCTTGAGCCAGTTCCGAGGTTCTCCTCTGAGGTAAGGAGGTCGCTAAAGGACATCGCTTACCATTAAGGGGTTGTTGGCTGAGCTCGCATGACGGCCGTTCCGCATTGCAAACCCAGGAAAAGTATGTGCCGGCCCGAGCAACCTTGATGCCGTTGGATCCATGTCTCATCTTGCGCATGGTGACATTGGCCACATAGTGCCAGCGATAAACCGAGTCCATCAGGCACTAGACGACTTGTCCCTTTCGCTTGCTCGCCAGGGAGACGAATAGCTGGCAATATCCGTTGGAATATTCAGACTTGTATTCAAGCTATATTTCCTTCAATAGGTATTATTACGCCACCATGAGATGGCAAGCTAGATTGAATGACTCCAATAAATCCAACTTAGGAATAGAAATACAGAGCACCCTATGATATATGCCAGAATGTAGAGCGATCATGTTCTCATCCGTTCAACTAACTGATTGAAATCGAAGCTGGAATCATTCTCAATCCAACTCGCGTCTCTTGCACCCGTCGGGCGAGGGGACAATTTAGGAATCTGGGCCTCGTCTGCGCCGTGAGCAAATATACCTTTCGATTCAGTATTGGCCGGATCGAGCCAACATTGGAGCTTATCGCCGCTTTGCTCGACATTGACTGCTTTCTGCATTGTAGGTGCCATCTCAGTCCAGTTTCCTTTCCCATCTCTATTTTCAGTCCAGTTTGTCAGCCTGGGATCCATGTCAATATGCCATCCATGATTTATCACATCACCTTCGCCTCCAACATGTGACGAGTTTGGAGGGAGGGCAGCGTAGTTCGGCCAGATTGGCCCGGCATTCACTGATTCGGTGTTGCTTAAATTCCAATTCGTCGGACTATTGCCAAAACAGCCTATCCTCGCATCCACTGTATTAGATAGGTATGCATCAATATTGCTAGTAATAATATCATCACGAAAAGCTGGTTCGGTATGAGCAGTTGAAGTGGATGCAACGCTAAAGTTCTCCGGGTACACATTGAACCGCTGGTCATGATATCCATAGGCTTCTGAAACAAAGTTTGAATGAAGACCTGCTGTGCTTGGTGGAGTTACCAAGCCACACACGTAGGGATCCAGAACATCTTGATGCTGAAGCTGGAGCTGCGAGGGGCTTGTTATCCACGCATTGAAATTATCCGTACTGGCGGCAGAGAGCTGCTGGCTTGAACTAGAGGATGGAGACATCCAGGTTTGAGACATAGGAGCATCTACATATCGCCAAGTAGTTGCAGCGTTTTCAATTGCTGTCGCCGCTCTGAACGTCCAGAGGATAATTGCTCTGCGAAGAAAAGGCATTCCGGGGCTGGAACAAGATTGTACTTCTTGGTACATTGAAATTCGTTGCAAATATTCTTGCATTGGTCGTAGTCCAGAGTCCAAGAATCTTTCCTTGCCAAATGTATGACAACTATCTACCCCTTCATATTTCAACTGAAGATCGGTGAGACGGGTTAGGATATTTGCCCATTCTTCTGCCGGAAAGCGTACTTTGAGCCGAGTTTCATTTGCATTAGAAAATAACACTTTCGTGGGGGCGACAGTAGTTTCTAAATGTTGCTCTGAACAATAATCTTGAGAGAGCTCTGGAGGCTTCATGAAACTTGTGACGGTCTGCCAGTCGCTCGTTTCGTTTCCTTGGTTAGTAACTGAGATCTCAGATCGAGTGACAAGATCAGTTCCATCTTGAGCGTGTGTTTCCATTAGATTGAGCGACACATCCATATGAATGATCTCGCAGTCTAGCTCACTGGCACTACACAGTGGCTCCAAATAAGGAAATTTTTGGCACCAGTTGAGAATAGAATCTAAATTAACATGTTGGACCTGGCCAGACAGCCGCGAGTAGCGGTGAGTGACGGTATCCATCTCATAAAGATCCCCACAATCTTCTTGAATCTGTGCCGACGTAACAAGCAGCCAGAAAACGGCAGGTTTCACGGAAGGCTGTGGATGTTTCGGTGGTGCATCACTGAGATCATTACAATGTTCGTACCGTCTAGAGGGTAATCGGCCCTGTGAGAGAGCTCTCAAGCATGGATCGTTCTTGAATGAGTCCTCAAACCCATTTTTGGAACTTTTATTACTTGGGAAGAGTCGACTAACTACTTGATATTAGCTGTTGCATACCCCACGAAAGTTTTGCCTTACACGCTGGGTGATCTTTCAGAAAGCCCTTTAATACTTGTATGTGACTTGAAACCTGTTTCCGATCCCGGGCCATTGATGGGTCAGGACGCTGACCAGGTGCAAGGCTTTGCAAGTAGGCAATCCAAATGTACTCTTTAATTAACTCGTTACGGCCATGAGGTTTGCCTTTATAAGAGAACTTCCTTCGACCCATTGCGGGTATGTCGATTAGAGCTTAAGTATTTAGTGAAGTGAAACATGCGGAGCGGAGGGTTGTTACCGTCAAGGAAAGCGGCCTCGAGAATTTCCGGCCATTTTGCATCCTCCTGATTGCCATCACGGCTCTGTCGCGCTCGGTAAGCCTGATACTGAGGAGAAGAAATGATTGGATTGCGGCCGTATCGATACAGCTTGCGCTGACGTAGAGACTGATGCTGATGATCTAAGTTTCTCTCCAGATGCCGAAGAGGAGATTGGCAGTGTTCACTTGGCATAACGATGAGGGGCTTATCCACCGGAGGCAGATATTCCTTACCATCATGGTAACTACCTTCTGAAGCCAGGTTGCGAAGCTGAGTGTTCCCAGCTACGTAGAGAGAGGAGATGGTCTGTAAAAGTATATTGGTGTTCTTCACTAGAAATTGTTGGTAGTCGAAGATAATTGCGAAAGTAATATTTGTTAATCGTTCAATACGAGAAGAGAAAAATACATGTTCAGTGTATCTCGAAGTCTTTCCGTAAGAAAGTTATGCGTCACTTGGACGTCTAGCCAACGTAGTAAAGTACCAAAGCTAGTAGAGAGTGACCTGCTCTTGGCGGATAGATTTAAGATATTAGGGAAATTGATTGAATGACTGAAAGTGCAGGACTTGGCACAAAAATTGAGATGAGTGAGTGTTAACAATGGTTGCATAGACATCGAAGGAGCTTAGTCTATGCTTATAACAGATAAAGAGACGCGCCATAAGCTTGACCTATTGGGAAAACCAGGACTAGGCTCTGGGTCGGTTACAAAAGACACCTCATGCAGGGCGGCTATCTAGGCATTGTTCGGATATTCTGGGCTATGCCGCCGCATTAAGAGTTCACAGCCTTGTAGAAAGTCTGTAGATGTCACGGCGAGCAACAGTTTGAGAGAAACATCACAAGAAGATGGCTAGTCCTCGGCGCTACGATGCAAGGAACTTGGATCTGGGGAATTGCAAGGCCGTTTTTCTCCTCCGTGAAAGGAATGTTTCATGATCGTTTTGCTAGGTCCCACGGTGATTTTGAGACCTTTGGGTCTCTCTTGCGGAAGTTCCCCGGAAGTCTATCTCGCGAGTGTCCTGTGCTCCTGCATGCAGTAAGGAATGCTCTAAGTGAGGTAATCCGTCGTTCTACAAGAATGCCACCGTACAATTTATCTCCGGAATTGCCCCAAAGAGCAGTACAACTGGACCGCCTTTCACGCATTCCTGATAATAGAACAAGGCAGAAACGAGGTACGTGACCGAAACATGAACAACTAAAATAGAATGATAATGACAAGAATGGAAAGGAGGAATGGCAAACTCGGGCAAGGAACAGTGTGTGTAGCACGGATCGTTTGGCCGAAGCTGGTGATGGAAATTGCCGCTGCCATCTTCACAAAAACAGGTGAATTAAAGTACCTTGATTGCAGGGATAATCTTCAAAGGGCATTGCGGGATCTGAGCAAGGGAGGAAGAATCTCGCTTCTATAGCGCTAATCTGAGCCGCGAGATATCCAAATATTCGGTTTGAGTCAGTGTTTTCTCTTTCAATCCTCGCCAGCATCGTCGCCCTCAATATTAAATTTCTTACGTCCCCCTCCAGTGAGCTTCTGCAGAGCAACTTTGTTTACCTGGCTGCCGACTTTCTTCTGCATCTTTTCAATCTGCTCTTCTGCATCAACCGGGTCGCTGGCTGCGAATTCGAGAACTAGACGACGGCCAAGAAGATGGGTATCTTTAAGGGCCTCTAGTGCATTCTCAGCTTCGCGGGCTGTTACGAAGTCCGCAAACGCAAAGCCACGAGTGGAGTGGTCAAATTTCTTCGGCACGCGTACTGACCGAAGCTGGCCGTAGCTCCCAAACAGCGCCCGAACATCCTTTTTGGAGGCTTGGAAAGGTAAATTCTTGATAACGATCTTCGTTCTCTTGCTAGCTGACTTTCTGGCTCTGTCCTCTTTCCTTCGTTCTTCTGCTGCATCGGTCCCTTTGTGAGATGTTTTGATAACTAATTTATGACCATCTAAATCACGGCCATCCATGGTTGCTAGGGCGGCCTGAGCTTGGGCTATGCTCTTAAACTCGAGGAAGCCGAAACCCATGCTGAGGACTTGATCTGGCTTCTTTGGGTCCTTCTTTGTGTTGACCCTAGCGGATACGAATCCATCCAGAGGCTTGAAAAAATCTGTCAGTCGACTACTGGTCGTAGCGAAGTTGAGATTGCGAACGAATAGAGTAGTAGTGTCTGCAATCTCGACGGGCCTGTCTTCAAGGAGATCGGATGCTGACAGTTTAGGATCAGCGAGTTTGTCTCCATTTTTATCATCGTGTTGTAATGTGGATTGGATGCTTGGACCTATAAATAAATTTTTAGGACCTTTTTCTAAGAACAGGACAGAGTCCTTAATGCGGCGATAAGCCAACCCTGCAAATGCTGCCTTCGCTTGGCCGGGTTGAGACATTTCAACGATAGCAATGGTGCCGGTTGGGGGCATTAGAACTCGAAGGACTGGCCCGAATTCTTCGAACATCTTTCTGAGCTCCTCAAGCGTCATTCCGTAAGGGAAGTTTTTGACAAGGATAGCAGTGTCGCCACGTTCACGTTTCTTAAACGCATTCAAGTCCACGCCATTCTTGATGAAATAAGACTTCGTTTCTTGAATGACTGATGTCTCTGCCAACGCCTGCCTGACTCCAGCATCGGCTGATGTAGGATCTAGCAAGTCGTGTTTTGACACTCCTAGACGATCGGCAATGGCTGAATTAACAGCATCTTGACTCATAAACAGCGAATTCCAGTTGAAGGTCATACTCGAAGCTTCTTGTTTCTTCTTGATCTCCCGCTGTTTCTTTAGAGGTAACTTGGCAATGGCGAACTCATCTAATTTATTTTCTCGTTTGCCGGCAGCAGGCAACACGTGCAAAAGACGACCTTGGAATGGCTCGCCATCCACGTTATGATATGCATTAGCCGCAGCAGCTGGGTCTGCATACTGAACCAGCAAAAATCCCTTGCTAGCTCCTTCGGAGTCCAGCGGCAGATGAATCTAGCAAGAACAATCAGCAGACTGGATATAACTCCTGTCGCATACATGACGATAAGTTGAAGGTTTCAGAAAACACGAAGCATCTACTAAAATATTCGTCCAGTTCACATCATATGCTTCAAGCATAAGCTGTCCCTATCTGGATATTCATCATGAAGCACCACCGACATTAATAAATAAAGGAGTTCCGTACCTCTTCCAGCACCCCGTACGGTGCGAAATGCTCTCTCAGATCATCTTCTGTCGCAGAGTACGGCAGATTTCGCACAAATAAACGACCATTGGACTTGATCGCATCAATAACGGGATCTGGCCGCTCATCCTCTAGTCCTTCCCATTCTTCTTCAGCCGGAGGTGGTAGCTCCTCTGACTTGTCTGGTGTTGGTTCGCTCACTTCTGTTTCAGTAACATGATTGACACCACCGCTCCTAGAAGCTTCTTTACCAGCTAGAATATCGTCGGGGTCAATCAAATCTAACAGTCTATTAGTGCGCTTCCTCAGCCAGTCGTCATCTGTGGCATCAGGGGCCATCGGATCAGGAACAATGTTCTCTCCTTCGGCAGGTTCGACGGGTTCTCTGGCAGCTGGCACCAGCCCAGAAGGAACCTCGGGCATTAGTTCCGTTTTCAATTTTTCCGGCACGGCTTCGTATTCTTCATCACTTTCTTCTCCTGTAAATACCTCGGTTTGGGCTGTCGTAGGTGATTCGTTTGTAGGATTGTCTACTAACTGCGTGTCCCATGTCTTCGGCTTTGATGCCGGCCGCATGATCTCCAGGAATTCCACTAGCCGCGGATCTGCTTCGACATCACCGCGTTTCCTCTTCTGGCCGGCATTTAGTTTGGTGCTGGCCGTCTCCTCTAACCGCTCTCTGCGCTCCAATATAGCTTTCTCCTTCTCCTGTTCCCTCTGCGCCTTTCGAGATAGTGGCAAGGTCGAATCGGATATCTAGAGCGATTAGCCCGCGCCAAATAATCCGAGACGCTCAACAAATCGTATATACTCACAGGGCGAGCAAGTTCCACACCTATTTTAGACATCCTTATAAAGGACTTATTGAAGTACTTAACTGCCTTCGCAGCCGCCTCGGGGGTCTTGTAGCCAACATAGCCGATTCTTCGGTGGGGTATCAGTTTAGCATCGGTGATGGCTTGTTGTGCACTGAAGTGCGTTCTGAATTCCTCCTCAGATATGGTGGGCGGGAGGCCCTTCACAAACACTCGAGAGGAGGCCATTTTATGTCAGAATGGGGGTGATTCGAGGCATTGCGAATTTATTGTGATGTTTGGTGTCGGTTTGACATTTTCTGGAGGCGTTTGCTGCCAAAAATTTAGACGCGGTTTAAAATGCCCAGACCCTTGTGTTAACCCGCGCTCGGGCATAATCCATTTAGCTCTAACCAAAAGTGGAATAGCCGATGTGACCCGGGCGCATTGATATTGACATGCGTTGCCTGCAGGAGAGAGGGATGTCAGGCCATAACCACTGTCCTGTTTTCTCCCTACCATTGCCAAAACCCTCTGCCTGATAGAGCTGCCCTGTCTGCTCACCTCCCTACCACCGCCTGCCCACAATCTCACGAGCATCAAGGCTCCGTCCATCTCAATCCATTTCTCGTCCACGGAAAATCCCAAACACCGCGCCATTCGAGCTGCACTCTCTCCGGACACTCCCCACGGAATCTGATCCATATTCACAACCATGTCGTCAGAAAAGCCAGCTGTCGTGAAGGAGAAGCTGGAGGGTACGTATCAAGGCAGAGTAACACCAACTTGACCTCATTTTCTTGCTCTCCATCTTTGTTCTGAGCATTGCCAACTGCTAAATCGTTTGTAGCTCAAATTAAGTCTGCGGATATGGTACGGACGAAGATACACCGCGATGACCTTCAAAGTTAGACTTTGAATATTGAATAGCATTGCTGACATGAAATCAGACCGAGGATATGCAACAAGAGGCTATTGATATTGGTACGTTGCTTCCCCCGGGATCGCCTGAGCGGTCCATCAAGCAAACGGGTGCCGACTGATGAACCCCAGCGCAAGAAGGAATGTCAAAGTACAGCATCGAGAAGGTACGTTCTCACCCCTCCTCTACCATGCTTCACAACGTTCGCGCTGATATGCTGCCTAGGACATTGCGCAGTACATTAAGAAGACTGTACGCCACCTCCCTTTACCCCACTCCCCCTATCCGACACAACAAGGCCCTAACCAATCCCTATACAGTTCGACGAGCGGAAAGGGCCGACCTGGCACTGCATCGTAGGGCGCAATTTCGGCTCCTTTGTCACCCACGAGACCAAGCACTTTATCTACTTCTACCTAGGCCACTGTGCCATCCTGCTCTTCAAGACCCAATAAGCCAAGACTCAAGGAATGGAAATGGAAATCCGAGGCCTGGAAGGTTTTTCCGCTGCGCGCGAAATAAGGGTAAATGGCGACTAGGTTGTGCTTGGGAAATGCGTGCCTGTAATTCTGCGGCTTGTCTGGAAAAAATTGCAAAATTATGTACTTTGTACAGTACAATGATAGGCTCATGTGATGAACAGTAAAAATCCAGGTGTTGACTTTGATTCTGAGCGTTTTGAGGCGCTATGTACTTGTGATGCTAGCTCCCGCATATTTTGTCAACTAAGTCAGGATGTAGTAGATGCCCATAAGTATACTAACTTCGAGTGCCTGCGCATACAATCCTCAGGGGCATGGAAACTATCACATATGTGGTTGTATCACTTGTCAAGTCGTACGGCAGGTCTCACAAGAGCAGTAAATCTCTCAAAGCCAATTAAGCTTATGATTTGTGAATTTTGTCTATATCCATCCATTGATGATCCCTGATACGGGATTTGGTATGTGATTGATCCCTCGCAATAACGTAACGCATCAGGTCCGATCCCGATGTAGGTAGAACTCCAGTCCCACTCCTCGCAAAATGCAAAATAAAAACTTTGAATGACCAACGCCACGCATGCTTGCGGCGACAGATACCTGTACAAAGACAAGACTGGCGCATAGCTCGGTTTGTCGATTAGGATTGACCTTCCCTTCTGTTCCGCGGCCGATGCTTAATTCTCTACATAAACAATGCCGGCCAGAATCTGCCTTTTTAACTCGCTAAGACGCTCATGCATATCCAACAACTCTTGCTCGCGCTCTGGATTACGACGGCCGCCGGAATTCGCCACCTCTCGGTGCAATGCCTCATACTTGGGATAGTAGCTCCTGTACCGACGGGCCAGATCCACAACCTCTGGGTTGAGGGATCTGTGGGAGCTGTTAGAGGACACTGAGGATGTAACGCTAGAAGATTTCTGATGGCGCTTGTAAATAGGTGAGCGTCTGTCCTTGACGTTGTGGTGAGCTGGCGATGCGGATGAGGAAATGTGGCCAGAAGAGCTCTCGAATTCGGATGCGTTAGTCGGTGGCGAGGAAAGGGGTGAAGACTTCTGTGGCGAGCTTCCTTTGGCCCTGCTCATGTTGGGAGAGGCCGTAATGGCGGTTCGGGAGGATTGGCTGGTGTCAGAAATACGTTGGGTGGGATCTTCCTTGAGCTTCTTGCTCAGTGGAATGCTCGAGTCACTAGTCTCTTCTTCGTCCTCACGAGAGCGCTTCATCGACTTGGGTGCTGGGTCGACGGGAATAATGTCTTCGTCATCATCGTCGTCGGATTCATGGACAAACTCAGAGGAGAGGAATTTGCCTTGCTTCGCGTTTGTTCTCTCCCTCTTGACTGCGTTCGGCTTAGCCTTGGGAGCAGTCCTCGCGGACATCCATCTCTTCGTCTGAGCTACCTTCTCAACCTTCTCAACTTTCTCAACTTTCTCAACTTTCTCAACTTTCTCAACTTTCTCAACTTTCTCAGTAGCTTTCTTTGCTTTGGCTGCAGTAGGACGGGCGACTGGCCGAGTCGTGTTCTCGTTCTTAGGGACGTCGCTCTTAGTAACCTCGATCTTGGAGCCTGCCAGATTCTTATCACTAGAGACGCCTTCATCCTCTCCGTTCGATCCGTCACGGCTCGAAGCTTCAGCCTTCTGAGCACTGGTCTTGGGAGCCCTGGCAGCGGCGCCTTGTGCAATCTGTGCCTGGAGCTTGCTTAAACACTTTCCTGTACCACGTTCGGCCAGTGGTAGGAGTCTGTCCCACTCCGGCTCGGAGATACCCAATCGCATCTTGTCATACTGTTTGACTGCATTGTCAATAGCTTTCTGGCGGTCGCTGGGTGTGGCATAGTCAAAGGACCACACATTGAGTTCCTTGTAAAATGGTCTCCGCAGCTCCCACTTGGCGGTAGATTGATTCAGGTCTCCAACTTTTTGTAGTGCTTGCTTGAGATCGCTGTTGGAGGCGGTAGGAATCTTGTTGCGAAGGGCTACTTCAGTCATCGGGGAGAGGGCTAGGAGGTGAACAACGGGTTTTCGTGTGGCCTTTGCCTGCGCCAATTGTTGCTGCGAGAGCGGGACCGGGGTAGGACCAAGAGAAGGGGAGCCGGCAGCAGACAGAGCAGGGCTAGAGGGCAATGGGAGGAGCTTGTTCTTGCCTGCCGCTCCCCGACGGCCAGGAGTAGGCAGGCCAGCACCATCTTTGATGTATTTCGTACTATTCTCAAGTCAGCTCTAGTAATTGGCGATCTCCAGGCACGTCCACATACGTGTTTTCTGCCTTCTTTGCGTTCTCTGACGCTAATTGACTCTGAAGAGCAGCTACGGCCGGATCAACGCTGGTCTTGACTGCCGTAGACACAATCCGTCCGGTCATTGGGACTAGTTTCTTCTCCGCAGCCGCAAAGTGAGCCAGATTAGCTTGGCCGAGCCAGTTGAGACTTGGCTTTGGCCCCGTGATAAGTATGTCTTTCGGCATCTTGTCGGTGTTGGTTGAGGAGCTCGGTGAGGAAAGGTCGGTTTGAGAATTAGAATTTGAGGATCGAAAGAGATCTTGCGTAAATCGTTCGACCGAAGTAGAGAGGTGTTGTATTTTAGTTCCATATTGCAAACTCTGAGTGCGACGTATGAGGTTAGCAATGTACAGTGTGCTGTTGTTCCAATGACCGATTCACTCGCAATAGGTGCAATTATCACCAGCCTCCAACCACCACAAGAGCAACAGAGCACAAACAATAGCATTCGGTAACCAGGCCGGCACGGATATCTCAATATGAAATGGGGTGTGCTTACAGGACGTTCTCCCAGAGATAATTGTAGCGGCTTCCCACCATTATAGCACTTTATCATCTCCTCAATTACACCGTCCTTCAGATTCAGAGCGAAGATATCGGGGCCAGGAGATGCCCGCGGGCCTTCGAGGGCCAAGCCGGCCGGTGGGACGACCAGAGCAGGCATGTTGAAGTCGTGAAGGGCTCGAGAGGGTATTGCAGACTCCGGTGAGAGAGGTTAGGGGTTTGGCTGCCCGGGTCCGCCAAATACTATTTTCGCAGCATCAAGGCGATATTCGAAGGGCGTCTGGTCACCGAAACGCCATGAGGAAGTCGAGCTGTGGTAGTACGGGAACGCCGACGACAAAGGTCGGGCTGATACTGCGAGACAAAGAGGAGAACGGGGGCCGTGGAGAGAGGTAGACGAGGAAGGTGATTGTGACTTTCGATAGTGGAGTGAGGGAGACAAGAGATCCAGGGTGTTCGCGGAGGAAGAGTAAGACAAAGACTGAATGAACGCCAAAGGTGAAGAAAGGAAGAGGAACGAGGACCTGGAACTGAGGGGATTGGATTGTCAGAGAGCGGCTGAGGCAATCAATCCTCGCCCGACGGCTAAACGACAATGCTCCAGTGGCCGGTCGCTCTTGATTACTCCGGCCATGCAGCAGACATCTCACGCCCTCGGAACGATAGGGATGACGGAGGGCTTGGTATGCATGGCTCTTCTGACTATGGCTACGTTCTGTACCATACATGCTGTACAGCTCCTACGAAAACAAGTACCGGCTGCGACGTTGCGTCCGCGTTGATGGTGACCACCTCGATCTCCTCCACCCCATCCCATACCCAACGGTACACGTACCCTTATTTATATCTCCCGTCGCTCTGTTCGGGAACCGTTGAGGCAGAACGGTTGGCCCAGGACGGCAAGGTTCCGGGGATCCTCTCGTGATCCGCGGGGCTCAGCCCAGTCCTGGATGAAGAGATCCATTTGTTGCAGAACCCAGCGCCCACCACGGGACGGGGACCTACAGCATTTTACAGTACGCAAGGAGGCGGGCCGGGTTATATATGGAGGAGGGGGGGTGTCCCCAGCTGCAGCAGCTCCTCGGAGTACTAGAGACAAACCACTCCTGTGCTCTCCCTGCACCACTCGAGACTGTCAGCGCGCCTCTGCTGGTCACATCGCCAACAAGGCATGGTGCGAGGGTCAGCATTCCCTCCACGACTCATTGAGGATGCGCAACCCCCGACCCAGCTGCCGTGTTGGGCCATCAATTGTCGACGTCGCCGGAGAGGAGAAAGCACGGGTACCTGATCCCCAGAGCACGAGGTGTGCCGCAACAGCCTTCGTCCCATGTCAACTTGTCGGCGGCGATGTGGGGTTTGATCGTCCCGTGTGCTGGCTCTCGGAGTCTGGACGCATTTGGCCCCAAAGAGCAGCCATCCAGCTCTCGTGCTTTGCTTGATCGATCTACTGTAGAGTCGGGTTATCACCTTTCTCCTCTCGTTCCTGGATATTCCACCCGGACGGAGCAGTGCCGTCGATCCTCGATGGGTAGTTGCTTCCGCAGTTCCGCACGAAGGATGGTGGTAGGTCGTGTTGTCCGGCGGTGCGAACCAGCAGGGCCTTGCAGGCCGTATCCCCGGTCATATATCCGCCGTACGTTACTGTATCAACTGTAGAGTATTTCGTCCTGGCAGGATGTGACCGGTTTTGTTCGCGACCGGGGAGGAAGATCACGTTTCAGAAGCACACGACTGTGTGCAACCTTCGTGAATCAGGTATGCTTCTACACACTACTTGCACATCGAAAACGACACTTTGGCAGTGCCTCCCTCAGACCCTCAATCCACAATCACCACCAAAAGCAGTAGAGTCTGTTTCACTCAGTTTCGGAGGGTTCCGTGCCGGAACTCTCTCCGGCATTGCCCTTGAGTTGTGAGGTACGATGATGTATGCTCAGTACAACAGTATATAGCCCTGGAGTTTTGACCGCTGGTTGCATTCGGGCCCCCACAATAATCAGAGTGTACGGTACCATGAGAGATATCCTGTACCGTAATGTACAGTAAGCAGTGGCCATTTATCAGCTCCACAACCACAAATTCTCGCCCTCCCTTACGGCTCCCTTATCCTAGCCATGTCGTTGGTGAGGGTTGCATACGCGCACCAGAAAAATTGACAGGAATGATATGAGTGGCTTGCGCACATGGACTGGAAGGATGCTCAGTAGAGAAGGAGGGTGCAAAATAATAGCCGTGGGAGGCGGCAGGATCCATCCCCCCTTCTCAGATAAATTGTAGGCTGTATTGACTCCAACAGTCATGGGGCATTCCGGTATGGAAGTCTTCTGGATGCCGAGAAGGCTTGATCCAGATTGACGACTTCCCCTCACCTTCCATCTATCGTGCATAGACGCAGAAAATCTTCCGTGCCTGAGGTATTCTATAGTGGCAGCCGATTGGGTCTAGCGTCTCGGGTACTCCTGGCTGCGAAAACGTCATTCGCGGGAGGCCGGATAGCATAGATTTGGACCTTGAAGCTTCTATCAATCTGAATCCCTTGAACTGTCACCCAATTGACATCTCTCTTTCTTCACGCGTGATTTACTGTCTGAGCATCATGTTTGCGCGACAGGCATTTAGAGGCACCCAGCCTTTGCGCTCTGTAGGTGACCCCCACGCCGCAGTTTCGTCAGCCAACGCCAGAGCTTACCAGCACCAACGTCTATCGACTCCACGTGTATTCCAGAGTATGGAAGCTGACCGCTCCTCTAGCAATTCCGTCGGTATGCCACCGAGCCAACCAGCGGTGGCTCAAATACTCTATTCTATCTCGGAGCGGCAGCCGTCATTGGAGGCGGAGGATACTACTTCTATAATCGGGGAGGCAATTCTTCAGATATCAAAAATGCTACAAAGGCGGCTACGAGTCAACCTGCCAAAGCTGCCCTCACAGGTGGTGACCAAGGTTTCATATCTCTAAAGCTTGACAGTGTCGAGAATGTCAACCATAACACCAAAAAGTTCCGTTTTCAACTTCCGGAAGCAGACCAAGTTAGCGGCCTCCATGTCGCATCCGCCATCCTCACCAAATATAAAGGCCCAGAGATGGAAAAGCCTGTCATCCGGCCTTATACGCCAGTAAATGACGAGGGTAGAGTTAAGCTTTAGAGTAGTTAAATGCCCACTAACGTTTAGTTTAGGCGAGAGGGGATACCTAGACCTCCTAGTGAAGAGGTATTCCAATGGTCCAATGTCCGAGCATTTACACTCCATGGTGCCTGGCCAGCAACTAGAATTCAAGGGTCCTATTCCGAAGTACCCTTGGGCGCCGAACAAGCACACTCATATTGCTTTGATTGCCGGAGGAACAGGCGTCACTCCTATGTACCAGCTTACCCGGGCAATCTTCAGCAATCCTGATGACAAGACCAAAGTCACCCTAGTGTTCGGAAACATTACAGAGGAGGATATCTTGTTGAAGAAAGAGTTCGAGGAACTGGAGAATACCTATCCGCAAAGATTCCGCGCATTCTATGTTCTCGACAATCCACCTAAATCCTGGGCCGGAGGGAAGGGATTCATCACCAAGGAGCTGCTGAAGACTGTCCTGCCGGAACCAAAGTCTGAGAATATCAAGGTTTTCGTCTGCGGCCCCCCGGGCTTGTACAAGGCTATTTCAGGAGTCAAGAAGTCACCGACCGACCAAGGAGAGCTGGATGGCGCTATTCTCGAGCAATTGGGATACAGCAAGGATCAGGTGTACAAGTTTTAGTAACTTGACGTTACCTTGTCATTAAAGACATGTATAACTAGAAATGGCTTTAATTGCGTAAGACATATCAATTATAGAGCTGCCTTTAGCAAGGGACTGATCAACCTTAAGCCCTGTGTATATAGTGCTCGTGGACCTTTCTACTTACACTCTGTTCTGTTTTATTAACCTTGTGCTATTTCAACTAAGAGAGATGATCTATCTGTGCTTCGACTAGCCCAGTTGGAAGTCTTTCTTGTCACAATATAGGCGTAATATTGCAGCCAACACTCGGCCGTTGGTATTGAATCTTCCATTTTACATCACCAGTGCCTAATACCTGCAAATAGTTTCTAAAGCAAGCCCCCTTCTCCCAACACCTGGACGCCTCTTAAACCTCCTACAATAAGCTGGCAGTATTAGGAGCCAGCACTCCCAACAGCATATGTAAACTCCTGCGCCTCTAAGATCCTCAGATATTCAGCAGCATTTCTCCATCTTGAGCCCAGCTTTCTAAAGCAATGCCTAATCGCGTCCAACGCGATTTGGGAATTCTCATCTCCGTTCTCTCGCACCATCCAGGCGTAGTTTGCTGCCGCCCTGTACATTGCGCCCATCACCATGGGACTGATCCTCCCAAGATCCTGCGGTGATTTAGTAGCGCTGTGAACATGGTCAACTAAATCGCTGATGCTTCTGCTCACTGATTTTAACCCGTCCATGGCCTGTCTCTGCATATCCCCGGCCTCCTTGCTTAGCTCTTTGTCTACCTGGCCACATATACCGGGGCATGAATAGATCAGACAGAGCATGCAGAGGGCACTGAGCGTCATTGCTAGTGGAGCAGCCTGGATGAGATAGTCAGGGGACCTAGCGGCCTCTTCGAGGATCCTTCTCTCAAGGACGGATAGATCGAGATACAGCTGAGAGGCCACACCAAACCGTTCTGTCTCATCAGGAATCTTCTCGCTAAAGCGATGGGTTATAACCTTGCCTAGCATGGTAGATGCTTGACATAAACGAGGGAAAGGAGATCCCGGTTCATCGAGAGGATAGAGAAATACAACACTCTGCATAGTATGTGGTATGTCTCCCTGGTCCTAAAAGGGATTATGAGATGCAAAATCTTGTAAGGAGTATAGAACTGATCTTACCCATGCATAATCATCTACTGGTAATTGGCCATCATTCTTTGGCTCTTGATTGTTTAAGATATAACATTGGCTGCCCACTGAAATGACCCTAAATAAGATGAGTGAAAATGCAGTACATTCCGGCATATGGACATATTCACCTGTCAGCTATGAGAACACCCCACCAGGCCCGTCTCCTTTCTTCCAGCTCAATCCAAGTATTCTTCATGTACAATTAGTTGGGTTTGCATTTCGCGAATGGAGACGGAGAATAGTGTTACCGTGCGACCAAGCATTTGTATAGCTTCGGGATTGTTATTAATTCCCAAAAGATTACCATATCTCACGCACCAGCCAACAGACATCCATGCGGCCGGATATATAGCCTGACCGTATTCAAACCACACTATAAGCAAGGCAGCTTGAAGCATAACCAACGAGACAGCTCCGGTAGCCTCTAGAAGGGCAAGAAATCGCTTAGCCGATACGTAAACAGGATTTTGCGAGCTTTCAATGCCGTCTTGCGGTTTTGATATAATTAGTTTCATGCAGAGGAAGAGTAGTGCGAGGTCTGGACCAGCTTCCCACAGAGGATTTGTCATATTCCTAGTCATTCTCTTTTGCGAGACAATCGGCATCCATTTGTGAATTGTGGAAAAGTACTCGCTAATCACGGCCTGTATAGACTCGCCATCTCCTAGGAGCTCTAGCGCATCCTATTAACCAAGACATTAGCTCTTGAAAATAAGTACAGTTTGGACTACATGTGGACGCAAATCAATCATCCAAGAGAGGAAGGAATAAAAGAAAGCACAAATAATCATGCAGTTAAGACAATAAGGCTACAATTAGATGTGCTTACCATCGGGATCTCTATCGATGGCTTTGGTATCGCAAACCTTATATAAATCAGTGATCCAGAGCATTAAGGTACGTAGAATGAACACTTACCCTCCAGTTTTAAATGACACGCTGTCAAGGAAGGCAATCGCAGGAAATCGATTTTGCAGAGTATGCCACGGCGCCTCCTGAGGAGGTACGTACGTCGACACAGATTGCCCCAGAGGCTCCGAACCCGATAAACCGCCAGCAGAAGGCGTAGCATACGCTGTTTGGGTACTCGCCAAGCCATTTCCTCCATTCAATCTCGACTCAAGCTCCAAGAGCTTCATCCGCAGGGCATGAAAGTCTTCAGAGGTCGGTGGAGGGGTAGCATCCGAGTAATCACAGTGCCGGTTCATTCGTGCGCACAATGCGCATGCAGGTAGCGTCTTGCTGCACTTTCGCTTCTGTTTTCGGCAGGAGAGACATGCTTGATTTGCTTTTGGAATGTTGGGCTCCTGCATCCCGCTAGGGCTCTCATACATGGACATGATTCCTAGTCATGGAGGAAGCGTGCCGTAGCGTCAGCAGTTGCTTGAATTTAATTCTCCACAGGTCTTTCACGCTTTCGTTTCTGATGTGAGAATTATTAGCTGACTTTTGAGGGCATCGTGACCTATCCATCGAAGTGAGAGAAGATAACAATGCTTGGGCTCGAACTTACATGCGAGGTATCTGGAGTTGTATTCTATCAAAATGATGTGAACAAGCGGCCGACACGGCCGCGTTTATGGGGTTGACGTAGACACGGCCGCTTGTGCGACACTACTCGTGATCGCTTAGAAGCCCCACCCCCCTTTCCATTCTCGATTTTATTCCTTATGCTCTATTGTTGTCTTCCAGTAGATCGATATTGTTTACATGTCACCGAGTCGCACTGGGCAAAGCATGCTAATGAAATTAATATATGCTATGATTTGCTCTTTGAGAGCCAAATACATGAAACGCTAAATGCTATGCAAGAAATACCCTGACAGAATTATACTGGGGTATCTATATTCTCTAAAGGCACGTAGCCTGCCTCTCCCCCCCCTTTCTTTCTACTGACAAAACTGGCAAGGTCTGAGGCCTTGCCTACCAAACCACCTATCCCCCATCCCTTGCCTCTCTTCTTTAGACCTCCCTTCTCTTGTAGTAGTGCCTCGTCCATCCATTTAGGTCTCTTCCAAAACTTCAACAATAGACTGCTGCATACAACACTGACACTACTGGCTGCCATAGCGGCTCCTGCGGCCATAGGATGAAGATGCCACCCTAGAGGCAAAAAGAACCCCATTGCGAATGGCAGTCCAATGACGTTATATAGGCAGGCCCAAGTGAGATTTAGCTTGATGCGATTAAAGATGGATCGTGCGAGTTGGATGGATGCAGGTACATCCATTAGGTCATTTGGCCGCATGAGGACAATATCTGCCGCCTCCATGGCCACATCTGTGCCCGATGCCATTGCAATACCAACGTCTGCGGTGGCCAACGCAGGTGAATCGTTGATACCATCACCGACCATTCCAACGCATTCGCCTTGCTGCTGGAATCGGCGGATAATATCTTGTTTCTGATCCGGTGATACACCAGCGTATACATTTTCAGGGGGTATGCCGACAATGCTAGCAACAGCAAGAGCTGTAGATCGCTGATCACCAGTGACAATTGCCGTCTTAATGCCCATGCGATGGAGAGCTGCAATTGTTGGTCGAGCGCTGTCTTTAACAGTATCGGAAAGACATAGATGCCCTGCATAAGAGCCATCAATGGCAACAAAGATATTCGTGGTTCCAGCAGAATGTCTTTTTGAGGACAAAGCAGCTAAGATGTTGGTTTCCTCGGAGGCGTTAAACTCTTCAGCAGGTACATCGACATTATTGTCGCGGAGGAACTTAATGCTACCGATCAATACTCGGTATCGTGTTCGCTCTGCATTGGTGGCAGGTTCCACGAAGGCACTAATGCCCTTGCCAACGATAGCTTGGAAATCACCGACACTACCGTCAATTGCCTCTTCAGAGCCCAACCCAAGCTCCTCCTTCGCACCAGTCAAGAGAGCTTTCCCGATGGGGTGTTCGCTACCCATCTCTGCCAAGCCAAGGGCTGACCACCAAAGTTTTCTCCTCCATTCATTGTTCTCCCAAGTTGGCACGAGTTTGGACTTGGAGACTATCATCTTGCCAGCTGTTAATGTCCCCGTCTTATCGAGCACGATTTGGCTGATCTTTGTAGCAGTCTCCAGGGCCGCACCGCCTTTCACTAGAATACCATTCTCCGCACCAATACCTGTGCCAACCATGACTGCTGTAGGTGTCGCAAGGCCCAAGGCACACAGGGCAAGCAAAGACAATTACTGATATGCACAGCTTGACACAGACCATGAACTTGCCGCCACTCGCTGCATCAACAAATATTTTTGGTGGATTCGAGAGGACGTGGCTGAGAATCATCCATGTGATGAACGTCAGGAGGCCAAGCAACAGAATCATGGGGACAAAGTAGCCCGCAATCATGTCGGCTATGCGCTGGATTTGAGCCCGCGTTGTCTGGGCGTCCTGAACAAGCTTAACAATTTGACTAAGTTGAGTGTCCCTGCCTGCCCTTGTGACACGGAAGTCAACCCTACCGGCGCCATTAACAGTGCCTCCAATCAGAAGACTCCCTTTCCGCTTCTGGACTGGCATGGCCTCGCCAGTAATCATGCTCTCGTCGACATATGTCTCGCCTCTTGTAACTGTGCCATCGGCGGGGATCTTGTCCCCAGGTCGAAGAATAACTATGTCGCCCACTTGGATAAGTTCTGTGGGAATGACCTTTTCCAACGCTGAAGCACCCTCTCGAGATGATTCAGGTTTTGCCTCTGTTGATTCGTTTACGGGAACCTCCCAACCTTCAGCAGCCTTCTCCGCTGCAATAGGATCAGCATAAATTGTCGCCATCGATGGAGCTAGTGACATAAGACGAGAAAGTGCCTTTGATGTTTGCCCCTTAGCTCGATTCTCCAAGTAGCGACCAAGTGTGATGAAGGTGATAAGCATGCTACTTGTATCAAAAATGGTGCTAGGCCGGCTGTGAGGAGGACAGAAAATAGAGACGGCCATAGCGGCAACGCTGAAAAAGAATGCCGCTGAAGTCCCCATGACAACGAGTACATCCATCGTAGGCGAACCATGTTTCATCGATTTCCACGCAGAGATGTAAAAACGCTTGCCAATGCCAAATTGGACGGGTATTGTGAGAACTAAACAAATAATGTCACCAAGGTGTAGACCAGGGAAAAATACCACCAGACTCCCGAAGTCCACCGCAGGGATCAACATAGGAATCACCATGCCAATGATGAGCACGGGAATGGCAAAAGCTAGTGAAGTCCGGAAAGCATCACGCCATTCGGTGATTTCTTTGGTCTTCGCGAGCGATTGGAGTTGAGCGTTATTGTCATCATTGTCCGCAACAAGAGCATTATAACCTCGTGCTTCGATAAGCTCAACGAGGGCTCGAAGTCCAGTAACATTTGGTTGGTGTGATATGTTCACCCGAGAAGTAGCAAGGCTAACACTAGCTGAATTAACTCCAGGCATGGTCTGAAGTTCGGTTTCGAGCGCTGACGCAGCCGCAGCATCCTTGACTCCGAAGATCTTGAATTGAGCGGTTGCGGAGGCAGATGATTGACTCGAGGTTGTGAACTGTGTTGATATTATCCGTGCATCAAAGCCCCTGTCTTCTATGATTTCGACGATCTTCTCAGTGGACAGCTTAGATGGATCATGGACGACCACTGCCCGTTCTGCCAAAAGGCTGATATTGAACTGCACCAAACCATCTAAGTCCTTGAACCCGCCTTCAACAGCAGAGGTACATGCTCCGCAAGTCATGCCTTCGATGGCGACAGTTGTTGTGGCTGCGTCTCCAGGATTTCTGTTCCTAGTCTTCAGATTTTTGTTGGCAACAATGGCCAGTGATTCCAGCACAGTTGCTCCAAACCCTCGACCTTCGATGATTTCGGCGATTTGCTCGGCCGTTAAGATAGATGCATCGTGTTCCACCACTGCTCTCTCTGAGAGGAGCGATATACTGAAGTGTTTAACACCAGGCACATCCTTGAACCCGCCTTCAACAGCCGACGTGCACGCACCACATGTCATGCCTTCAACTGCCAGCGTCGTTGTATTAATCGTTTCGGTATCTTGCTCTTGGCCCTCTTCGCCGTCGTCATGTAGGTAGCCGTTCCGGTCAAACAAGGGTGATGGGAGATCTGTCGCAAGAATTTCTGCGTCGAATCCTCGATCCTCGATGATCTCCTGAATCTTCGCAGCCGTGACCTTCTCCGGATCGTGCAGAATAACCGCCCTCTCCATAACCAGGCTCACTGACACATTGCCAACTCCATCGACGCCCCTGAACCCGGACTCCACGGCTGACGTGCAGGCGCCGCAAGTCATGCCGCCGACCTTCACAGTTGTGGTAGCCATATGCGCCGGAGTCGTCGGATTTGCTTTTGAGTCTAACTGTAGCCCTCTGGATGCCACTCTCAAGCCTGGGGGAGCCATCGGGGGCAGTCCTGCTACGGTGTCCGGCAGGCAGCTTGGCTGGGAGGGAGATGGGATTTTCAATAGTCTCGGATTCCGTGATTGTGTTGGTCAGCTTCACTGTCAGCTATATCAAATGTAGTTGTCAGCAAGTTGCCGCAGCATAAGACAAGCCAGCCGTCCACAAAGCCGCACATAACAAGACGTACGTAAACTGTGGTTCTGAGCAGAAGACCAGCTTCTATTCTGCGAGGTGTTGGGAGGTTGTATATGCCGTCGGCGTTCTGTGGCTTCTAGTTAAACAGAATCGGACTGTTGCATCGGTAAAGCGGCGGGAACGTCGGCACTATTTGAGGGATTATCGGCGACCATTAATGCAACTGCATCACACGCACACGCGATAACATGTACTGCAAATTAATAATTGTTGTTGTGCTGGAGAATCTGAGAAGCTGATGAGCAGATAACAGAATGGAAGACAAAGGATCGCGGCAAGGCTGGACGCAGCAGAATGGATGACACAGGTTATTATACCTGTTTGGGACTTCGGCGGCGCTAGAGCCAGGAGAATACGCGGTCTCAGGACCAGCAATACCAGCGCAGTTAAGCCTTGGAAAAGGCCCAAGCTCATCAGAGTTCGTGTTCCATATTTGGACTGGTCTATATGCGTGGAGTAGATTTAATTGCCTTTGGTATATATAAGTTCCAGCCAGAATTGCTCGGATAGAGAAGTAGATGATGCCTCAAGGGAGGCTGCTGCCTCCTATGTATCTCTCACTCGACGCGAACTGCCCCTTCTCCGCTCCAAGTACATAGATATCGCATGGAAGACTTGAGGGCACACGCCGACGCGTAGTATCCCTACCAAGGGGCATGTTCCCAGGCAGACCTCAAACATCGCCGCGTCGGCCTTCTGTCTACCGAGATCTCGCTTACGATTAGATCAAACCATTCTGATACTCCAAAGGATACGGCTCTAACTGACACTTTTCAATCTACCCCCGTTTCTCAGCATAGACCGTGTTTCACGAAACGAAACACAGTGACCGCTACGTCCAGCTGAGCCGCCACTGGTGATTTATTCAGCGCGTCGGAATTAGTTCGATCTCGGTAAAGGCTTGTTGGTTCCTGTGCAAACTGCACCCTTGGACCAGCAGGCATCAGGTCTAACCAGAGCTTAACCAGTTCACCATCAGGTCACAAGATGGAGCAGACCAGAGCCCTGAATGCCTTGGAAGTCAGCAGTCCTTCATCCTACACAGGCTTCGTATGAATCAATGCTAACCTTCGCAGCCTTTCCTTGCCCTCACAAAGTCAGCCTCGTCTCCCCGCGCGGCTGCAGATCTCATCAGCAGAGCCACCTCACATCCCAACACCTTTATATTCGCAGAGTTACTGCAGGCGCCGCAGATCCAAGCCCTGGCCAATGCCCCTCCTGAGCAAGCCTCGTACCTCTCCCTTCTCAAGATCTTTAGCTATGGAACCTACAACGATTACACAAACACTTCCAACCTCCCTCCTCTAAATCCGCAACAGATCCTAAAGCTCCGCCAACTATCCTTCCTCACATTAGCCAGAGACCCCATTAACCTGAGCTATGGCAACCTCCTCCGCAAGTTGGGCCTAGAGACCCAACGGGAGCTGGAAGACTTAGTCATCTCCGCCATCTATGCCGGTCTCGTCTCCGGCACCCTGGACCCTTACCACCGCGTCGTCTGCCTCTCCTCCGTGTCCCCGCTCCGCGATCTCCCTCCAGCCTCCATCCCATCCATGCTCAGAACGTTGGATGCGTGGTCCTCGCGCTGCGTCTCCACCCTAGCTGAGCTGGAGAAGCAGATAGAAAGTGTCAAGGCCGAAGCCCTCAAACGCAAAGAGTCTATAAATCGTGAGCGCGAGGAACTGGACAAGGCCACTTCGTTAGAGAAGCAGGGCGAAGGAAAGACGTTAGATAAGAGTGGACAGGGCGATCTATTTGCTCACTTGACTAGGAAGCTGGGCGCCGGTGCTGCGTCGAAACGCGGGAATGGTGGGTTGGACAGGGAAGACAGTGATGATATGGATTTAGATGATGACGATGATGATTTCGTTGAGCCTAAAGAATCAAGAGCCGCTAAGAAGAGAACCTTCTTTGGGAAGTCATGATATAATCCAGGGAGGTTCTAGTATTGACCTTGAAGGGCTTACGGAGCAAAGCATTGCATGGGTAGTTTGTAAGGGCATAACTAGATCACTTGCAGCATTGGCTCAGATCATAGCAGAAAGATCGCATTGGAGGGTATTTTACACTAATGCTGAGACACTATCAAAAGCATCCTGAAAGTAACCTTGACCCATTGTACTCATATGGTTGAAGTTTGTGGGAAGATCAACCATTAAACTCCGTGCTTGTCAGTCATCAACTAACAATCCTCGTAATCGCCTGAACGACTGTAGCCTGAACGCCAATACCGAATGCACTAAATTAAATCACGCTCATGAAAGTCTCGCAAAGCTTCGCTACAGTCTCTTTCCAGGAACGAAGACGAAAAGAACCACGCAAGCAGCATCAATAAGAACCACAGCCGCAAGAGCCATGAGGGCACGCCTATTGAGCAGCTTTCCAACATACGGCTCTTTAATGCGAACAAAGTTCATAAAGGTGTACTCGCTAAAGCCTGCAAGAGCCAACAGAGGGTCGAGAGCGTACTGGTGAGAGACGAGGCAGTAGACAGCGATCGTGAATGGGAGAAGGACCTATCGAGATGAATGTCAGCACCAATTTCCGTACTCAAGGAATATCAAACTTACCCATATTCGAGTATGACGAGGATAGTTGAGGAAGATTAGAGTAAACGCAACCCAGAAGGCAGAAAAGATAGCAAAGAGGCCGATGGCCAACCTCATAATCATGGAAGGTGGGACGAGATTGCCAAAAGCCTTCATCCGCAGGAATCCAGGGAAGGCATCACGTTCCATGGCTTGGAAGACGTAGTCTTTAGCAGCGTCAAAGACCTCTGGGTCGTCACGGCCGCGCTCCTCAATGCAGACAGTAATGTCATGGGTAATGGCATGAGGAAGAACAATCTCACGCTCAGCTCCTGGGAGGAGAAAGGTGTAGAGGATTTTCTCTGCAGATGCTCTGATATCCGCCCTGGCAACAGTATGGGCAGGAGAGTTGGAATCGGAATTGGGGTCGACCTGGCTGCTCATGAAGCTTCGTCGAGCTTGTCGCTCATGGGAGTGTGTTTTGCGGGAGCCCGACTGTTGGGAACCAGCGCTACCAGACAGTGAGGTTTTGAGAGCAGCTCCAACGGTGTTGTCCTCGCGAAGAAATGCAGACATCTGAGCATCCTGGTTCCTCTCCTTCTCAGTTGCGAGCTTGGATGGTCCCGCTAGGGGGTGATTCATATCGCCCAAGCCTTCTAGGATGGCTGACGAATGCTTGGACTGACCCTTATCACCCTCAGGAGTACCGATCATGACCGATCTGCGAAGCTCTCGAACATAGTGCCTGCAGAGGGACATGTGCTGGGCGACGTCAAGCCTAGGAAACAATTATTATGAGGTTCACATAGAGATAGGTAACGTAAGCTCTTGAGAACGCACCAGAAGTCTAAGTAGTCTACTGATCTCTGCTGATCACGCATGTAGATGTAGAACGAGTAGAGATCCACTGGAGGAAGTGTTCGCCTACTGAGGACCTCGAACATCGTGGGCAGACGGTTTCGGATGATGTCCGGTCCAGGAGACGGCGATTTTGTTTCTGCCATGTTGGAGGTGCAGCTCGGGGCGAGGAAGGAGGTGAAGTAGAGACAGTCGTTGCGCGAAGTTGAGAGTGAATTGAGCGCGTTTGAAGGACAGTTGAGCGTCACGGGATCAAACCACTTTCCAGTAGTGAATCTTGTTTCCCTGAATTTGAACAGCCTGGGGGGTGAGTGAGACTGCTAGTCTCCAGCCCAATTGTGGCCGACACAACAGTTGAATTGGTGTTTTCAAGATCGTCAACCTCCTGGATTTCCTAGGTGATACTCTCGTTTCGCCCATCCTCATATTAAGGTTCCACACCAGGCATGTAAGGCACCAACTCGCTTAATTTTCACACTTCTGGGCACACACATCGATTTTGATTTAATTTCTAGAGTTAAACGACAGAACCATCCACAACAAGTCGCGACACTCTCCAGTACGTTTATCTCTTAGGGAATATTCTTCAGTAGGCTCTAGAAGATCGGGGCCACCTAACACATCACAGATATGTCGACGAAGACTAAGAAGCCTGCGGCCAAGGCCACCCGATCCGCGATTGCTGATGTCGTTGCGCGCGAATACACCATCCACCTCCACAAGAGGGTACGTTGAATATACTGGAAGATAGAATGAAGGGAGAAGTACTGATAAAATTTCGCAGCTCCATGGCGTCACATTCAAGAAGCGGGCTCCACGGGCCATCAAAGAGATCAAAGCCTTCGCAACAAAAGCAATGGTACAGCCACCCTCCACTAAGATTACAAGCCCAAGAGGAGACTGGCACTACAATGCTAATATTGAAAAATTTACAGGGTACATCAGACGTCCGTCTCGATCCCCAATTGAACAAGAAGGTGTGGGAGGCTGGTATCAAGGGTGTTCCGTTCAGACTACGTGTACGAATCTCGAGAAAGCGTAACGACGAGGAGGGTGCCGTGCATAAGCTATACAGTTACGTTCAGGCCGTTAATGTTAAGGACCCGAAGGGGCTGCAGACTGCTCTTGTTGAGGATGCGTAGGCGATCTTTCTTCGTGGCATAAATTGGGTGGAGTTCGCATTCTGCTGGCTAGCTTCTGAATGAAAAGGTCTACCTTCGCACCTCATGTTTGGCTGGCCTGTATCTGGCTGGATGCAGTGGAGCTTGCATTTGTGTGCGCGTTGTGTAACGTCGAATTGAAATATTGTGATTGGGACCTCAACACACTAGCCTTTCAACTTCCTCTAGCCACCATCAAAAGCTATTCACGGTCTAGCCAGAAGCCAGAAATCTGGAAGCGGAAGTATTATTTATCTGCAGAAAATCTCCTTCAGGTGAGCGGAGAACGCCCATGTTCAGTCAGGATGCTATCTCGCTTCAATTCCATTCCAATTTACAAGGTAATTGTTCTACTACAGTGTCTGTCACAAGTGATCTTCTACGAAAGAGCTGGCACAAACCATTGAATCAGCAGTCTCCCCGTGCTTGAATTCTATTCAAGTATTGTGAAGCAATTCAACGCTCTCCAATGCGTAAATTAGAACGAGTGACCGGAATCCATTACTCCTTAACCTACTACCTTGATAATGCAACAAAAACGAGCTCAAGAGACCATGGGGCTGTCTACACCCTTACGCATCTTGGCACCATCATTATGATATCCTGCGGCTTGCTTTCGACCATTCCCCCTTCACTCGTCATCGATGTCGCGGTGCCTGCTCAAAACCTTCCTCTTGAATTCAACGGCGTCCTTGTCCCAGAGCTCTGCAGCCTCCCCGTTCAACGGTGAGGCGCTATGTACGGTCAGCACAGATAATTAAATACGACGAGACAAACTCACTTGTTTGGCTCTCCGAGCAAGCTCTGCAGGCTCAGAAGAACAGTTTGGATATTATATGCAGCAGTCCACTTGTCCTTTAGGATATCCAAGCAGATTCTTCCCGAGAAGTCCACATTGGGGTGGTAGATCGGAGTCTTGAAGAGGACAGTGGGAGGGGCGTATGGGTAATTGGAAGGAAAGGCGAACGATAGCTTGAAGGTAAGGCCGGCGTAAGGCGTATCGTCAGGACCTTCAATAGTTGCGGTCCACGAGAGAAGGTTACCGTCAGCGGAAGGGAAAGCGGATATGCCAGGGGCCGACGAGGTCATCAGTTGCATCAATTCGGTTTGTAAACTGCCTTGAGGTCAGCGTGTGAGGAAGGCAAACGAGAACAATTGACACCAACCGTTTGGTCGTGCTCTGGGCATCTGCAGCCCGACGAGGGGCGCCCAGTTTTGCGGCTTGCGCCGGGGGAAGGCTACCGGGTGCTGAATTCTGTGTATCCTCCATTTCATAGTTCATGGTGAGAAGTAAGATGTGAGGTGCAATGCAGCGAGGGGAAGTCAGGATCGCGAGGAAATCAAGGAATGGAGACAATGACGTTTCGCCGAATAGCAATAACTCAAAGCAGCAGCAGCGCAAAAAGCAAGAGGCTGGAAGCAGAGGGCAAAGGCAAGAGATTGGGGTTGCGGTTGGTCTTGTAGATACTTAAGAGGTGAGAGCTGGTGGTGGCGTCTTTCTTATTTACTCGGCCTCATGGCATGTTCCTCCGTTCCCCAGGACAACGCGCAAGGCTGACAAGACCGCCTGCCATACCCGCCAATCAGCGCGCACTAGGCGACGCGCCTTGAAACCCGCACGCGATCATAACACAACTCATTGGATTTGGGTAGAAAATTGAGCTGGTTTGGTTGTGGTCGACAGACCATCTTTGGACATGGTAAGTAGACTCAGCATAAGTATGATAGTCGAGACAGACGTTTTCAAGTCGTTCCTTATATTTGCTCATGCATCTCACGCACTACCCATGACAAGGCTAACAAATCTTCCCATGCAGTCTCAACTGGACCCTCTTCCTGGCGACCTGCCTTTCCGGATCATATCAAAGACAATTGGGAGAGGAGCATATGCCTCGTATGTCTTGGCTTATGATTAAGTGTGAAGGGTGCTGATACCTGCAGGATAAAGAAGGCCATACCACCGGCAGCGTCAAATCCCGTCTTTGCCGTCAAATTCATCCATAAGGCATACGCTGTCAAGCATGGCCGGATTTCCGCAAAGCAGATTGCTATGGAGGTATCCCTACACTCCCACGTTGGCCAGCATCCCAATATCATAGAGTGGTTTGCGACCGGAGAGGATCCAGTATGGAGATGGATCGCTATGGAATACGCTGAAGGTGGGGACTTGTTCGACAAAATCGAGGCAGACGTTGGGGTCAGCGAGGATATCGCCCACTTCTATTTCACTCAGTTGATCAGTGGGGTGAGCTACATGCACTCGAAAGGTGTGGGACACAGGGATATTAAGCCAGAAAATATTCTCCTTTCCGATACGGGCAACCTCAAAATCGCCGATTTTGGTCTGGCTACTCTCTTCGAACATAACGGGCAGACAAAACTCAGTACCACGATGTGTGGCAGTCCTCCGTATATTGCTCCCGAGGTCATTACCTGCTCAAAGAATCCCCAGAATAAGAATTCCAAGGCACCTGGCTATGCAGCGAACCTTGTCGACATATGGTCCTGTGGCGTCGTTCTCTTCGTCCTGCTGGTGGGCAATACTCCGTGGGATGAGCCAACTTCCTCGAGCTGGGAGTTTCAGGAATTTAGTCGCACAGCAGGCCGAAGTACAGATGACCTATGGCAAAAGCTCCCCGCATCTGTTCTATCTCTGCTGCGGGGTATGCTGAATGTAGAGACACACAATCGATATAATTTTGAGCGTATTAAGCTTCATCCTTGGTATACGAGGAAGAATCCCCTCCTCACCCAAGATGGAAAGATGGCGGACCCTCTCGGCATGGCAGCCCAGATGCTAGAGAATCTGCACATCGATTTCAGCCAGCAGCCCGCAGCCTCACAGCGAAACCCCCGCCAGAGCCAGGACACCATGGATCTCGATTCCGAGGACCAGAACCCGAGATTTGCGCTTACACAGCCCGAAGCACCCATCAATGATATTATGTTTGACTGGGAACGACCTCCTCGAATCAATGCTGGGGCGTTCAGTTCTACGCAACCGACGAGGGCTGGTGATGCCAGTCTGCACTCCAGGTCCACAAGTCCGTCTGGCCTCAGTTCTCTTGCCGACGAACCTAGCATGAGCCAGTTCGCCCCAGCGCCTACCGTCCCAATGAGCCTGACCCAACACGCCCAACGTTTCCGAGACATCGTCCCCAGCTACTCACTTACTCGCTTCTTCTCGCACCTCAATGCGTCCCACCTTTTGCAGATGCTGAGCGCTGCTTTGCACCAGCTCAACGTGCCCACTCCCCCTGCTCCTCAGATGCAGTCCCGAAATCATGCCGCGTGGTTCAAGGTTAAAACCGTGGACGGCAGACAGTGTGGCCTAATGGGTGACATTATCATCGACACGTATATGACTGGAGAGGCGGAACTCCTTGAAGTTCGATTCGTTAAAGTCAAGGGTGATCCCTTGGAATGGCGACGATTCTTCAAGAATGTAGTAGTACTATGTAAGGACGGGGTTTATATCCCTGGTGGGTAGCATTGAGGAGATCAGCATTGGACTTAGGATCTTAGGCTATTAGGAAATGGTCAAGGGCGTTTTATAGAGAAAGCATTGGATCCTATCATGATCATGAAAATATGAGCCTTCTTGAATCACTTTTTGTGATTGGTGCCAGGCATGATGTTGCCACGCTACTTCAGCTCGCTTCGATCTTTTAAGTGGGCCAAAAGTGCATGATTTGACCACTCGACTCGACTCTGTCGCCTCACTTTGAGCATGAGGAGTCTCAGGATGAAAAAAAGGAAGCGTATCTAATAAACACACTATATTGAAATCTAACTTGAACTTTGCTTCTTGAATGGGACGCTTTGTAGGGATAATGCATGATTTCCGTCTTTCCAGTCAAACGACGTGGTATATGTGCCATCAAGTGATAAAACTCCTGAAAAAAGCTCACAAGTATGCTTACTAACCCAGAGCAACGCCGCCGTTCTTAAACCAAGAACAGATAAGAAAGAGATTCGTTCACTCATGCCCATAATCTATATTGTGTAGCCTTTCGACGCGGAGGGAACGACCAGTCAAACCCAACCTGGATTGAAACCAGCGGTCTCCAGGTACTCTCCCTGCGGGCCCGGGCTCTGGTTACAGCCATCATGGCGGTGGCCTCTTAAAGTTCCAAGTTTCACGTCTATGACTCTGCCTCGATCATTTAGAAAATGATTCAGGTTAGCTTTCATTTCGCACAGCCGGAGGTAGCCACTTCCAGCCCACTTGTCGATGATTCCGACGATAGCATGGAATCCATCCGTATGCCCTCCATGCGATCTAGCAGTAAATCCACACTGAATAAACAAGTAACAGTGGACTAGTTCATGCAAGAAGGCTGAGAGTAGCAGTCGTCGGTCATAGTCCGGATGCTTAAGAATTGGCTCGGAGAGCACAATGAGTGTTTCATATCCGCCCTGAGCTGCTTCCCTTAGGGCCGTCGTGCCGATCAATTCAGTCTCGAACCGTGGTTGCGAGGGATTTGACCACTCCCACCTGACTCGACCAAAGAGTACACCACCAAAGAATACCGAATCCGCTAGCTTCAATATTTTGTGGAGGACCTCATCTTCGACTGGAAAAGGATTTTTAATCAGATATCTGATCAAGTTCCGCAGCTGCATTGCGTGCTGGTCATGAGGCGGTAGGGACTTGAAGTGCATTTCTACTCTGTGAGCTGCTTCTGCGTCACAGCGGGTGAACGTATAGTTATGGCGTGGTTCGAAAGAAGCATCTGAGATGATCGAAGATCCTGATGAAGTGCGTTCCATTCGAATGCTGCCTGTGTGCTGGAGTGCCGTATCTAGAGATGATGCCCGACCATATGGAACCGTTATTGCCACCGGCACCGCTTGCTCTGGTGGTGGTTGCATCCGTTGCTGTGGTATTGAACGTGGTGAGGAACGGTATTCCCCCCACTCGACAGGAAGTCGCCGAGATGAGGACTCGCGGCGACGGGCCAAAGAAATCGCTCTTCTAACATGTCTGTATCTCTTGGAGATCGGTCTGTTATCTCTGGCTTGTTTAACAGGCCCAGCCATGGGAAAGAGACGATATGAGAAATGCAGTACACAACACACCCTCAGCGGAGGAGGGGAACCATGGACCAGACGCAGTTCCGTATGAATGGCAGCTATTTGGCAAGAAATTATGTAGCCAGATCGAAAATGACAGTATATAGCCGCAGAGGGCGGAAAGTAAGGCTGACAAGAGCAACGCAGGTCGGCGCGAAATAGTGGAACACAGGGAGATAGAGCAAGAGTGAGAGAGAGAAAGAGAGGATTGGAGTTAACATTCAGCGATCGCTCAGAAAGAGCGGGACTTGATACTCCCTGCGAAAAAGCCCGTCAAATATGCACAGGTTGGTAGCATTGTTGAATTGTTTGGTGGGTTTGTCCTGGCGGCCGCAGCGCCTGCGCAACTATTGAATCACGGGGCGATCCAGGACAAGCTTCGTGTCTGTGCCACTCAACAGAAGGCATTTAGAGCCAAAGGACGTGAACATTCCAAGCGGTGAGCCATGCTGTCGCTTGCCAGAGGCCATCTAGCGGTCGGGTCGGGAATCATGGCATGTACACGTTGGGGAGACTGGCGCCTTGAAATTGATTGGATGTGAAGCTCGGATCGCCTCCTCGCTTGTTGTCCGTCCCGAATGCTTGGAGTGAGGCGACTTAGCGATTCTCTCTCCATGCCGGAAAATAATGGAAGAGACGTTATGGAAACTCTAGGCATCCCGGGATCTCCGCTGGATGTTCCGTATATGTCCACGATGCGGCCCACGTAGCGAGTGAGTGAGGAAACGAGGCTGGCGGCGGCCGTGCTCCACGTCCAGCTGTCAACTTTCTAGTACGGGGCAAAGCAACCTGCTAAGCACCAAGACCGTCGGCCAACAGGTAGAGCTGCGCCTTACGGATGTCAACCGCCTTACTCTCTCAGAATGGACAAGAAAGATCCTAGATTTAAGTATCGGTCATGCCTCGATGTCATGCTGTCAAGCCGGGCCAAAGATGTTTACGCCAGAACCAACGACAGGAGGTGTGGGGAATGGGGAGTCGAATTGATAGCATAATGTGAAATTGGACAAGAGATCTGATGGGATCTGCACAATGGACGATTGTAGAAGCCAGGCTAACCTCTCGGTGCCCTGTGTCCTGTGTCCTGTGTCCTATGTCCTGTGTCCCGTGCCCCGTGTCCGGCATCGCAGCAGCTCATTCTCCAGGACAGATGCAAGGTCGCCAGCGCGTCAACGCCTCTTGGGGTCCTCCGCAGCTGCTTGTTGGCAAGACAATCTCATTCAAGAGAACTCACTTCCTCACAACCCGATGCCGAGACCCCTAACGTACCTCACCTCGTTGGCTTGGTGTTCCAACGCTCGGCGCATCGTCCTGGAATAAATTCGTTCCTCTCGTTCTAAACGAGCCTCTTCGGCTGTCTTAGCAGCATGCTCAAAGCTTTCCGCTGAGAACCCCGGCTTGCTCGAAAAGCTTAAAAGTCCTATCTTCTCACCCGTCCACAGGATCAACTCGCCTTTGTTTTCCAGAATTTTGATGACGATGTCGCCAGATCCAGAATCCATGTACGAATCTCCGAGAGTGCCAAAGATCCCACGTGGGGCTCCAACACTGCCATCAGCCGTGTTCCATCTCCTAGCTTCTGTAAAACCGTCTCGCTCCATCCATTTTAAGTTTCCACCACCATCGGAAATTACAATCTGAGTGCCATGGTTCAATACACTCAGGAGTTTCGAGCTCGAGGACGTTTGTCGATTCTTCGTCGCCGAGTTTTGCAATGTACCACCAGTGGTCGTTCCGGTCGAAGTTGGCTTCCTCTCAGGATATGGAGATAGTCCATACATCTCCAACGAACCCTTGCTATTATACTCACCGCAGGCAATCAAAGTCTTCCCGGGCCGTGTTTTTGCTTCTAAAACTTGATCCATAGACAGCTCGCCTTGTCTAGCGAGGTCTTTCTCTAGCGAGGAGAACGGATATGGAAGAGATGTCATGCTGCACAACCGGGCACCAGAATGGATAGTACCTCTTAATTTCGGGAACGTTCGACGTTCATAGTTTAGAATGCTAGGAAAACGCCCCGCAACGTATATTTCACCACTGCCGCTCAATTCGTCCCCAAATAGTGGTAAATGGAGAATACTTAACGGTCCCGGTTGATACAAATGGGTAGAAAGTGAGATCGGTTCTGGTTTGCGTATGCCGGGATACATTTGAGATCCAGCGTTTCGGCGGGATGGCCCCATGCCAGTGATTGTGTCAAGCTTCTCAGAGTTTCCAAACACCTTACCAGCAGGGCTTCTAGATCGCGTGTCATGAAGGTGTAGAGACAGATTCGTCCCTACGGTCAAGGGAGTTGGGAAGTTGGCCTTTGATAAAGCGGTAATTGAGAAGGGAAAATTCTCTAGTCTTATGGTCGAAAGAGTCTCAAGATCGATTTCGACAAGGGCTTTGAATACATTAGCTGCATTGCTCAAGTGGATGGGACAATAATGTGCTCTAATCTGCCACTTGGATGACTGTCTATCGACCTCAAGGAACAAATCAAATAAAGGAATGAACCATCAACGACTGCAAAAATATAAAGGCGGGGAAAGGGAGGGGGGGTTCGTACTACTCTGTACAGCAACATATGCTCTATTTCGGAAATTATCAATTGATATGCACTCCGTTACTCCTGTGCTCACCATTTTTGAGCGCCTGCCAGGCCCGGCTTGAGCATGGGGATCAACCGATAGAATTCCGGGCTTGCTCCTCTGCCAAATAGCACCCTTACGGCCTCTAGTACCATTGATGTCCCAGAGACACAAGCTGCCATCGTCCAAAGGTGCAACAGCAAACGTTGATTCGACATCAGTTGGTTGAGTATAAAGCGCAACTCCACGCACCTCGAGATACTCTCGCTCTGGGCTCTCTCGATTGCGGGGCTGTTGTAACCAACTGGTAGAGATTGGAGCATGCCGTGTTATGTATTCATCATACCAATTAACCTTCTCGCCTGGAAAAACAGGATCCCAGTTGGCGCGAATTCGTACTTTCTCATTCGATAGGGCCTTAAGATCGAGAGCTTCTTTGCGAGGCTTAACCTGCCTCAACTCCCCCAACCCGCTACCATCCGCCAATGCTCGTGCAAGATCACGAATTTGCGAATCCTCGCTTTGCCTAGGTTGCGCTAGGATCTCGCGGCGACGGCGAATGTGCTCCAAAAAGGATGATTCCAAGAAACTTTGTTCGCGCCAAAGGGCATCATCTCGGCCAAGTTCGAGAAGTCTCTTACAAACGAGCTGGAGATTAACTATGGCCAGAGGATTCAGAACTGGACGCAGACTTAAATGTTAGCACGCGGATGAAAACCCTCACAAAAATGAGTTTGAAGAATGCTAGACCAAGCCAACATACACTGCGCGACATGGAGAATTATTTCAGTAGGAAGAGAGTCAAGCTGAGCCATGGTGCTTGGGCAAGTCGAAGGCACCAGGCAAGTGCATGAGTTCGTGGTAAGCTCCCGGCTGCTATCGTCGGATTGATATGCGGGGCGAGCATCAGATAGATAACATTATTAATCTCTTAGTAATCTCCACAAACAACCACCCGAGCTTCAAGCCTCTTGCTTCACAAGCAGCACAAGTGGTACACACGGCAAAGTTGTCAGGCAGGTATCACAGTCTCTGTCAAGGAAGTTTATATTTAGGTAATGTGAGATCTCTCTTAGATTCAAGCCATAAAACTGTTATCTAGGCGCGATTGTTGAGCCACAGGAGTGTATTAAGTAGCTTTTCTGGACAGAACCAGAGCAGTCCATCTATCCATGTAGGCGCGAAAAGGCAGGAGACTCGTGAATGGAAGCTCCCGTACAAGAGTATCCTGTATTATCTGTCCATCTCCTGTATCGCGTTCAGTTGTTCGTCGCTCAGTAAAACCCCTCGAAAGTAATAGTAGGGTGTTTCCAACTCTCTCTTGCTGAGTTTTGGTTTTATATTTCTTGTTTTTGGATTCTATACGATGAAAGTAAAGCTCTATTTGGTAGGTAGATATTCACTGTAATTCGTACAAGTCCCCCTCGGTCAAAATTCCGACACACTTTACGATTTCGCGTTCTGTGGCTTTATTGTCAAGCTCGCGTCCTCGAGTTTTCTTCATGTCTTTCATCTGAGTCCCGCAAAGAGGACTCACTATCATCGACTTCAATTCGTCATTGATCGTCTGCAACTTCGGAGATTTTTCTGGTTTCTAATACTTGCATCTCTCCAATCCCTTGACACAACAGATCTCATTTTCTCACTGCTTGCGAACAACCACCGTACACGTATAGAGGCACCAGGCGCCTCTTAGTTCGGACATGCGACCCTGCAACACCCCTCTAGCAGGAAGGAGACATTCAATGTACTAAGCGTATCTCCCAAAGCGACCTGGTCCTGCTCTTCTGATGGCTGCAAGATTATTATCATCCACTTGCTCGCTCGATGACCAACCCTCAGGCTTACTCGATGGGAATGCCGGCACTCTCCTTTCTCGATCTGAAGCGTTAAAAAACAAGACACATGAGGTGCCGGATGAGCCTAGAGATAATCATGGACAGATGATGCACGGGAAGGATCATGAGGACAAGCTTGTGAGTGGAAACGAACGGACCAGCAACACAGGGATCTCATACCACCAAATCCAACTGAGTCCAACAGTGTCATTTTCGCGATCCGTGTCTCAAGATACCACCCCTTCTATCTTATCAGGCACTAGAAAAACTCCTATTAGAGCTGTTTTCCACGATCTTCCAACTGCGTATCTTTCCATTACATCTGGCCTTGGGAGAAGCAGGTCCGAAAATGCTTCCGGCAGCTTGCAGGACGTCCGTTTTGAAGAAAGCGCGGTTTCATTTCAGAATTCTCCGGTAACTTCAAAGAACCCGGACAATCTGTTCGAACATGCCTCTAAAATCTGCTCCGACAATACGCTTGGCAAAAGTCGTAAGGATGAAGTCAGAAACAGGTACATTACGCACCCTATCTCTGGGATACCGCCTTCAGACTTGGTAGGCGAGGACAAAGCAGCACTTTTACCTGCAAGCGTCAATGATACGCTCGCAACTCCACTTCCTTCATGTATCAGTGACGAGATTATCTGTCCCATTCACCATCCTCGATCGCCAAGGAAAAGCAAGTCTCTGGATGTCGGTAACAAGGCCCAACTCTCAAGTAGTTGCACGACGCCAGATGTTGCAACCGATGACAATAATTGCAAATTGTCTCACCAATATTTAGGTCCTCAAAACACGGCTAGTCCCTTTATTTCAGTACAGGATGGGGGTACAGTTGACAATATATATCGACACTATGCTACCTCGTGCGTTTGGGGCAGAGGTAGTGAAAATAGCACTCCAAGACCGAATTTTGATGCCAGATGTTACTCTAGTCTTCTGTCATCAAAGAACAGGCTAGCATTGAGCTCCCAATCGGATGGTCAAAATAAACCATCTGCACTCAGCGTTCGAAAACAACGTCGAGTCAACAGATTAACGGGTGGCCCTCCTAGCCAGCCGCCGGCCTATGCTTTGCCAGCATTACCCGCTCCCGCTCTCGCTCTCGACCACTTTCCTTCCAGCGCAATGCAACACCTTTGGCAATCTCGTTCCTACAGAGACGCCATAAATAAATCGGAGAGTTCTAAACGGTCAAGCTTGGCAATTGGAAACCCTACTTTAAGCAGTTCGGAGGGACGACCTGATTTGCAATTCCAAAATGTTGAATTTGAGCTTGGGAACTATAGTATGGCTAGCATCTCTACATCAAAATCGAACAACCCATTTCGGCTCAGTAGCCATTCTAAAGTTGTCATGTCGCCGTTTAGCCAAGCTGATCGCTTATGTGATACTGATCACAATATCAAAGGAATCTCTTGCAATAGGAGACCCCTCGAGAAAGAAGTAAGCCTAGCTCTCAGGCATGCCAGTGGCTTCAGCACCTTTAGCAATGGTAGCACTTCTTCCGTCCACCAAGATGAATTTATCAAGAGAAATTCGCCTAGCTTCAAACACTCTGCATGGCATAAGAAAACAAGGAGTGTGCGCGTTCCTCCACTGGAGCCACAAAATTTTGACAACAGTACACAAGGGGCGGATTTTGATGCACAATTGTTTTATAATGATCTCGCTGTTCAACTAGATTCGATATATCATCATCAACCAAATGTTGTCCCTGTGACAGCCAACCTCAAAGAGGCATTGCGCGATATCCAATCTGAACTACATATTGATTCAGCTGTATTGCCTCTGGGAGGTCCAGAAGGTGCCGTAAATGATGATCTGGAAGCGGGAATGGATGACTGGGAGACGATAGGAGAGAGTAGACATGGGACTGATCTTATGGACAGCCAGGAAACAAGCAACTTGTTTGAAGTTTCATCAATCCACAGAACTGGAAGTAGTCTTGCCAACACGTCTAACGATGGCACGACAAGCCTCTTCGAAGCAGAAATTGACGAGTACGGTTCAACAGAGAGAATTACGCATCATGCAGGTACAATCCAGTACTCCAGTGACTATCGCCGGCAGGGTCTCAGCAAGAGTCCCATACCGACCTTCCCTCCAACGTCTCGAGAACATAATGTAAACGGCTATCTAGCAGATCTCACTCGGCGACCTCCACCGACTCGTCCCTTTAATTACGCCCCTAAGCCCCTTCGAACACCACACACCAACCCTTTCATATCTCCACCACCAGAGGCTTTTTCAACTCCAACAGCTAGACGTATGCTCTTCCATAAACGCGGCTGTAGGGCGAGGCAGCCAAATCACTTTCCACCTTCATCGAAGACAGCTGATACTCTGAAGGAAGATGAAATCGTCAAACAAGAGAGAGAGTCCATATCATCTGCACTTACGCCTACTACGCTTGCAGAGCGCGAGTACACGTATCGCAAGCTCAATTGGCATGCAGAATCACCTAGCCCGGTCACCACCCTTAGCCATTTAAAGCGTCAACTTTTGAGTCCAATTAATCCTGTCGGTCGACCCGATCGCCCAAGTTCTTGGAAGCACTTAACAGAGCTCGGGAGAAGAAACAAGATCGATAGTTACTATTCAGACGGGACACCCGATGGAGAGCCAAGCACATTAACTCTAGCTGAACCGACCAAATCGAATTGGCGCGACCAAATACAAAATGATGGTTGTATTGAAATGAGACGATTTTCAGAGTACAAATGGCCTACGAATCCCAGGGAAAATCAACCTCTTGTGAAGGGACCACCTGGTGCCTTCTACCAAGGCATAGCACGCTCTCAACAAGATAATAACACCAGCTCCCCTGATGATGAGGGGAAATCCAGAAGGATTTCGTCTCGTTATAGTAGTCCCAAGGACTATCCAACTAATGTTCTTCGACCCCTATCCCTTCTAGCAAATCGACCTGTAACGCCAGCCGAGAGAGAACGCAAAGGTTACTTGCCAGTTCCACATCAATCTGGCTATATGTACAGGTCTCCTCATGCACCACCCAGGCGATTGAGCTGGCAGCAATTATACACTGAAGCACAGTTGAAGGCCATGCAAGAAGCTGCTAGCACGGAAAGAGTGAGTGATAAGCTTCTTGCACCTAATATTAGAACTTCAGGTCGAAGAACTGGGGAAGAATCCAAATACAAAAATCGGCCTGAAGCTCTAGCACTCAACCAGCCATTGCCTATGTGGACACGAGGATCATCCGCACAGATGGATCTGTCTGATAAAGAAAAGAAATTGTCAAACGTCGCACTCCTTTTCTGTGTGCTATTTCCTCCACTGCTTGTCCTATTCGCACTAGGCAGATTAGATAAAATTATTTTGTGGTGGAGTAAAGGGGAAGTCACTGCCTTTGGGGGCAGGCAAAAGAAACAGGCACAGATATTGGCGGCAGCTTGGGGATTTACCATCATTGCGGGTCTCATCATTTTTCTGGTCTTCCGCTTTGCGCCATCAACTCCAGCCGCATAAACATTGTTGCTCTTGTCTTCAGGAAGCTCAATAACCTTCCTGATCGGGGTTTCCTGTACATCCAGGCATGGTAGGTCGTCACTAAAGTTGAAATCCTCCATAAAGAAACCCCCAAGGACCGAAATCAACTTGAATTACAGGGCCACTCGGACTGAGCGGAGAGAACTAAGATTATGTACAAATAAACATCAGTGTAGCAAAAAATTACGGTTCCTATAAATCCAGGATAAAGTCTACTAAAAATTCATGGTGTAACATATGTTACTAAACCCAGTTAAGAAGCAGAGATACTGAGTAGTTATTTGCAAGTCAAGACCTGCTTGATCCGAATTCGGGTTGATCAGTGGCTACTTATCACGTGACTTAAGTGGCGCGGCTCGAAGCCGACCTCGCGAGAAGAATGCACATCCTGAGCCTCAACGTCGACAACAACCATCATCCACATCTCAGGATTGGAGGAGAGATGTTCTCATCTTCAGTTCGGCGGGTGGTATTTACGGCACCACCAACCCCTCTTACGCCATGTCTCACGAGTTCAACACCACGGGCGGTTGCTGCACACAGTCTCTCATATCGATGTCACCAAAGAAGACTCTCTTCTTCGAAACCTTCCAGTCCGGCAAATGGATCTAAAAAGGTAGCAGGCGGTGAAGCTGTGCCGACACATACACAAACCAGACCGGACAGCGAGGAAAAGTCCAGCGAGGAGAAGGCTTCGAGGGCAGGCAAGCGGAAGACGAAGGAGAACTACAGAGCCAAAGGCAGAGACAAAGTTATTCAAAACCTTCCAAGTGTGCCCAGCACACAGCATATTGCGCCTCAGCGTATGTTTTGAAGAACTGCTCTTAGCATTTATCCATCTAACGATGCATTACAGAAATCCACGCCTCTTCTTTCTTCTCTCTCCACCGCCCCATTTCTCTTACTAGCAGCTTCCCGAAAGCGATTACTGACGATGCGTTTGCCGCCATTTTCACCCCTCGAACAAGATCGAATTCGAAATCATCAGATGTTATCTCTACCTTGTCACGGACGCTTCACAATCTCGAATCTGCGACTGGGGCAGCGAGTCAAGTCAATATTGGAAGACAACAGCACCAATGGAGCTCTGAGGCGGATGAGCTACGTGCTGCTCTCAACGCAGAATCGTACCGAAAAGGGGATATTCACGAAGTTGAGGGCGTCTCTAACGACCTGCAAATGAACTTTTCTCAACTTGCCTTGTCTCCTAAGCACCAACCTTTCCACCCGCCACCAGTCCCGATGCCCATGTCAACCGAGGAGTCCATAGCCGCAGGGGCAGAAGCTGCGCAGGCTCAAGAGGAAGCCCAACATAGAACGTATACCGCTGTCCTGACTATCGAAGAGTCAACTGACCATAATGGTCAAGTGACATACCTCACCCACAGCACTCCACTAGAGGAGAGTGCTCCACAACCTACAAACTTCCGTGAGCGTATGTATCACCGCCAAGAACGATACTGGGAGCAATTGACGGAGGAGAATGGGATGTTAGCACTCAGCGTGAAGAGGATACGGAAATTGAAGATGAAGAAGCACAAGTATAAGAAGTTTATGAAGCGGACACGGAACTTGAGGCGAAGGTTGGATCGAAATTAGACGAGCTCTTATAGAGACGCATCTGCATTCTGCTCTTTGGTGCATAGGGGTTTCTATGGTCTTCGGCATTCAAGTAGTTTTGCACTGCTGCACAATAGCATCGCTTCTTCGGGAGATCCCGCTAGTATCAGCTTGCGCATATATACTTGACTTTCCTTTCTCGATATTCCTCTCTCATAGCTCTAGAATCGAATCAATGATAGTCAACTGCAGAGGTTCGTACCTCTAGAGTTTGCTCCCATGTCCGGATCATAAAGTACACATTGCATCCAGGCCTCCGCTTCTCTGCTCCCCACCTATGCTAATGCCCATCAAGCAAATATTTGTACGTAAAGCAATTGCCAGGGTGTGCCCGGATGGCGCAGTGGTCGTGCGCCTGGGTCCCAAAAGTCATCATCGAACCTAATAGGTCTCGCCCACCCTATTTAAACCTGTGATGTGAGGGATGTTGGTTCGAATCCAGCTCTAGGCACCTCTTCTGTTGCCTCCCAGAAGATGACTAGCTGGTTCACCTAGGACTGCTCCCCCTAGGCCTAGCTTGAACCCGGATTCTGCTCCCGGTTATCACAGCAGCGGTTTTTGCCTAACCGAGAACCTTGGCCCCGGCTTCTGCTCCCGGATACCACAGCAGCGGTCGCCTAACCGAGAACCTGGGCAAAACCCTACCTTTCTAGAGGGGTGAGCCTCTAGAAACGACGAAGACCAAATCATTGATACGCGACCAAAGAGCTTGAGACTAGGGTGATAGGGCCCTACAACCGCGACCAATCAAGTAGCGAAGCGACCAGCCCCCAGAGGCCGTCTAGGAACAGAACTGAGTGAGAGACAGGGCTGGACACCAGAGGCAGGGACAGTGGTCTGATCCCAGGGAGAAGGAGGAAGTTTGGTTCAGAGTTGCCACTGGACGAGTTTACCTAGGCCTCCCGATTATTTGCCTGTATTACAAGGGGGTATGCATATCAGTGAGGATTCTTCCGAGAGGTTGCGTTAGCCTTTGTATATAGGATATTATTGTATAGAAGTACCGCGGCTTAGCCATTGCGGAGGATAATAATAATAATAATTGCCAGGGTGTGTACAATGATCAAGCCATCCAAGGACTCAGCAGCTATAGCCAGATGTTACGGCCAAGTTGATAGCCTGAATGTTCTACTGAGGATTGGAAGGAATATATCATAGGATGGTTTCAGGTGCAGAAGCAGACCTTTCGGCTCTCCTCTGTTCAACCCAAACTCCCAGTTCCCTCCATATGCGCTCCTTCTCCGCGGGCAGTAATGAAGCAGCTAGTCCGCTGGTGCTCGTAGCAACAAAGACCCTTGCACCATCCCAATCGGCGTCACCAAGACCCATTCTCTCGCGGTCATCCTGCCATCCGTATCTAAACTCCTCCTTCTTGATGACTTTCCCATGACGCACTCGCCATATGCTCTCCCAGATACTCTTCCCTACGATGCAGACAGCCTCTGGCCTGAATGCCTGCACTTTATTCTCGAGCGTCTCTACGCTGGCATCCATCTCTGCCTTGCTCAACTCAGAGCCATTCTTCGTTGGCCGGGAGACTATATTTGTATTCCCGAGCTGGAACAGGCGTGGCAGATCGCCGTCCTCCTCTGGGCGACAGCGCCGGGTGGTGCAGCCGCTGCTATGGAGTAGCTTCCAGAAGAGGTTCGACGGATGAGCGTACGCATGACCCGAGCGAGCGGTCTGCACGCCCGGGTTCAGCCCTACAAACATACAGATCAGGTTGGGCTCGAGTATATCACGCAGCTCCGGAAGATGCGCGTAGGTGGACGGAGGTGCATAGCCGGCTGGAGATCTCGATTTCTTTCGAGGAGACGGCGACGGTTCTAGGGTATTCGACTTCCGCTTAGGACTGGAGCGTGGGCTTAGAGCAGTTGGTGTTGCTGACGCTGAACTGCGAAGGACTCTTTGAGGCTGAGGAGAGTTGGACACCCCCTTGTTGTTTTGTTTGGGAGAAAAGGCGTAGTCCGTAAGGTTTAGCTTTCCTTTGAAGCTTGCAGGTATTGAGGTAGAGCTCACCGAGACATCTGTCTCATCTTCTTTCACAGTCCCTGGCTCTTTGGTTTCCGCCACCACCGAGGACATAACTGGGTGTCGTAGCCTCGTCAAAGCTCGTCTGCCGAGTCAGCTGGAATATTGAGTGCAGTATCGTACAGTAATAACGAGGTGCTATCAGGGTCAGCTAAAGGGAAAATAATCAATAGCGTATAAGCTTAACCCTGGGCACGCTCACATTTTTGGCACGTCCATCAGAATTCGTATGGTTTAATGGGGCGTGCCTCGTAACGCAGAGAGCGGTATACGAAGATCTTGCGCCAAAGAGCTGCGGTTTCGTTGCCGAGTCAGAGCATTCGCCTCGTGTTGACCAAGGTCGAGGGGCTGAGCTATAAAAAGAACACAGCATCAACATCCCCAAATATAAAGGGACCATTGGACATCCAAAGTCGGATTTCCATCTCCTCTATTCCCCAGACACCTCATCTGCACATCATGGAAGCCGTCAGGAACGTTTTGAGCAATCTTATGCCCAGTGGAGGGGCTAACGGAGGGGTTCCAAAGGAGCCCACAGCCAGCGAACTCAACGACTTGAAGCAGAAGTACGTCGACGTACAACAAGATCAAGTTTTTGCCTTCTATGATTCCCTTAGTGCCCCAGAGAAAGCAGCGCTCTACAAACAACTCTCAACCTTCGATCTCCCATACATCAGTCAAGTCATCAAAAAGGTTCTTAGCCCCCCTCAATCCGATGTTGCCAAGAAACCCGTTCTCGAACCCCTCCCAGAGGCTGCTACAGCCAGCATTCTCGACTCGAAGCCTGAAGATATCGAGAAGTGGTACCAGGCCGGCCTCGACCTCATTGCACAGAATCAGGTCGGCGTGGTACTCATGGCCGGTGGTCAGGGTACAAGACTCGGCAGCTCTGATCCCAAAGGCTGCTTCAACATCGGTCTCCCTTCGAATAAGTCGCTATTTCAGATTCAGGCGGAGCGGATACGCAGGATTCAAACTCTGGCAAGCAAGAAGGTCGACGGGAAGAAGGTAGTGGTGCCCTGGTATGTCATGACCAGCGGCCCTACCAGAGGTCCAACTGAGAAGTACTTTCGAGATAACAACTATTTCGGACTCGAGAAAGAGAATGTCATGATATTTGAACAGGGGGTCCTTCCGTGCATTTCAAATGACGGGAAGATTCTACTAGAGAGCAAGGGTAAGGTTGCGGTAGCTCCAGATGGAAACGGAGGTCTCTACCAAGCGCTTGTCGAGTTCAACGTTCTGGAAGACATGAGAAGCCGCGGGATCCAGCATATCCACGCGTACTGCGTCGATAACTGCCTAGTAAAGGTAGCCGATCCCGTATTCATTGGGTTCTCTGCCTCGAAAGACGTCGACATCGCTACGAAGGTGGTACGAAAGCGCGATGCTACCGAGCCAGTTGGTCTTATCCTGCAGAAGGACGGAAAGCCAGACGTCGTTGAGTACTCTGAGATTGACAAGGAGACTGCTGAGGCCAAGGACCCCAACCATCCCGATGTGTTGAAGTTCCGCGCAGCTAATATCGTCAATCACTACTACTCCTTCCGGTACCTCCAGACCAGTAAGGATTTCTCTAAAAAGCTCCCACATCACATTGCCAAAAAGAAGATCCCATACGTCAACACCGAAAACGGGGAGACCATCAAGCCCGAGACGCCCAATGGCATTAAACTTGAGCAGTTCGTGTTCGACGTCTTCCCGCAAATGCCATTGGAAAAGTTCGCATGCATGGAAGTCAAGCGCGAGGATGAATTCTCGCCCCTGAAGAATGCGCGGGGCAAAGGTGTGGATGATCCAGACACGAGCAGGAGAGATATCATGCAGCAGGGCAAACGATGGGTGCAAGCAGCGGGTGCCACCGTCGGTAGTGACAGCGATGGAGTCGAGGTCTCACCGCTCTACAGTTATGTAAGTTATACGAACCCCTTGGTCTGCTCAACGGACTTTCTAACACGTAAGTAGGGCGGAGAAGGACTGGAGGCGCTAGCGGGCCAGACTGTCACGACTGTTGTACAGCTAGAGAAATAGCTGGCTTAAGTGTATATGGGATGGCGCTTGTGGGGGTGGTATTAGACTTTGTCCTCAGGTCATCTTAGGGTATACAAAATGTGTGTTATCTACTATAGGCTTCGCTCGGGATCTCCTGCGAATTGTGAAGTTAAAGCACTCCCGTGATCTACTACGTGATATCGGATCGAAATGTTTAACCACTTTGTTGGCTTTCCGCTATTGCCTGAGGCATCAAAATATATTTCATGTATGTCAGGGGCATCAGCTGCCGACATCTTCAATCGGATGGATGTGTTCATTGGCCTCGCAGCGAGCATTCCATTGTCCATCTTGGAAACGGCCTCGCTCTCGTCGCATGAAACCGCTTTGGCGGTTTCAACATCTCGGCGTCTGAACGCCAGCTGTGTAACAACAGCATTCCATGAGTTGGGTCGGAGAGGCGGAAGGGGGCAAGATGCTGAGGCAGTGCCTTGGCCGTCCGGTGCACACTGCCCCAATCCACGGGCAATTCGCGCTGACGACATTCAGAGGCTCCCCTGCAATATTTTGTAAGTCGCCTCTTGGCACTTGGCATTTACGAAAGATTCCAATATGGCCCCAGCCTCGTTGGCGCATTCGGTCATTAAATGTCTGGGGCAAGTGCGCCCTGTAGCGTCAGGCGCCTTGTCAGGCAGAGTCAGCGCTTTTTGCCGTCGGGTGAACTGATTCACCATCGGCGTATATAATTTCCATAAACATCCCTCTCGCGGTGGCGGAGGATTGTCTCATAACCTCAAGACTGACCTCTCTTAGAACAATCCGTCTCTAGAGAAGAGAAAAGTTTAAGCACGATAATGAAGTTCCATACGTTAACAGTAGCATCGCTACTCCTCTTCTCCGCGCCCTCTTTCGCGCATCCCCAACCTATACAAGACGTTCAGCTGCGCGCCGTAGATGACGTTGCATTCGACGTGCGAGATATAGCGGCCTCAGAAGAGCTGTGGAAGAGGAAAGGAGGTGGGGGAGGTGGTGGAAAGGGTGGCGGGTCTAGCAGTGGTGGGAAAGGTGGTTCGGGTGGTGATGAGGGTGGATCTTCTTCTGGATCTTCTGGATCTTCTGGGTCCTCTGGTTCATCCAGGTATGTATCTCCTAGCAGTGGCACATAGGCTGAACTGCTTCACATTCATAAAGAAAAATAATCTAATAACCTCGCAGTTCGAGCTCCTCTTCATCAGGAAAAGGTGGCAAAGGATCCTCTTCTTCTTCTACTGGCGGCTCCACGAAGCAGGGCTCTGGCGTCCAGCCAACGTTCGGAGGAGGAAAATACTATGGCGGAGGAGCTACAAGTCCCTACACTTCAGGAGGGCGCTCTCCCCTAGGTATCACGCCTTTCTTCATCGGAGGCGCTGCGGTCGGCGTCCTCCCGGGTCTTTGGCTCTTCGGCGCCTATTCCTATCCATATAACCACCCATACACATTCCACAACCGGACGGCCACCGCCAACGATACCTCCAACACGAACAGTACCAATACCACTGCTCCCGCCGCTACGAATACGCCCACAAACGGCCGCCGCGGAATCTGGGCGACCTTACTCTCGCGTCAGGACACTACAGAGGGCGTCGAGCAGACCAAACCCGTGACTTGCCTCTGTGCGGCGTACCAGGAGTGCGGCTGCGACGACAGCGGCAACACCACATTCCTCGACTCTCTAATTGGAGACGGCACGTACGCCAACCTGAACCTCTCACTGGTCAACGTCGCCGATGTGAATGGTACCAGCACCATTCTCCTGAACGGCACGCTACCCAATGGCACTACCATCCCTGGTGGTACCGAGGATGCGAACGGAGCGGGTGTGGGGATGCAGGCCCTGATTCAGTCATCGGGGTACTTAGTCATGGTGGCGCTGGCTGCATGCACTGTTCTCTTGGTCTAGAGTTAACTGCCATTGAGTAACGACTTGTTATTACTATTCTCTTTTTGAGGCATGAAATGGCGTTGCTTGGGAGGGGCGTTGCGAATAACCCAGCATGCATATAAAGCTTGGGCGGTCTCCTTTACGAAATTATGCCTAGAACTGTATGATAGGGAAATGCGCATTCATAAGCATGCGTTGCATAATCTTATAATTATTACTAAACTTACAAAAGTTTTGTGCAAATCCCAACCGCCCTTTGAAGCCTCACTTGCCTAATATACTTCAATGCTAGACCTGTTTAAATCTGGCTCGATAGGTTTTCTCATGTTAGCAACTTGCGTACCGTGCTAGTGATTTAACTACACCACAGTTGATGTCCTTCGTAACCATGCCCGTCAGGAGTTCCATGTCATTACGCCCCAAATCGGGAGCATCAGAGAAACTATTCCTTCCACGTGCTATGTATCGCCGTTACCCCGTCTGCCCGCCTCCACGCAATTACCCCGCACTCTCTCAAACAAAGCCCCTCTCAGCTCAGTAACTGCTCAATCGCGCCTTGTACACTGCCCCCGCTCCGCCTTAATGCTTCCACGTTTCTATCAAAGTCGAAGAACCCCATATCGTTCAGCTGCCTTAACTGGTCTGCATACCTCTCCTCAGGTGGTCTGGTATCTGCTGGGGGGGCAGGGCTGCTGCTCGCAGGTGGAGCTGGATCGCCAAACAAGCTACCAAAGTCGACGCCGCTCGACCGGAGGAAGTTGATAGCCTGGTTGGCTTCTTGCATCTGCTCCGGTGTCAAGGGGGGCATTTGTCCAAAGGGATTTGGCCCTCCACCGAACAGAGACGCAAATGGATTGGCGGGAGGGTTCTCGGGATTCGCAGAAGGCGTACCCTGGCCGGGAGTGCCTTGGGCTGTGGTACCCGGGGCCACTGCTGGGGTTGTTCCGGCTGCGGGAGGGCTCTGAGAGGGGATCTGACCTGGCTGGCCAAAGAGCGCTGCGAAAGGGTTCGCTCCTGGCGCGCTTGGGGCTCCACGGCCAGCAAATCTCGCAGCTCCTGGAAAGAGGTTGAAGGGCGGAGCGTTAGGTTGATTTGGCGTAGTGTTGGTTCCTGCTGCGCCTGCTGGAGTTGTGTCTGTGACACCTGGTGCAGGGAATCCGCCTGCACCTCCACCGAAACCTGCCATCATTCTGCGCATCCGCGCTGCTTCCCGGATGGCTTCCGGGTTGGTCATCATCTGCATGAACTCCGGTGACTGTATGATCTGCCGGGCTTGGGGGTTGTTGCGGAGGTGAGGAGTATTTTGAATCATCATGTCGACTATGGCCGGGTTTCTAAGCGCTTCACGCATGATCTGTGCTGTGTTGGGATCTTCAAGCATCTGTGCAACGGATTCTTCGCTGGGAGGGGCACCCATCTAAATATTTGTCTGTTAGCCACTGGAAGTCCATCACGGGGAAATGGAATGGCCTACTCCGCCATCTGCGCCAAACATCTCTGCGCCTGGGAGTCCCATGTGTCCCGCAAATCGCGCTCCTGTCAGCCCAGCCAGAGGGTTGTTTGCCGTCCCCGCTGCCATGTTCGTAGGTACACCCGCCGCTGCCCTGGGCGCACCAGCAGCAGCAGCGGCACCAGAGCTCGCCGGGTTCTGAGCCGCGTTGCTGGCGGCGCTCTTGACCATATGTATCGTGTTGCCCGACTTGATTTTGTACTTGCTGAGCTGGTCCTCGTCTTTCATAACCCGGCCTGAGTAGATGAGGCGTTGTCGAGCAGCGGGGATCTTCTCGTACTCATCTCCGGCAAGCAGGTTCTTCAGATCGGCCACGGTCACCGACTCGGCGATGGTGATGGTATGCAGCCCCTCACTGGAGGTCTTGACCTTGAAGGTGATCTGGGGATCGGCCTCACCCGTGCCTGCCTCGTCCGACATGCTGGAAGAGGTGGATGGATTCCGCGGCGAGAAAAGGAGATTAGAGACGAGGAAGAGAGCCAAGGGGAGGTCGCAGCAAGGCGGCAGCAGTGATGCTGGTGGTCGTGGTCGGAGGTCGGAGGCTGGAGGTCGGAGAGGAGGTGAGATGATGTTGATGGGTTGATGGGGGCTATCGACAGGGAGAGCAAGATAAAGGCGGCGGGTGCGAAACGTCACCTTCAGGGCCTTGCCGCCAAAAGATGGGAGAAACCGTAGAAGCACGTGAGATGGGTGATCCGGCCGTTCTGACTTGCGCCTCCCTTCGCTGGGACTCTGCTGATAATCCCTCTCTGTGCTAATGGGGAGCAGAGGAGGGCCAGACACTGCCCAGGATAACGCAGGGCGCCACTCACTGCCCTCCCTTCAGTCTCTCCTCTTCCATCTCCATCGACGGCCTTCCGTCCTCGGCCACATTGCTGACTAAGGTGGGATAAGAGGAAGCGGGAAGGGGGATGGGGGTTTGGGCCTGCGATATTTCACGTATGGCTCGAGATGCTCTACCACTACGCACGTACTGACTGTACAGCAGTTTTTGACAGGGGGCTGTTTACGTTCACGTGAGGGCTTGTCAATGGACATGGAATCATGGTTTTCGTGAGGCTATTCGTGTATATTAAAGTGACCAAGCAACGGGTATCCTCGAGGCACTGGTGGCACTACTCCATATGAAATACAGAACGCTACGCAGCCAGTGCGGTCTCCAACACACCACGCACTCATCCAGTTTAGAAATGCTCTTTCCAGAAGGAAAAATTGACATCGTTGCTTGTGGCCGCCTTACACGCCTTCCTGATGTCTCGTGCAGCCTGGTTGGGACCTGGTTTGCTTGGTTAGTCGAGAAGCTCAACGGGATTGGGATCAGTTCAACTTACCACAGAAGTAGACACCAACGTTTGTTCTCATCGCTCCCTCCAAGCCATTGAGATAGGTTCCGGCCTGGATACCTTCTCTCATGCCGGAAAACAGTCTAACGAAGTTTGGACGGCCAAAGTTGGTTCGAGACTTGAGCTCGGTCAAGGGGTCCTGAGAAGCACCTACGCTGTTCAGCACAATGTTCTCTGCTGTATCGATATCGATCTTCTGGGTGAGGTATGTGTGAATGCGCAAGAATTCCTGACTGTTGTTCCCGGGCATGCTTGCCGCTTCCTGGCTCTGTGTCTCTAGAGACGACAGGAGGACTTGGAACCACTCAAATGAGCTGGTGTCCTTGCAGACCCAAATGAACTCGACTCGTCGAAGACGTGTAGGTGGATTTGGTCCCTGGCGGAGATGCCAGATATTCTTGAGAATGGCAGCCCATGGGGTGACTCCAATACCAGTCCCGATGAGCACCGCAATTTCATTGTTGAACACGTCTTCGGCCGGCGCTCCATATGGCCCGTCGATCCGAAGCTCGGGCATTTGCTGGCCATTCTGTAAAGCCACTTCGTACATACCCATAGGATCAACCCCATCATAGAGCTTGGCCTGGGCGTTACCGGCACCGAGAGCATCAGCGAGGGCACGCGTGAAATCGCCGACTTGTCTAACATGGACTGACACATAAGGATCATATGGGCATGAAGTGATGGTAAATGGGTGCCACTGATACTTAGACACCGACGGGATATTAAGGAAGAGCCATTGCCCTGCCTTATATTTCATGGTTGGCTTGGTGAATTGGATCTCCATGGCATCTAGAAAGCCGTTAGCCTAAATTTTGCTTCCATTGGGGAAGGAAGATCTCACCATACGGATGGCGCACAACTCTAACAATCTTCGTATCTCGTCGAGATCGGATCTCCCGGTAGAGACGCTCCATGAGGTACAGTCCGCCTCCCCACAACTCCCAGCGCCAGCCTTCATACCCTAGGCAATGGCCCCAGAAGTTGGCTCCCGCAAACGGTGAGAATGGATCGGTCGTGTCGCGGACGAAGCATCCTGTAGCGTGGGTATAGAGTGCAAGAAGGAACGGGATGAATAGATGATGAGTATACCAGAAAGTCTCGTAGGACTGCTGGCGGATCTTGGCATGAGCGGTTGTGTACATGAGAAGCATACATAATAACATGATGTGACCTGTGATCCCACCGGCTTCGGCATAATGGATTTGGATAGCCGTAACCTTTCGAATCTGGGTTTTCTCGACATTGAAGAAGCTAGGAAAGTTAGCCGCCGCGTAAAGCTCTTGGCTGGGTAAAAGGAACTCACTTAACATAGTGAGCACAAACGTGGGCAATAGTATAGAACAACAACGAATAGGCAACTTGGCGATGAAACCACTGTGACTCGTCGAGCGGCAAGAACCTGAGCTTGGGTCTGATATATCTCAAGATATTTCGACACATTGGCAGGAGAATCATAGCCACATCCACTGATAGGACCAGACCAGCACCTCTCGAAATCCAAACCGAATATTTGAGTGTGTTCAAACCTGCCAGTTTTTCATTCTCCTGTTGCAGCTTCCTATCAAGAGGTATTAATTATGAAGATCATAGTATTGTCGCGCAATGACTCACCATCCCAGGACAAATAATCCAGCGTGAAAGCCATGGAATAGGAAATTGAACAGTAACTTCGAACCCCTAGTCTGGGCCTTTATCACGTCCCAAGCACCCATTTTGTCTCGTAGCGTTTTCAACCTCGAGTGGTTGATGTATTAAATAAAAGTTCGTCGACCCGCGACCGTATCGACTAAATGTGCAGTCGACAATGTATGTATGAGATCCTCCGGTTGAAAAAGGGTGTCTTTTAAAGTCGCTGGAAAATGATGCTAATAATGGTACTAGAAATGAATGTCTCTCCACCAAGAAAAGAATGATCTGAACCAGCAGGACCCGAGCAAGAAAGAGAGGAGGGAAGGTTTGTGGACTAGCTCGCCGTAGGTAGGGTAGAGCAGAGTAAAGTCTTCCAGAGCAGAGGAGGGTTTGGCGGACAGATAAGGTGTTGTTGTTCGTCGGATTGAGAGCTCGCACGGTTTGATCAGCCGTGAAGGGGTTGGTAGTGAAGCCGGATAGCTGAATTCACGAAACCCGAAAACGGCTCGTTAGTGTCTTGCCAAGCGTTTAGAATCTTTCAGTCTCTTCTTTATGGTCAAGGCTCTTCGCGCATGCCATCTGAACTGGGAAGTAGTCCAATATCTTAGTCTTTTCAACGGACGATCAGATGTAGCAGCACGTTTCGGGGGGGTGGTGGTGCGGCTCGGTGCGGCGAGAGGCTTGCCGATATTTCGATCTCGGCACACGCTGTCGTTTCGCAGTAGGGATCAAGTACAGGGCACCCGGTCAGTGCGACTTCCGTTCCATACAATCCACGTCTCAACGCATGCTTTTCCCCGAAGAATGGCTGGCGATGCGTCAAGTTACAGAAGGGTTGCTTGACGGCGAGTTGGGTTAGAAATAGACAGGAAGTCGAAAATAGCAAAAGGCTGACCTTGACCAACTCCTCGGCGCTTCCAGCCTTCGGGGATTCGTCAGATGTGTTTCTGGTGGGGAGGGAGCAACAGCCTGTGGATGGAGTGATGGGTTCGTCACAGCGCCGTCGGGCTGGTCAGGGCCTGGCGTGCTACTGCAGGTTTGGCGTCCCTCAATGCGCGAGATCAGATGCCTCCAGCGATTTCTGCTGTCAAGGACTTGGGGTCGAGGGAGTTCCAGTGACCCCGGTTGGCGGGTGTCCGAGACGTCTCACTTGTCCCGACGGGGCCTTTGCTCTCCGCCATTTTCAGGGGAAGGGTCTATTTGAATTCCTGCCCGCGCTCTGGGCGCAGGAGCAAAAGGTCCGCACGACAAGTTGGGAGAGCGGTGGACTGGCTTGAACTGGTGAACTTCCCCAGTTTGGTTATTGGGTTTGTGCCTCGTCCTTTTTGTGATGTGCACAGAAACGCAGGGGAAAGGCTTGGCGTCAAGAGTTGTGATTGGTGATGGCCAAGACCAGCGTTCACCCGCCCATCCTGCTGCTCTCGGCGAATGAGGCGACAGAATGCTAGGTACTTTTGGAGTCGTAGGATAAACGATTATCCTTAAAGGACACTGGGCGTTAGTGAATGTCGATCCGGAGAATGGGGTATTTGTGGCCCGCCTAAGAAGACACATGCATCCTCCCGACTCCCGAGCGCGCAGTACATACGCTGCGGGCGAGGGTGAAATATGATGTCAAGGCGGTTGTGCCTGGCTAACCGGCCATAGGCTTGTACGCCCTCACGCTTACTCACACTCGCCGTGAATCGGAACACCTGTCAAACTGGTATGAATATATCTAAGCAATTCATGATCCCGTGCACGCTGGAAGAAGCGAGCAGGTACGAGAGCCGCAGGCATTCTGTGATACTCCAACACAAGAGGCTCCATGCCCTGCTTGGTTTGTGACAGATGTGGTGGAGCGAGGCGACTTTGACTTCACCACGCAGGAACTTGCACTCTTGGACTGTCAAAGGCATGACCGTGATAGTGTCCCTATATCCAGGCGGGAGAGACGGCCGCGGAAACTCGCCACGAGCTGGCGAACAGATAAATTGCTGTATATCCCGCAAGGGCCGAAGGCGGAGTCAGCATTGACCAGATGGAATCAAAGAAAATTATCCTGGTGATCCTGACTACCAGATGACTTAATCAACGATTAATTGATACTGGACGCGCAGTGGTAGACGCCGCCTCAATAGGTCCCGGTTGGGCCATATCTCATCATGAGCAGCAGTATTCTCGCGTCCATCGGCTTACTCCAGCCGTATTTACGGTACGGTATGTCGAGCACACCCGGTTAGAAGGCAGGCACCCGCAGTGCTAGCGCATGGAATTATATGTGTGATGACGCCGTTCTACGTGGACGAGGCTGAGTTTTTTTAATCTCGTCGTTACGCAAGCTCTTGCCTCTCAGCCTCCCGCTATCGCTAATGTTGGCGCCTTACGCGCCTGATGCCTTGTACGTAGAAAGTAGATTGTTCCGAGTGCTGCGGCTATGGGCTGTCGCCAATTTCTACCTCCTGTAAGACCAGGCCGTCACATCCCCTCCCAACAATTTCTTCATGAGACTTCTCTGTTTTGTTTCGTCCTTCCTTTAAATTGCCTTTGCATATTTCCACAGTTCTAGAGACCTCTGGCACCTGCTGGCGACTGTCTCCAAACTCCGCATTCCTTCCCGACGGTCCACTGCGGATTGGGGTCAACCAAAATGGTAAGAGGGACTTGCGCGGCGAGATGTGAGTCTATAGCAGTGGCTAATAAGTTACTCCGGTGTAGGGTATCACGACACGGAAGAAGGATAAAGCCGCGAAGACCGCACAGGCGGGAGGTGGAGGTCGCGCTGGTGGTGCTCCAAATATCAAGAAGGCGACATTCGATGCAACAAAAAAGAAGGAAGTTGGGGTTTCTGACCTTACATTGATCAGTAAAGTCTCCAATGAAGCAATAAATGAAAACTTAAAGAAGAGGTTCGAGGCTGGAGAAATATACGTAAGAATGCCACCGTCCAACACATCGAGTTGTACGTCGCCCACAATCTTCAAATGCTAATCCGCATCTGCAGACATACATTGGCCATGTGTTGGTTTCAGTCAACCCCTTTCGTGATTGTGAGTGTATCTGAAGTCTTTGTGCATGTGGCAGTATATTGACTTCTGCAGTGGGGATATATACCGAAGCGGTCTTGGACTCATACAAAGGCAAAAATCGTTTAGAGGTTAGCAAGAGGCTCCAAAATCACCGTCTGTCATGCTGACAATCCTAGATGCCACCGCATGTCTTTGCTATTGCTGAATCTGCCTATTACAACATGAACGCATATAAGGAGAACCAATGTGTTATTATCTCGGGCGAGTCAGGCGCTGGAAAAACGGAAGCCGCAAAACGAATCATGCAGTACATTGCAAATGTGTCTGGAGGCAGCAACTCATCGATCCAGCAGACGAAAGACATGGTTTTAGCTACCAACCCACTGCTTGAGTCGTTTGGAAACGCTAAAACACTACGAAACAATAACTCGTCACGCTTTGGCAAGTATCTGCAACTACAATTCAATGCTCAAGGAGAACCAGTGGGGGCGGATATCACAAATTACCTTCTAGAGAAGACTAGGGTTGTCGGGCAGATCAAAGACGAGCGGAATTTCCACATATTCTATCAGTTCACAAAAGGCGCCTCTCAAACATATAGGACAAATTTCGGAGTGCAGACACCGGAGACGTATCTCTATACAAGCAGATCAAAGTGCTTTGACGTGGATGGAATAGACGATATAGCTGATTTCAAAGAGACTCTGAATGCGATGCAGATTATAGGCTTGGCTCAAGCTGAGCAGGATGAGATATTCCGGATGTTAGCAGCTATCCTATGGACCGGCAACGTACAGTTTGTCGAGGATAAAGATGGATATGCTGCAGTCGCAGATCAGTCGGTGGTTGATTTCCTGGCATATCTCCTTGAAGTCAGTCCAGAGCACGTGATCCGGGCCATTACGATTCGCATTCTCACTCCGCGCAATGGAGAGGTGATTGAGTCTCCGGCAAATCCAGCGCAAGCTATGGCAACTCGAGATGCTTTGGCCAAGGCTATCTACAATAATCTCTTCGACTGGATCGTAGAGCGTGTCAACATTTCCCTCAAGGCACGTGGCGTCACATCCAATTCAATTGGCATTCTTGACATCTATGGGTTCGAAATTTTCGAGAAGAACAGCTTTGAGCAGCTGTGTATCAACTATGTCAACGAAAAGCTACAACAGATCTTCATCCAGCTGACTTTGAAAACCGAACAAGAAGAATATGCCCGAGAACAAATTCAGTGGACACCGATTACATACTTTGACAACAAGGTTGTGTGCGATTTGATCGAGTCAACCAGACCCCCTGGTGTATTCTCTGCGTTGAAAGATGCGACAAAGACTGCACATGCGGACCCTGCGGCGTGTGATCGAACCTTTATGCAGACTATTAATGGCATGCAGAATCCTCACTTGACACCGCGACAAGGAAACTTCATCATCAAGCACTATGCCGGCGATGTCAGCTATACTGTGGATGGTATTACAGACAAGAACAAGGACCAACTTCTTAAAGGCCTACTCAATCTCTTTGGGCAAAGCTCAAACAATTTCGTTCACACTCTATTCCCTCACGAAGTCGACCAAGATAACCGGAAAGCGCCGCCTTCTGCAGGAGACAAAATCAAAGCTTCCGCAAACGATCTTGTTGCAACTTTGATGAAGGCCCAACCATCATACATCCGCACTATCAAGCCAAACGAAAACAAATCCCCATCAGAGTATAACGTCCCAAATGTTATGCATCAAATCAAGTACCTTGGTCTTCAAGAGAATGTTCGTATTAGGCGAGCTGGTTTTGCATATCGCCAGACCTTTGACAAATTTGTTGAGCGGTTCTATCTCCTATCGCCACAAACGTCCTATGCAGGAGACTACACATGGACCGGCGACGCGAAGTCAGGTGCCAAACAGATCTTGAAAGACACCAGCATTCCGGCCGACGAATTTCAAATGGGTGTCACTAAGGCGTTTATTAAAGCACCTGAGACTCTGTTTGCCTTGGAACACATGCGAGATCGATATTGGCACAATATGGCCATTAGAATCCAGCGTGTGTGGAGAGCGTACCTGCGCATCCGAGTGGAGGCGGCTACGCGAATCCAGCGTGTGTGGAGAAAGAAAAGAGTCGGTGCTGAATTCCTTGCTCTCAGAGAACGGGGCCACAAAGTTCTCCAGGGTAGAAAGGAGAGGCGCAGGTTCAGTCTGCTCGGGTCAAGGCGCTTCATGGGTGATTATCTTGGTGTCAATGCTACCAGTGGGCCTGGGTCTCGAATCCGCGGTGTGCTCAATATGGCATCCAATGAAAGTGTCGTCTTCGCCTGCCGCGGTGAGATCCTGGAGTCCAAATTTGCGAAAACAAGCAAGCCCAGCCCTCGAATCCTAGTTGTGACTACAAGCAAGTTCTATATTGTCCTACAGCAGGTTGTCAACAAACAGATTCAGACCTCCATACAACGAACTATACCATTGGGTGCTATTAAATTCGTTGGAACCTCAACTTGTCACGATGACTGGTTCTCACTAGGTGTCGGCTCCCCGCAAGAACCCGATCCGCTTTTGAACTGCCTACTTAAGACGGAGCTTTTCACTCAGCTACAAATTGTATCACATGGCTCATTCAACCTAAAGATTTCTGAGTCGATTGAGTATGCTAAAAAACCCGGCAAGATACAATTAATCAAGGTTGTCAAAGATGCTCCCACGGCGCTGGATTTCTACAAGTCCCAAACAATACATACTAGTCGTGGCGAGCCACCAAACTCAGTATCACGACCTATGCCGAAGAGCAAACCTGTGCCTCCGAAGCCATTCACAAAAGGTCGGCTTATCAGGCCTGGTGGCCCTGGTGGCCGCCCCTCGAAACTGTCGAGCACAACTCGGAATACGAAGCCTGTCTCTAACCCGTCTATTTCTGCCACTTCGCAACAGCGTGCTGTGCCTAATCCTGTTATAGCAGCTATACCTGTGGGAGCAAACAGGCCATCTCACACAAGAAATACTTCATCAACATCGTCTGCCAGGGCCGCACCTCCACCTCCTCCAATCGCCCCCCCTGCAGCATCTAAAGAGCCTCAATATAGAGTCCTATACGACTTCGCAGGACAAAGTGCGAATGAGCTCTCTTTAAGAAAGGACGATCTCATAACTGTGCTCAAGAAGGAAAGCAATGGTAAGTTCTTAATATATGCAGTAACTACATCAGGGCTAACACGTGTATGTCAGGATGGTGGCTAGCGAAGACTGCTACCGGCCAAGGCTGGGCGCCTTCAGCATATCTTAAGGAAGAGGCGCCCCCAGCCCCTGTTATCAGGCCGGGCCCCCCTCCTCCACCAGCAGCCCCACCTAGGGTGAATGGGGCAAATGGAGTCAATGGATCTGCAGCTCGTGCTAAGCCGACACCACCGGCACCTCCTGCCAAACGTCCTGCTGCTGGTGGTCGGAAACCAGCGCCTCCTCCAGCACCACGTGACTCTGGCTTGAGTATGAATGGTAGTGCTGGGAGTGGTACTGACAGTGGCCGCAACACTCCTACCCCAAGTCTTGCTGGCGGTTTGGCAGAGGCCTTGAGGGCAAGGCAGAATGCCATGCAAAAAGGCAGAGAAGATGAGGATGATTGGTAAGCTTTTCAACCTGTGAAAGGTTGGATAGTTGGATTATTCTAGTAGTTCCGTGATTACGTTTGACATGATATGATGAAACAAGAGATAAACGACAGGTCTCCGCTTTTTTAAGCAACTGTATTGCGTCGGAGGCTCGCATGGGCGATTCATACAGAATCTCCCATGACCCTGAAGATAGGGGTAGATAGACAATGATGAAACTGCGTGGACTTCACTTGGTGACAGGTTTTCATGGAACTTCTTTTTATCTCTAGTGGTCTACTTCGACTTTCAGTAAATTGTTTAGGGTAATTCAGTAGAGTGGTTCATTATACTATGATACATCCAAATGTCTATCTAATCTTGATTTAGACCCATATCATAATCATGCTGTCGTTCTATAATCCAACCCCTGCCTAACGCCTCATCCTCTCTAGCCTTTCTTATATCTTTCTAAGCTCATGCACAAGTATTACATTATATCTCCCAGTCTCATGAATTCTATCCAATATTATGGCCTCCAGTAAAAGAGACACCAAAACTATACAGCAGACTTCTCAGACTCCTTAGCTAATGGGTCCTGGGGATGATTTCCCTGATCTAAACCTTGAAGCGTCCTATGTTCTTGGTTTAGAGAATAGCCCTTGGTGAATATGCTAGCGATCAATCCTACTCCGCTGAGAGCGCACATCACGATCCAGATAATTTGCAGGGAGTCGGCGTAAGCCTGAATCAGTTGAGTCTTCTCCGGGCCATCCTGCATAGCCTTAATAATGCTGACCAGGGCTGTGGCATCCTTGCTGTATGCATCAGCCAGCGGGATGAAGGCTGGGTAATCAAGAAGTTTCCTCTTGATCTGGTTCTGGAAAGCTACGCCACCGATGGCGACGCCTATAGATTGGCCGAAGACGCGTAAAAAGGAGTAGAATGCTACTGAGTGGCCGGCATCCTGTGGTCGTCCTGCCGCTTGAATGGCGAGTGCCATGGCAGGGAAGAGCATGCCAGTCCCAATGGCAACTGGGACGTTGAGGAACACCCAGGCCGGAATACTGACTCCCGGTTTCAAAAGGACAAGCAGGCCACAGCCCATTGTAGTCACGACCCACCCGATCCAGATGGCCCATCGGTACCGACCAGTTTTGGCGCAGATGATGCCAACGATGATTGACATGGCTATAATTATGTTAGTCAGAGAACGTATTAGCAAAGCGGAAGGTCCACATACGAGCAACAAAACTAGATTCGGGTAAGACCGCAACGCCAGCAATTATAGGTGTATATCCCAGGACGCCTTCATAGAAGAGAGGGAGATAGCTGGATTTTGTCAGTTTGTTATCTTGCGTTATTGGGAATGGGATACTAACTATAAAAGCGACCAAAGAATCATACCATGGATGACAGTTTCTAGGTATGTGACTCCCATAGTTAAGTTATCAAATACGCTAAATCTAATGATCGGCTCGATAGGGTTTCCTGGAAGGGTATTTCCATCAGAATCGAACGCTCTAGATGAAAGTCTCCACTCGTAAAAGGCGAAGCCGACGAGCCCTGCAGCACCGATCAAGAGTGGAAACAGTGTCCGCCAAGAATCCCAGGGGTACATGACACCTCCTATAGACAGCCATGAGAACAGTGCACTGGTAGAAGGGAGAGATGCTTACCCCATGTCAACGGGATCAACACAGAGACTGTGGACGCAATGAAGAATGTAGAGCCAAACCAGTCGAATCTCTTGATCTTGTCCATTACTTTCCCAGGCAGTCGGTCTAGTCTCAGGAACAGAAAGATAGCTACTGCACCGGTACCGATGATGGGAACATTAATCCAGAAGATCCATCTCCAGGAAACGTTTTGTGCAAAAGCACCGCCTATCATGGGACCTCCTACTGAGCCGATTGCCCACATACTCCCAAGGTATCCGAACCAAGCTAGTATAAGTTGTTAGCTTATAATAGGAAGAACAAGGACAAGGAACTAACCTCCTCTCACAGAAAGAGGAACGAGATCAGTGACTAAGATTTCTCCCAGTGTTAGGATCCCACCACCTCCAATTCCTTGAATAGATCTCCCGACAAGACTGATAAGTTAGCTAGATTTCTTTCCCGTGTGTCGCGAACACATACACCAATGTAAAGCTATTAGCTACGGCTGCCAAAATCGAACCCACGCCGAAGAACACTGAGGATATCATGACCAACTAACGAGTATGAGCGTTGTGATATGAAGGTCATTAGAGTTTAGAAGGTATATCATACCGATTTTCTGCCAAATCCATGGCTGAGACCGGCAATTACAGGCTGGAAAACGGCAGAAGTCACTAGGAAAGACGTCCCTGACCAGAAGGCCTCTATGGCAGTGCCATGAAGCTTGTCCGTAATGATAGGAAGTGCAATACTGAGAGAAGTGGCGTCGAGAGCAGCTGCTAGAGTTATAATACACAGACTAACAAAAGCAAGGTAGAATGCGGTCCCTGGCTTAAATTCCGGGCTAGCATTCTCCAAAGGAGGTATGTTCGCCTCTTCTTTAGAATCAGATATAGATGTTATCTCTGGTGTCGCATCCGCAGAAGACATTGTATTAAGAGAAGCAGCGGTCTATACTACGGGAGAGTAAAAGTGTCTCCCGAAAGGGAAGAGGAAAATTTCTGAGACGCTCAAAAAGACTTTCGCGCACAGAGAGATGAATAGAGAAATTAATTAGTGAGAATAACACCTACTGCTGTATCAGGACCCAAAGCCCTTATATATATAGGCACCTATCGACATCACGTAGGCCTCCCGATAGTTCAGCAGTTCTTGAGCCCATTACGTCGCGCCGGAGACAAAATTGATGTCAAATAAGCGTAAAGCTCTCTGGGCGGTGCAACATGAAGCCGATGGATGAGTATTTTGGGCTGAGGCGTTGAAGTCCGGACTCTACTTCGTATGGTCGGTCAAATATTCTCTCCGGATATTCTCTCCGGCGCCTCTCCATTGCAAGCGAATGCGACCATCACGTGGGTTGAGTTGAATTCAGCACAATGAAGCAGTGACGTGACTTAAGGATGCTACGAACAGATTTTAACAAGCTTCATTGTGTTAACGGTAAAATAATTGCAATTACCCTGCCGGGAAGCTCTAACATTCCTCCGTATCACCTGAATTGATGATGCAATCTTGGCACTTCGCACCTACCTAGGTACCTAAGGTACCTGTATAAGTACTCGGTAAGCAACTAGTCACGTGCGTGGCCCAGCAAATGCAACAGGTCAGACTCTTTGCGTTATGATTTTGAACTTCTAGCCGCATAATGGCTGGCTGGCTCCCCACTGTAGGGGCCTTTGCCATTCCGGCTGTATCTATTCTGATTTTTTTCTTGGCTTACACATCACAATTCTTATTCTACTATTTACAGCCAGGACCTCTGTCGCTATCAGAGGCACTCTGGTTCAATGGCTGTGTGCTTTGTATTTGGTGGTGCTATGACAGGGCTTGTACAGTTGACCCGGGCCCGAAAGGATGGGTCCAGAATCTGACACAAAATGTCTCCGAGACTCATGAGAGTGGAAGTAGAGATCCCCGACTGGAAAAGGGGGTGAGGTGGTGTAAGAAGTGCGACGCTGTAAAACCACCGAGAGCGCATCATTGCAGACAATGCGAGAGGTTGCCAGCATCCCCCTCCCATTGACGTTATCATACTTACTAATTCTGTAAGATGTATCCCAAAGATGGATCACCACTGTCCGTGGACTTCCAACTGCGTCTCCCACACAACATTCCCCCATTTCATTCGCTTCCTCTTCTATGCCGTCCTGAGCATGTTGATCCTGACCTACCATCTCTTCAGGCGTGTTGCCGTTATTTGGGATGAACGGCTTCTTCCTGCCTATCTTGGTCCTCCAACTTGGGCTATAGCGCACCTCCTAGTCCTTACTGTGCTCAACGGCATCACGCTGTTTGCGCTTGTTATCCTTCTCGTACGGTCTGTATACTGCCTCTCAGTCAACACGACGATGATTGAGAGCTGGGAGATCGAGAGGCACGAGGCCCTGGTCAAGAGGTCCCGCAAGTCCGGCGGGTATGTCTATGCTAATGGCGGCCAGAAAATGCGCGTAGAGAAGCAAGAATTTCCATATGATATTGGCATTTGGAGAAATCTATGCCAGGGAATGGGTACTTCTGTCATGATTTTCTGGATCTTACCTTTTGGGCCCACACCAAGTATTGATAATGCAGGAAAGTTCGAAGTTAACGGCTTTGAAGATGCATCAAAGATATGGCCTCCGCCAGATCCGGATAAAATGCCAAGAGCTACCCGCGGCTTCGATCAAGACCTGAAATTACGTCAATATGGAAGTCCAGCGGAGGAGAAGGAAGCATTCCACAGAAGACAACAGGACGATTTTGAAAGGCGGCGAAGACCTGTTGTCGAGAATTTTGTTGAGGAAGACAGCAACAGTGATGAAAGCGAGCTTGATGAATATGAGAGCGAGTATGAGGAGGGCCTTGACGGGGAGGAAGGCTGGACCAACTCAGAAGGCGAACGACTTCGAGATTTTGGGGTAGATGAGGACACCGAAGTGCTCGAGGACGATGATGTACCACTAGGAGAGCTTCTCCGGCGTCGTAAGGCTAGGTCGTCAGAACATGACTGAAGTGAAATATGATATAAAGGTCAAAGAGAGCTTCTATTGGGCCGTACTTTACCATCGCCTTGTGCCTTGAATAGATCCATTTTCTAAATTAGAACGCCTTTTCCAGGTATAAGAGTTGAGCAGGTTTCACGTGTTGAATATGCTGCCCTCCTTGAACCGATATCTCCTAAATCAATCGCTCCACTGAAGAATCTTTACAAAGCCCAGTAACTACTCAACTCTTATTAAACAAAAGGTTTAAGAGGCCATAACATGTATAATACTACTTTTAGTTAGTACTTATTGGTAAGGTATTTAAAATTAAAGAGTAGTGATTTCAAGTACATAATAATTCCTACAAGTCAAATAACGTTTCCTTTAGTAATTGAGCGGCGGTTTCAGAATAAACAAAGGCCCCTTTTAATCGTACGTATTAAAAAACAAGTCTAACAAGTCTACCTCTTTAACGGTATTCCGGCAGATCTATACTACCTCCGCACCTTTATTTTCTTCAACAGCTTTAGCCGGCTTGGAGTTAGTAGCTTCTTGTTTCCCACTAGCTTTTATGCTCTTCCATTCTACAGTTGCAGCACCAATGATAGCCATCGCAGCTACTCCAGCCGCAACGTAAAATGCTTGCACCAAAGCGGCATTATATGCAACTAAAACGCTGGGTAGTTGCTGCGAAGAGACCACTTGTCTGAGATTTGTGGCACCGATGTTAGTGATAATCCCTGCGTTGAGGCCTGGGATTTTTTGCAATCCCTGCTTAAGTTTATTGTCAAAGATATTATTTCCGATGCTTGAGAACAAGGAACCACCCATGCCTTGAAAGAAGAATACCAAACTTGCACCAGTCGGTACGTCACGACGTTTGAGAACCGATTGAACAGCAATACTGCTCTGTTGCATGCCTAAACCCAAACCAAAGCCATACAGAACCTGATATCCTATCCATCTGGAGTGTCCTGTGTAGATGGTAAAAGTCGAAATGAGGCCAGCACCAATGGGCATGATAACTGCTCCAAGAAGCATCCAGGGTGCATAGTAGCCGATCTTCTTGGTAAGGAAGCCTGCAGCTAGCGAGGCGACTACTAGGCCAAGAACGAGAGGGATATTCATAATGCCTGATTTGACTGGGCTGACACCCTTGATGGCCTGGAACCAGATAGGTATGAAGTAAACAAGAATTATCAGACTGGCACCTGTAACGAAGGTATACCACACGGCGGCTAATACAGACCGGTTTTTGATGATGTGCAATGGTATAGTGGCTGTTTTTGGCATGACGGTCTCGATGATGATGAACACGATGAGAAGCACCACGAATAATACAAGAAGTAATATGATTCTCCATTCTGACCACGGCTGCCGCATAATTAGCTCTGATGTGAAGAAAAGGATATTACTGCCTTACATAAGTTGTTCCACCCCATTCAAGGGCAAGTAGGAGGCATATGATGGAAGGGATGAAGAATAAATTGCCCAAAGGATCAAGGCGTAATAGCTTTTCTCTCCAGGAAAGTGCCTCAATCTGCCTTGCTGGTAGCTTGAGAATAACGATGATGATGACCATGGCGATGCCGCCAATAGGCAAGTTAATAAAGAAACACCATCTCCAGGTGAGATTGGAGGTAAAGGCCCCTCCGAGGAGTGGTCCGGCCACACTCGCGATCCCAAAAATGGAACCAAACCACCCCATGTATGCAGGACGTTTTGCAAGCGGTAGGACGTGGACCATAATTGTGATCGCACCAGAGAAGAGGCCCGTTGCACCCATACCTGCAATTGCTCGTCCTATAATCAGTGCCGTAGAACTTGGAGCTGTACCGCATACTATAGAGCCGAGTTCGAAAAGGCCAATACATGAAAGGAAGACCAATTTAATATCGAAAAAGGTGTAAACCCTCCCCATAGCCATTTGAAGGGAACTCATGGTTAGGAGGTAGGCTGAGGCATACCAACCAACATCGTCGAGGGAATTGAAATGATTAGTTATGACAGGGATTGCTGTGGCCACAATGGTTCTATCGAGTGAGACAAGGAAGGCAGCTAGCATGACGGCCATCATGATTGCAAACGCTTTCTTCGCAGGAGGGTATTCTATGTCTTGAGGTTGGTCCTGAGTTTGAGGCTGTTGTGATGGAACTGGCGCAAGGTTTGTTGGAGATGGCTGCTCTTCTTGGATATGTCTCTCTTTCATATCCATTATCGAGGAAGATGAGTTCGTAGGCAATATTTGTGCATTATGAGAGGCTGTCGAGTTGGATGCCATTTTCGTCTGGTCTTGAGAGGTGAGGTCGGAAGACATTGTTTTGTCCCGGCGACGATCAGATTTGAGGAATGGTCAAATGTAATTTACAAGATTGATCATTTGATTCTTGTAAAGAGAGGAATATTTCAGGCATTATTTAGCCATGAAATTGGTAGAGCACATCTTATATACTGGGACACTTTGCATGTCCTCGGAGCTCACATTGACAGCAATTTCGGATTCTCGAATGTCCGAGAAGACTTGTCCCGTTTCAAAAGAACGCGGTATACAGAGATTGAGTAAAATGAGAGATAAGAAACTTACTTCTATAGGTCTAGGTGCCTGTGCTGACAACAACAGTGAAATTAAACGAGACTAAGTGAGAGAGAAAACGGACCTCGAGCTCAGAAGGGTCCGAAGCATGAAGGTGAGAAGATGCAGTGGAAGTGTGATCCAATACTAGTTCGTGGAGACGACTCGGGGCCGAAGTGTCAGAAAGTCCGAGCGAATCATATCTTTGGGATCCAGGCAAGGAAGCTCCACCAAGAACGTCAAGTTTCTAGCACAGAAGTAGGATTTCTGCTTGTTTTCGTTCTTATTGTCCAAGAAATATTTAGCTGACGTTCAATAAGTATACAATTAGTATCGTTTGAAAAGCTCTTCCAGAGCTCATAAACTTTCGGCTTCAACCGCTACAGAGCTGGCGATGGCGTGAACCCAGCATGGAGAACAGGTCAAGCAATCCACCCACTAAGTTGCCTAAGATTTATTCCTGTGTTCATTGTTTCAAGCGCAAGGTCAAATGCGATAAGCATTATCCATGTTCAGGCTGTCTTCGTACGAATGTCGAATGCATCTTCAGGACACCAGCGCCTCCACGCCGACGACATCCCAGAACTACAGATGAGGCTGTTCTAGCTCGTCTGAAATACTACGAAGATCTACTTCACGAAAATGGCATTGAATTTAATTCTTCTCAATCTCCTATCGCTGTCAAAGCCGCCACAACCCTATCACCACCTCAAGATGCCAACGGCTCCATCCCGAACGCCCCTTACCCGAACCCTGCTTCAATCAATCGCACGCCTCAAGATCCTGCCTTTCACAGCTCATCCACATGCTTTCCAGAAGGCAAATTGATCATTGACCATGGGAGGACTCGTTTCATTGAAAAGTATATTCTTGCTGTCCGCTTATAGTCTTATTGTTAACGATGCATAGTAAATTATGGACTACTGTCAGCGAAGAGGTCTGCACCTCCGTTTCCCGCCGTTACTTGTCTAACCACAATTTAGTCACGTCACAGTAAAGATATCATTCCCGATAGTGATAGTGAAGAAGATGTGAATACGCCTACCAACAGCAATACTGATTTCGTTCTCGACATAAACTCCACACCCAATCACACATACACCCTACATCCAAGTCCTAGCCAAATACTTAAGCTGTGGCAGATATTCCTCACTAACGTGAATCCATTAATAAAAATTATCCATCAACCCACCTTGCAACACTCCATAGAATCCATTGCAGATGTTGAGCAAATACCCCGGGGGCTTGAAGCTTTGATGTTTGCCATTTATGGCGCCGCGGTTCTCTCGATGCGTGATGGCGAATGCCAAGCAACCTTTGGCGAGTCTCGCTCAATCCTACAGTTCAGATACAATCTAGGTGCTCGTCGATCCTTGTCCAGGGCACGATTTATGGGAACTTCTGATATTATTGTTTTGCAAGCTCTCGTTATCTATCTCGTGAGTAGGACAATTAGCCTCGGATTAATTGTAGCTAATTAAACTCAGTTGACTCTACGCCAAAATCTAGATTCTCAAACCCTGTGGAACCTTTCAGGTGTGGCTACTCGTGTAGCTCAAGGAATGGGTGTGCACCTTGATGGTACTGTTCTAGGTCTGCCCCCATTTGAAACAGAAATGCGGCGTCGTCTATGGTGGCAAATTTGCCTGCTCGACTTTAATGCTGCTGAACTCAGCGGAGTTGGTGCCCTGGGCGAAGCCAGATGCTGGAGCACGAAACCGCCTTCAAATATCAATGATATAGATATTTGGCCAGATATGAAAGAGCCGGCTGTTGAAAAGACAGGTGCTACAGAGATGATAGCATGTTTGATTCGATATGAGGTTTGCACGTTTTGGAAAACAAAGCTGATCGAAAAGGGTACTTCCGAACAAGACTTTACCGGAGGTGTGCAACGTTTGGTTGATACTGCCACTGAACTCGAAAAGGATGTGCTCATTCACGAAATTGAATCCAACTTGAAAGAAAAATTTCTAAAGTATTGTGATCCGTCAAATCCTCTACATACAATGGCTTCAATCATGGGACGTACAATTATAATGTGCAAGAGTATGCAAATCAAAACACATTATCCTCGTCGTTACTCACACGAAAGGCTTGTCCCCGACAGCGAACGCCAATTTTTATGGACAACATGTATGAGCCTGATAGAAGCGGATAACAAAGCCCATTCTTATCGTTCACTTCAAAAGTTTAATTGGCACATAGATGTCAACTTTCAATGGCACGCACTTATTTACGTGCTTGGGGAGCTCATTGCCAAACCAATTGGCGGGAGTAAGGACGATGCTTGGGCACAGATTGAAGCCGTTTTTAAGAATCACCCAAATTTCATTTCTGACCAAAAGAGACCCCTTCATATCGCCATAGCCGGTATCTGCTTGAAAGCGTGGCAATCTCGCCATAAAGCACAGACAGAAAACCCACAAGGCTCGTCGTGGTTAGATACACCGCTATTCATTCTGCAACTCCAGGAACAAAGGGAGGCCGAAGAAGCAAAGGCAAATGCGAGACATAGTGACGCCTCTCAATTGAATCTGAGGAGTCCCATGACGTGCCTGCTGCCAGCAGATACCTTAGTTATGCCGAACATAACGAGTCAGCAATCGCAGCCGGACAACAAATTCCATACATCGATGTCGCATGATTTGACAACGCCAATAATGGACGACATGGCTGTAAACTGGCAAACGTGGGACGCCCTTCTCAACGATTGTGAAGTGCCATTCATGCTGCCGCCGATGAACCATATACAGTTTTAGAACAAGGCGCAATGAGGCCCTCGCACCATCGTTTTAGATATGAGGGTAAGGACCAGCCCCAGATTTATTGTCTAGTACAGCACCTGCCGCGGCGCAACGGATAAACGAAGGTTGAAGTTTGTAGAAAAATCTTGCGGATGTGCATATAAGTATCACATTTAAATGCCAAGAGATGCTATGACGTCTTGTTGGTCGATACAGAAGTAAACTGTGGGCTTATACCCTCTTAACAAGTTTCATAGGGTTCTGTAGGTGTCCGCTCATCATAATATAGAGCCTGATTAATAAAATAAGTGGGCCGTGCCCAGCCAGGTGGTACGTAACTCGGACAACCCCACCACAGACCTGCTTTCACCACAACTCTGGCAAGCTTCAATCCAGCTCATTCTCCATATTTTCATTCAAATTCTCCAAGAGTAACGCTTCTAGTACCATCAAGTACGTATATTCCACCCTTTTTAATCATAGCATCATTCAAGTGTCTCTATTTTTGCCCCGTCAAAACCCCATGCTCCTGACCCCGCTAACCCCTCGTTACAGTTATCATGTCTGGTTACGGCAGAGAAGGCGAATATGGTCAGCAGGGCGGATATGGTGGTGACCAGGGCGGATATGGCGGTGATCAAGGCGGATATGGTAGGCAGCAGGGATACGGAGAACAGCAGGCATATGGGGGAGGCGGACAAGGCGAATATGGCCGCCAGGAGGGAGGCTATGGCGGAGGGGAGGAGCGCCGTGGTGAGGGGCAACACCATGGTGGCCATGGTGGGTTCGGGGGAGGAAATGCCCCTCAGGGAGGCAGGTTGGACACTCCCGGAGTTTGTATTCGTGGATATACGTGCTAATGTTACAAGCTATGGTGGCGGTGGTGGCTATGGAGGAAGCGGTGATTTTGGCGGCGCGATGTCACACGCTGAGCAACATGGAGGAGACTCTGCAGATTCCTCCATCTTCTCCAATGTCCTAGGCAGACTCGGCCAGAACCAGCAAAACATTGGAAACCAGCAAATTGACGAGCAACGTATGCTATGTTTCTCCTTCTCGTGGTTTATTACCTAACTCTGCTAGACGCCGTCCAATCCCACCAGCAATTCTTCGGTGGTGGCGGAGGTGGTGGTGAAGCAAGCACCGGCGCCATGGGATCTGCAGCAGCTATGCAAGCGCTGAAGATGTTCACTGGCGGCCAGAGCGGGAACACCCACGAGGGAAACAGCCAGAACGCCTTCATCGGCATGGCCATGGGGCAAGCTAGCAAACTCTTCGACCAGCAGTCCGCTTCTGGCAATGTCGCCGCTGGGGCAAGCAAGGAGAACGTGATCCAGCATGCCGCAGAGTCCGCTCTCCAGATGTGAGTAGCCTCAGTGTTAGTCAGGGTTATGGCTGATCTTTTTTATAGGTACATGAAATCGCAGGGCGGTAGTGGCGGTAGTGGTGGTATGTCTGGTCTGATGGGACTTGCGTCCAAATTTATGTAGATGGCATATTGCTCGCCAGAAGTTATGTTAGCTGCTTCTTTTTATGAAGCTGCTTAAAAAGACGTATTAAACTATGCTGTAATGAATACACGACGTTACGCATGAGCCGGGCCATGTCTGCCACGGGGACATGTGAATGCCCACTTCATACTTTATGGCTTCGGGAACTGGTTATGTACTTACATAGCTCCACGTCTGGTCATATTGCTGAGGAGTACAAATATCATGCGATTAATAATACTTTATTTGCTCTGCAAACTTCATCGTACAGGTAGTGCTTTACGCTCCGCTCAAATTCCGAGCGACACACAATCCATGCGAAATAGGTTCGCTCTAAGGTCCATCCAACGCCGTCTCAAATTTGTTGTATATTAACTCTATAATTAGCACACCTTGCCAATATCCTGCATGCCGAAATGAGTCTAATGAACGTGGTCGTTGTCATCCGAATGGCCGTGCTGAGAAGAAGCAGATTGCGGGGAACAGCATGCCTTTCCCTCACAGTCATCCACACACTCCAATAGACACGAGTCAACCGGGCGTAGGACTGATCGTCCCGCTATGCCATCGAGACCCACCGCAGGTTTCGGAGAATGGTTATGGTCCCTATCAAGGCAGAATTCTGGCTGTATAGTTGCGCTGTGGATTCCATATGCATGCAAACACTTTCTTGCTGCCCGAGCCAACTCCATATATCTTGCTCCATTGGCTTCGCCTATTGGGAATGACACCTGGATATGCATTGAGGACACAAGCTGCGTGTCACTCAGTTGCCAAATGTGCATATGGTGGCAGCTGACGACACCAGGAATGTCCTCAATATCTTCTTTAATATCTTTCACATCAATGTGATCAGGAGTTGCTTGGAGAAGGATCTTGGCAGTGGCCGATGTTAAGGGGATAGTGGACCGGAGGATGATCAATGTGATGAAGAGGGATACACCCGGATCTGCATAGTATTTGCCAGGCCAGTCGGTGAGCCAAATAATGAGGGCGGCAACAATAACACCGATATTGCCAAGAGCGTCTCCAATAACGTGAAGAATCATGGCATTCATGCCCATATCACCATGGCTATGGCCGTGGCCACCCTTGGAGGGCTTTTTTGGCTTATTGTGGTTGTGACGAGCATGCCATGAGTCGCCTCTCTGCCTCCCTGTGGTAGACCGGTCTCTGTGATAGTGTGGTTTCCAGCTGGAATTATTAAGTAGCGGAGAGGCCTCAGTGGGTACGTTTCCATCAGCAACTTCACCCTCCGATTCTGTATTACTCTCACTGTCGATGCTATCGAGAGGTGGCCTACTTGCTGCAATTATATCTTGTCTAAAGCTGGCAGGATGGATACTGAGATCATCGATATGATATCGGGGATGTCTGCGAGGTGATGTACCGCTGGCGAGTTTGGTTAGAGAGTCTGATCTTTCCCTAGAGATGTCTTCAGTAGACTTCGTGAGCTTCATGGGCTGGCCTGTCTTTGATTTGACATTTGCAAGTACCGCCTCCGGGAACACGTCACCAGCACTTCCTTCTTCTGCCCCGTCTTCCTCGATAGCATGTTCGTGGGTTCTGTCAGCATGTGCATGCCCTTCCTCTGCTGCGCGTGTCTCGTCATGGTCATGAGAGTGCTCTTCGGATCCATGAGAATGGCCATGGCCTCCCAAAACAAAAAAACCAGCGAGGTTCGAAGCAAGACCCAAGGACCCGACTATGAGAATAAGTTTCGGACTAGTGATCACAGGTGGGTCGATGAGTCGAGTGATAGCTTCGAGAACAATGGAGAGGCAAAGTGCGATCAAGAATACAGCGTTGAAGAAAGCACCTAGTATTTCAGCTCGCAGCCACTGCGACGCCATCGTTAGTCAATATGGCAGAGCTACACCGGGATGATGAACACTCACCCCGAAGGAGTACTTGTCTGTTGAAGCTTTTTGGGACGCATTGACTGCCCACAGTCCCACAACGAGAGATATGATGTCGTTCAGCTACCTCAAAGTCAATATCAAGCACAACTCCTGCAGAACTACGTCTAGTCTTCTCACCATATGGAAGGCATCAGCCATCAGGGCCAGCGAACCAACCGCCACTCCAACGCCAAGTTCCAGGATGAAGAACGTGGCATCGATGGCCAGCATGACCGTTATCCGCGTCGATTTTGACCACGCCATGTTGAAGGGCTCTTAGACTTCATACACAGGCGGTGATTGGGGGTTTGAATTGTTATCTTCGACACGATCGGAGAGCAAGTGGGGCGGCCCCTCTTGCTCCGAGTTCTTGTTTTGATGACAAATAGCAAGCGTCGAAGGGCAAACTATACTTTCCGTTAAGATTGCCTATCTCAGTGATACAGGTTTGGAAGTTTGCTATGGTGATGTGTGAAGGGGGAACATAGGATGGCATAGTGCTTGGGAGTGGAGTACCGTCTTCGGTAGTTGCCGCAATGTCTCGAAGAGGCGACAAAACATTACCGTGCCCAATGACATATTTCACGTGCAATATTGTTTCATTGTGTCACGTGATTGATAATGCCTCTCAGCTTGAAAGGAATCGAAGCCCACCTAATGCTTTTCACCCTGGACAATTTAGGCCTCTAGGTACCTTGGTACACTGTCTGGTATTAATAGATTCTCTAGTGCTTAGATTTTACTCTATCAATATAACGCTCAAGTTCTCTTATCATTTATATTCCCGGAATTTATCGAATGCTATTCAGTTGCACAAACTCCACTCTAAGCCAGCACAAATCGATTGGAACGACAGGATACCATATTACACGTAGATTAAATTATATAGGCATGTAAATTAATGCATTTTGGCATTTGGCCGCATGCAAGGCACCGGATTGTTCAGAATTCCCCTCTTCCCGCCTGTGTTCCCTTCACCCGTCCCAACCCACTTCAAGTGCTGTTAAGGATCTCCGGGTTGCAATTTCAGTTATGTGGGTATCTTCGGCATTTTCAATATAAGTTCCTAAATTCCATTGCTCAGGATCATCAGGATTTCATTAGGAATATCGTCGGAGACACGGTCCACTCCGTGTCCTGGAGGAAAGGTGAGATCTGGGATCCCGTGTCATCTTTAATCGATAACCAGGGTATTTCGACCAGTTTAACGACCGAATGAATAGCCAGCACTCCGTGGGGTTCGAGCCATAATCAGTATCGCTCGTCCGACACTCTGGCAAATACCCACTGGCTCTCGGGTGGGTTAACTATCGCAGCCTATTTATGAGTAGGGTCATATGAGAGGCCACATCTTCCTTGTCTATATCTACTGCAATCATAAGGACAAATAGTACCAACAAGATCTTGAGTCGGAGTGAGAATTCAACTTTGTGACAAATTCCGAGGCAAGGGGTACTCACTATGAATATTCCTGCAGTAAGAGAGACGATTTCAAAGCCTCCAGAGATTGCCTTGCCACGTACAATGGCATTCTGCGACCGCCAGGTCCTGAATGTTCCCATTGCTAGAGTAAAGATGGCAGCTCCCTGGCAGATACATGACAAGGGCTTCCCAAGTACGAAAAACCCGAACACTGCGCTCGGGTGCGGAGTATGTTGAAGACGGCTGCATAAACGTTAGTATGCATTCACGAATGGTTGCATCCTGAAGACACGTACAAGAGTTGTGCAATGGTAATACCTAGCATTGACAGTGCAAGAGAGGTCCTGAGGTAGCCTAGGAACGTCCGTTCAAGAGCTATAAACGGCAATTAGCGACCAAGCACGGTATATTATACATCAGTATAGTAAGCAGACGCCGCACGGTGCGAGTCTCCGCAGCTGCATCGACGATAGAGAACTCAAATAGACAAGGCTTGGCACACTCAGAGATATGACTTCACACAAGCGAGCTGTGCGATTTTTCAACTCCCCGGTGATATGGCTTTTCGGATTGCAGCTTCCGTGGCCTGGAAGAGGAAGGCAGTCCTCCGTACAGAAAGAATTGGACGCGAGAGGGCCGTACCTAGGTGGTCTCTACACGCCTCGTGGGGAACAATAACGCTGACCTGCCGGCTCCAGAACCGGGCGGTGTTGTAGGCGAAGCGACCGAAGGGGGTCTCGGGCTCTCTCGAGGTTGTGCCCTGGCCCTGTCGTCTGTATGAGGAGGCGCGACTGTACTGGCGTCTCAAGCCCGCCAGCTCGGTGGCCTCTCGTTCGCGCGCGTCTGCAGCGGGTAGTACTGGATCGCGATCTGATGTCTCGGGCATGTCGACCGGGTCGTGCAGATCTGCAGGCATCCGAGCTGGAGCTGTTGAATCACTTGCATGGGAGAGCTGCCACGGCAAGGTTTACTTCACATTCTCTCATTATGGCGGAAGGCTTTCCCCTTCCATTTGGCTGTTTCCCACCTTCTAGCTAGCCAAAGGTGGGCTGGAGTTTAGCCCGTTCTCAGCATCAGCAGATTCGACCGATTAGATTAGATTAGATCTTGGCCTTGCCTATCTCGGTGCCCTTCCCTCCCTCGCCCACGGCACATCTCCAACGTCCATGCAGATATATCTCCTCAGACCCGACCGATCTGCTTAACATGCACATCTCGAATGTACAATGATGAAAGAGCCTCGTCCTACCTTCGTTGATACCCACCGTCGCCTTGGTCAGCCCGCAATGCACAGAGCCATCCCACTGGCGAGGGCGGCCCGAAGATCCATCCCGGCCGCAAAGATCATCCATGTCTCCTACTGGGGCAGCGTCTCTGGACGGGTCTCCGCCGACGCCCAGAGACCTTCTGAGAGGTCCCTGATGTTGACGCCGTCGCCACCAGCGTGCTTCCGTCTTGTCCGCCCGACTTGCCCCCTGGGTGAGGCTCCGGTCCGCTCTACCGCTTTCACGCTGGAGGACCACGCCCTCATGTCTCTGCCTTCACCAGAATCCCCCTCGCAAGCCGCCTATCTCTAATCGGTCGCCGCCATTCGCGGGAGAATTCCCACCCCGCGTATCTCTGGCCGTTCATTTTGTTCCTTTGATTATGTGGGTACCACAGTGGTGGATCTGGCCTTCGGTTCTCTGTCAGGTTGCTCGGCGGCCGTCGACGCCTTTCCCTCACGAGCAATCCGCCCTCTCCCATCTTCCGATTCAGCCGTCGCGCCCTCAGCACGTCGTCTATCCGTTTACGTCCATCCCATGGCATGGTCCTCCCTCTTACGTATGGAGCTTGGCCTCTTTATCCGCTTAAATGTCGGGTCAGAGATATATCACCTGGAGGCAGCTGATATAAGTGGGTCAGCACCTAGCTCTGTGATCTCTTGCGTCTTTGATATATATACATGATGTGCGTGTATGTATATAGAATGTTACTCTCACCACTTTGTTTCTCTGTGCTTGAAACGACAGATTTTTCATCGCTGTGATTTAATAGAACCACAGCAGTCTCTCCGCTGATCCGGGGCTTCCTCTTTTTCATCACCAACAAAAAGCTAGGTTGAGACATCCTCGTCGATGTTTAGTTATATACAGCGGAAGCATTAGAGGACGTTGTAGCAACAGCCAGCATCCAATCAACAAGAATGGATTCTCCAGAGAGTCAAGTTGCCGACCCCATATTTGACAAGTTCGGGGAAGAATCCGAGGATCCTTCAAGTAGAAATAACAGCGGAACGCCTAGTTCTGAAATATCACCGCCAGAAAGTCCCCCGAAAACAACTGCTTTGCTGGACAAGGCCGTAGATGGGAGAGTACGGGTGCGTCGTCTCGCGGCGTCGCTTTCTCTCGAGGAACAGGTGAGTGCTACCGGTGCCGTCGCTACTGTTTGTGTGCTGACGCCGGTAAGGTCTCACTTCTTGTAGCAGCAGATTTTTGGAGGTCGAGGTCCATTCCATCCAAAGGAGTGCCGGCATTTAAGACAACTGACGGACCAAATGGTGCTCGTGGAGGTATATTTACTGGTGGTACAAAGGTGAGTAGGTTGTCAATTACATCTATCCAGTCATATCCTGATAGTGAATGAGGCTGCCCTCTTCCCTTGTGGTGTATCATTAGCGGCAACATGGAACGCAGATCTTATTTTCCAAGTTGGTCAGCATCTTGCCGAGGAAACAAAAGCAAGATCGGCCCAGATACTCCTCGCTCCTACAGTGTGCTTGCATCGAGGACCCTTAGGTGGCCGAAATTTTGAATCTTTCTCGGAAGACCCTTTTTTGACAGGGAAGCTTGCCGCATCCTATATACGCGGTCTTCAGTCGAAGGGAATCTCGGCGGCGATAAAGCGTAGGTTCACTGTTCAGCCGACGCATACTTCTATAGGCTGATTCTCAGTAGATTTTGTAGCCAATGAGCAGGAAACTTTCCGTCTAACCATAGACTCTGTCGTCCAGGAACGGCCACTACGTGAGCTCTACCTTCGCCCCTTTGAGATAGCAATTCGGGACGCCAACCCATGGTCGGTTATGTCATCATACAATTTAATAAATGGGGTCCATGCCGATATGAATGAGCACACTCTTAAAAATATTTTAAGAGGAGAGTGGAAATATGACGGGTATTTGCCGCTACTCCGTGTTTTAGTACTACATGCTTACTACCTACAGAACTGTCATGTCTGATTGGGGAGGAACAAATTCTGTTGTCGAGTCTATTGAAGCGGGGTGCGATATTCAGATGCCAGTATCCGATGAATATAGGGGTGAGAAAACTCTTCAGGCTATCAGAGACGGCAAACTATCCAAAGAAGCTGTCCTGAAGGCTGCAGAAAATGTCTTATATCTAGTAGAGAGGACAAAGGGGAACGATCTATCAATAGAGCCTCCAGAGAGGGAAGATGACAGAGAAGAGACTCGTCAACTCATCCGAAACGCTGGCGTTGAGGGTCTAACCTTGCTCAAGAACGAAGGCGACTTACTCCCTATCAAGCCATCAGAAAGAAAGATTGCCGTTATTGGTCCTAATGCGAATAGGGCGATTGCTGGTGGCGGTGGAAGTGCAAGCCTCAACCCATACTATAATACTCTTCCGCTTGATAGCATCAAGGCGGTTCCTGGGAAAGAAGTGGTGTATGCCCTAGGTTGTCACACCTACAAATGGTTGCCACTGGCAGCAGATTACTGTACCACTGCCTCTGGACAACAAGGCGTCACTTTGGAATTTTATGAAGGAGATAAGTTTGAGGGGGACCCGAGAGTTACTCAAAGAAGGACAAATACTGATCTCTTCCTCTGGGATTCCGTTCCTTTGGAAGTCGTAGGGCGGCCATGGTCTGCACGAGCGAAGACATTTATCACGCCCATTACCAGCGGGCTGCATACACTAAGCTTCTCAACCGTGGGTCCCGGAAGGCTCCTCGTTAATGGAGAAGTCAAAGTCGACTTATGGAATTGGACAGAGCAGGGCGAGGCTATGTTCGACAATTCGAAGGACATCTTGGTCGATATTCAAATGGAAGCTGGGAAGGCAGTTGAAGTCGTTGCTGAGACCACTAACGAAATCAGACCCATTTGGAAGCAGAAACCCGGAGTAACTCATAAAACGGGTGGTGTCCGGATTGGTTACATAGAAGAAGACAAGCAAGACCTGCTACAGGAAGCTATCGGTGTCGCAAAGGCATCAGACGTTGCTGTTGTCATCGTTGGACTCGACAAGGAGTGGGAATCCGAAGGCTACGATCGTACGACAATGGACCTTCCAAAGGACGGCAGTCAGGACCGTCTCATTGCCGAAGTGCTGAAGGCTAATCCAAGAACTATTGTGGTCAACCAGTCTGGATCCCCGGTAGCGATGCCTTGGGCAGACTCCGTGCCCGCAATCATCCAAGGCTGGTATCAAGGGCAAGAGGCCGGAAATGCGTTGGCTGATGTGTTGTTTGGATTTAAGAACCCCAGCGGCAAATTACCAGTGAGTGAAGGCTCCATTATTTACTTTGCAGACTTCCATCTAACAGGCTTCCAGACGACTTTCCCTAGAAGACTAGAAGATAACCCAACGTATCATAATTGGCCTGGAGAGAATTTGAAGGTGGTTTATGGCGAAGGTCTCTACATCGGTTATCGTCATTACGAGAGACTGAACATTTCTCCACTCTTTCCATTTGGGCACGGTCTCTCGTACACCACTTTCAGCTATGGGAAGCCTTCTATCAGCGACCGCATCCTGACTGATTCTAATAAGATTATAATCACACTAGCTGTGACAAACAGCGGAAGTGTCACGGGCGCGGAAATTGTCCAGGCTTACGTGCACGACAAGAAATCGTCAATACCAAGGCCAGAGAAGGAACTCCAGGCCTTCACCAAGGTCTTCTTAGAGGCGGGCGAGACAAAGCATGTCAATTTAGATCTTAACAAGTACTCAGTGGGATTCTATGATACGAATCAGACCGCGTGGGTTGCCGAAGAAGGAGTTTTCGATGTCTTGATTGGATCATCATCACAGGATATCAGGTAGGTTCACGCGAACTCCAACTCCTCCGTTGTCTAACTCGACCTCCAGGGAGTCCATTTCATTCGAAGTCAAAGGATCATTTACTTGGGTGTTTTAATGAATTCTGGGTGTTAGATGAGACTCGCATACGCAGGCGGAGATACACTGCTGTTACAAAGTACCCGCTCTTGGCATCACGTTTTTCGGTGGTACAACTGTATTTATTCAACCTGGTCGCTTCTTCTTCTGGGCGGATTAAAAGCAGACCGTGACTTGTAATAGTGATCATGGGCGACGTTCCCGCCCGCTGAAGGCCAACACCGTAATGTAGCTGTACATGGGAATGCTGACCCCCTTTTTTTTTCTCCACGCCCGATATCACACTATGCAGTTGGGATTGATTACTTCGGCTATAGTCAGGGGTTCGTGGGTGTTGGCGGCCCGCAAAATAACGAACGGCGGCAGAACACAATCTAGACTTTCTCACCTTTTAATTGCCCTTTTTATGCACTTCTGCCGCGTTCCTCCACCCGCTCGCATGATAGTCTGGATATAATAGAGAGTACGCCGTCGTGATCACATCTTCTTCGACGTTCCGCACCGCCCAGCGATGGCTGCCAGTCAACACCATGCCACCTTCCTTTTATAATACTCCCGGGTCGACTCAGGATAAGCCTGTCCTCGAGCTCGTGATGGATGGAGTCCGCAGCGTGCTCGCCCTTGAGATGCAGAGACTGAGGGATCGCCACGGCAATATCTCCCTCACAGCGATACAGGCCAGCGCGTACCGGTCCTTGCGACACGCACGGCGGGCCTGGACTCTGCGGCGGCTGATGAGCCTGCCGCACCTGTTTGTGGCGATCTGGTTGTTGGTGCTGCTCTGGGGCGAGAGATGGGTGTTCGAAAACAGCGTTGCGGCCTGCACTTGGGAGAGTTGGGAGAAATGGGTAAGGTCGCTGCGACGATGAGGAAATGCCTAATGCTCACATCTGCTATAGCCCAAAGACGCAACGCCGCATCATCTAGTTTTCGTGGCCGATCCCCAGCTGGTCGATCCCCACACGTATCCTGACCGGCACTGGCCTCTCTCGACCTTTACAATCCTCCATACAGATAACTACCTCAAACGCTCCTATATCCAGCTCCAGAAAAGGCTGCAGCCAGATACGCTGTTCTTTCTTGGGGATCTCTTTGATGGAGGCCGAGAATGGAAAACGGACCGGGGAGATACGACAGACCCTACTTGGGCAGAGGGCCAGCGGCCATCCATTGAGCGATCATACCTGAAGTCTTGGCGCAGGAGGTATGGCGAGAATTTCTGGCTGCGCGAGTATGACAGATTTGGCCGGATATTCTACAAGTTCTGGGACCTGGGTGGTAGTGAAGCCCGTCCTGGGCAGAGAGCGAGGAGAATTATATCAAGTCTCCCTGGAAACCATGATCTGGGATTCGGAGCGCAGATAAAGCTCCCTATTCGGGACCGGTTCGAGGCATACTTCGGAGAGGGAAACAGAGTGGATGTCATTGGGAACCACACGATTGTCTCCGTCGATACGGTATCACTGAGTGCTGGCGTATCAGACCATAAGACACCAGAGCTTACGCAGCCAGTCGAAGACTTCCTAGCCAAGGTCCAGTCCTTGAAACGGAAGGCTGTAGCCCGCGAGCTAGGCTTCCAAGCAGGATACGAGCGAACTCTGCAGCATGCTCATCGCGTGGAGGATCTGGGCGAAGTCGACTTCAAGCATCGTCGAACATTGGACCCTGGACTTGAGTCTGCTGACTTCCCAACTATCCTCCTTACCCATGTTCCTCTTTATCGTGGCCCAGGCACCCCATGTGGCCCAAAAAGAGAACACTGGCCGCCGACCCCTCCACCCAAAGGCCAGACGACTCCAGTAAATCCCGACGACAGGAATGCCATCTCTCTCTCGGCCGGCTACCAATATCAGAATGTCTTAGGAGAAGATGACTCCGTGAGACTGGTCTCCACCATCGGTAACGTGGTGTCTGTCTTTTCGGGTGACGACCACGATTACTGTGAAATAGTACATCCTTCCAACAAGAACAATGCTCGAGAAATCACTGTCAAGAGCATCAGTTGGGCCATGGGGGTTCGAAAGCCAGGCTTCGTCATGGTTAGCATGTGGAATCCGGTAAACCCAGATGGGGAACCCCTCAATCCTGTACAAGCCGGCCCCGGCGGCGACGAATCCGCCTCTTCTACGATGGAGAATCATCTCTGCCTCCTGCCAGACCAGCTCGGCATTTTCATCCGTTACGGCGCCCTCCTTGCCATCACCCTCTTGGCCCTCCTCATTCGCGCTATTCTCACCCCAATCCTCCATCTCGAACCTTTCTCCATCCCCCCCGACTTCGACGACTCGCCCCTCCTACCCGCCTTCACGAAAGACATCAAGCGCGACTTCGATACGTACAAGCAGCACTACCCAGACAAGTCTTCCACCTCTTCCACCTCCTCAACGAACTCCGTCAACCTCGCTCCACGCACCTCTGCCGCGCGGACCAGGAGCGTTAGTCCGGCCACTGGCTACGGCCTGCCCGCGAGCCAGGCCCGGAACGCCACGCCTCCGCTAATAAACAGCAGTAGCAGCGGGTATTTCGGGCCCGGCGAGGGTTATGCGGGGAAATACGACACTGGCGACGACATGGGCAGGCACGCGGCCAGCGCGTACGGTTCGACGGGAAAGCAAAAGAAGGGAACGGGAGGAGTGCTGGGGCTGGTATGGAGGGAAGCGTGGATGAGTGTGTGGCGCGTGGCGTGGATGGTGTTGGGTGTTTATTTATACTTGGTCTGGTATGGGTAAAGAGGGAACTTCTAGGTATATACTTTTTTGCCTGGGTTGGGCGGGGGAAGGGAATTTAGCATTGCAGTGTATGTATATACACACACTATGGACGGCGTTGGGCTGTGGGATTCTATTTTTCTTAATGGCAGAATGTGGCCGTGGGATGTCGTGCTACAGACAGTACCTGTGCCTTTTCAAATATAATCCTGTAGTTATGTTCATAATGGATCGAAGCGTACAGTTTAGCCGTGGATTGAGTAATATTCATCGATGTGCATGGCGGGTAAATAACGAACCAACACATTTCATTCTATGCTACATGCAGAGGACCTGATCCTCTCCTCGTGTACCGAAAAGCAGAAGAGAGCCGTGTTCCAACGGAACAGCCCTGTTCAAACTCCAGTACTTCCGATTTTGGTAAGTCCGTCGTGAAGCCTACCAGGTAAATGCACGTAACGCAGTTAAAAAATTTGGCAAAACGCAAAATACAACATCAAGCTCATTTGTTCATAAAATAAAGCAAATTCTCCTCCCCGTTCCGTTCTCAGCGAGAAGCTTGATCAGGTTGAGCATTGGATGGACTATCAGAGCCGGGAAGAATGCCCTGGTCAATCCACTTCTTGCAGTCTAAAGTGATCTTCTGCACCTGGTCGTGATCCAAGCCCTTCATCCAATTGTTGTTCATTTCGAAGATCTCGTGGAACTTGTCATTTCTACCCTCTTCGAACTTCAGCAAGCGAGCTCTGGCTGCAGCCATATCCTTTTCCTTATCCCAAGTGAGAGGGTTGCTGTTGTAGATGTAGTATTCAGATCCAGGCTGTCGGTAGACGATCTTGAAACTATTGACACAGATGCGAAGAGAGAGGTCTTCGAGATAGGCCAGCGGCTTCCGAGTGTTTGTGCCATCCTCAGATACGGACTCGCCACTAGGCAGGTTTCGCATCAGTATAGGGTGGTACATACGTCCATCCGTTGGTACTCCTTCAGTTGGTTCAACACGAACGTAAGAGGATACGTAGTACTGCCAGCGGTCCTTGAGTTCCATGTCATCAAGATTGAGAGTAGTCTCATCTTTCTGCAGCCAGCGTACACCAGCTTCGGCTTTGTTAGGAAACTTTTGCATTATTAGCATAGTTCAACGGATTAAGGAGCATCTACATACCCAGCGGATCACAAATAGCTCGCCGTCTTTGATATATTTGTCAGCCTGCTTGCGCAAATTGATCTCGGCGTTGAATGACGTTTCCTTCGACTCTTTGTCATGATAGAACTGTTCAATAAGGTCTGGTGTCCTCTCTTTGGCATCGGTTGAAGAGCAAACAACAGCTTGTCTGCAGAGGGATTTGAGTAGATCCATGACGGTGTAGAGTTGCCACCCCCTTCTCAAGTAGTAATGTCGAAGGAAATCTTGATATTTGGCCTCTTCAAGATCGCCCACGATAAAGTCCTCCACCAGATTTAATGTTCGGGCATAGTACTTTTCGCCATCCACAGGGCCATAGTAATCCGTCTGGTCATCGAGCAGACCGATTTCTTTCGCAGGCTTTGCCACTCTCGCACGCTTGACTTCTTGAGCTGCCTCGTCCTCGCTCTCTTTGATTTCCTTAAATCGACGGTACAACGTCTGGAATATGCTGAAGAAGACATAGATTGTGGAATTGCAAAAGAGGCTGTAGAAATCGCGCTTGAAAGGTTGGTCTGCAATCAGTTCAAGATCTGCCGCATCCAGAGGTTTGGTTCCTTGAATAGCAGCCGCGCCAGGCAAAGCTAGCCAACGATCATTCGTCACCTCGGTCGTGGCTTGGTCCTCGGTTGCCTCACCAGCGTCATCGTCCATCACCGAGTCAACATCTGGGGTCGACTCCTTGCTTCCAGTAGCACTATCTTCCTTGATGCCACGGCCTCGAGTGCCATTTCGTGCTTTGTCAAGAACACCACGGCGTAAATCTGTTCTCTTTACGTTATTTGCACGTCGACCTCGGCCGTTCGGCAGCTCACTTGGGACAACGTCGTCAAGGTCATCGTCTGGAGTGCCGCGGTCGATATCTCTGGTGCGCTCAGCAACAAGCTCCTCAGGGATATCGAAAAAAGTTGTAATGAACTTCTCAAAGAATTCGGAAATACGACGTCGTTCCGCGCTGTTATGCTGGCTTGAGTTGTTGACATAGAAAACCATAATGCGGAGAACATCAACGATGACTGATTTATCCGTAAAATCGTACACGAACTGAGATGGCATGCCCTTAACCTTGGTCATGCGCTGGCGTCGCTGCTCCTCGTGCTTCGTCTTGACAGAATCAATGAGATGCTTCATTGCAAAGTTCTTCTTGTCCGCTGATTTGACATGCAGACCCATATGATCGAGACTCTTCAGATACATGGCATTGGTCTGTGCCCCCCACACTTTCTCCCACTCTCGCTGAAAAATGATCAGCACCATCCACAGCTTGGAGAAAGGAGTAACTTACCTGTGTGAAGCGCCATTCTTCATCTTTCTGCTTCAAGCGGGCAAGAACAATTGGCAGTACAGAGCAGGGGTCTTTGAATAGGTCTGAAGCTACCTCAGGTCCCTTATCCGCCCCATAGATCTTCTTGAGCACACGCTTATAGATGGATTGGCTCTGCCCACCAATTCCAGTTGGCATACGGAAGCTTTCTCGGTCGACAGCCTCCATGGCTAGGAGAGATTGAGCAACAGGTTCAAGAAGCTGAACGACCTTTGCGTTAGCCTCGATGTTGAAATCGTAGTCATGTCGCTCTTCTTCAATTCTGTGAAGGCTTTCTTCGAATATGTTTTTCCGATGAGCTACAAAACCAGAATCCTCCGATGCCCAGGTAGGATGCGAGGCCCAGTCATCATTGAGCACAGCGTGGCACATCTCATCGCGCCCACTGCAGGGCTTCAAGCGCTCCTGATAAGTATTAGCTAGAATTCGGGGCAATTTGGTGTCGCTTGCCATAAAACAAGGCAAGAAAAATGAGCGGAACTTGAAACTCACCCGCTTTGGAAGAAGGCGGTAGCTGGGGCCAAGTCCACGGCAGTTGCTTAGGGCAACTCGACTAGTTGGTGCCTTGGGACGATTGTCAATAACTTCATCATTGCCTTCGTAGCTGACAAAGCCCTTGAACCAGTTCATCAAGTCAGGGTTGCCACCGATGAAGTTGCTGACCTTGTGCACAAGCACATTGCGATCAATAAGGTCCTGTGAGAATAAGTTGCAGAGCTTCAAGAACTCGTTCATGGTGGACTTATTCGCGATATACTTCTTGACGCGGTCAAAGAATGCCAGCTCTTCGGCAGTGGCAGCTGAGGTAGCAGTTGGGGGTAAAGGCTCTGGAATAACGGGCGTCAAAGTCGGAGACACTGCTGGGGCATCTGAAGTCATTGGTTTGTGGTGAAGCTTCGGTCTCTGTTTCAATAAAATAGTTAGCATCCAATCTTCTTATAGGACGGCGACAAGCTCTAGAGCAGTAAAATGAAGTGGAAGTAGCCGGTCCACATGCAGAGACATCAAGCATTCAGAGAAATTTGACCGCACCTTTCCAGCTGGAACAATACCACTCCTAGAAGAAGATTCTCCAACTACACTAGGCGGAGGTCCTGGCAAATTTGCCGTACTGTTGCGGGGTCGCTTTTTGCTTTCCTTGCTGGAGCTAGCAGGAACTGCAAAGTTACCGACAGGAGGCATCTTGGTTTCGCCCCTAGGTCCGTGGGCAGCCTGCGCAGTTTGGTTATTTGAAAGTGCTGCTACTTCTTCAGCGGCTTTTGCGGCAGCAGCAGCTTTTGCCTGGGCGGCAGACTCTGGTAAAAATTGCTTGAAATCCTCAAGGAGGTCAGGAGCGGTGTTGAAAAGAAAGGTGACTTGAGCGTAGACGTCTTGAATTGGCTTAGACTCTCTTTGATAAGTTTGAAGGATTTCCAGAAACTGTTTATATATCTCTGGTCGGTCCTGGAAGCGATTCTATTGAGAGACTCGGTTAGCAGTGATATTATCAGAACGGAACAATAGCGAAACAAAGAAAGTTGATATTCACTTTGATTTTGTTTACATAGCTGATGGCATGATTAAACTCAACCGGTCCCCTCTTTTCAAGACCCGGTTGTGCACCACCATTCATATTCGACTGCTGACCGCCCGGTGTGGGAGTATGCGCATTCCTAGGAGGATGTCCCAGTGTTGTTGCAACAGCATTTGTTAGCTGCGACACGCCTCTCTGCTGCTGCTGATGGGCTGCAGCTGCAGCTGCCTGTTGCGCCTCGTAAGTAGAATGCGTCTGGTTTTGATTAAACACTGGTCCTCCATTTTGATTTTGAGGGCTGAAAACTCCCTCCGGGCTCTCGATATTGTGCTGAGATTGTTGCCAGTTCCCAGGACGCTGATTGTTGTAGTACGCATTGTTTTGAGTGCCTTGTCCAATCGAACTATCCGCAAGGAGTATGCGACTGGTTCCCGTTATCGACTGCACCGTGGTGCCCATAGGGGTTGTCACCCTGATTGTGTTCGGATCATTTCCTGCGCCGCATTCAATGCGATATCCTGGTGGGAGGAAGGTATTGAAGCCTTGGATTAGGTTCGGATGCCCTGCGAATAACTCCGAAACGCGATTAATAACGCCCGGTGTATCGATCCTTGGCACAGTTTAGCTTCAAATATTGATGAGCGAAGCTCAAATCTATATGGAACTTACGCTTGACTTTTGAAATCTTTCATGATGTCCAAGAACCGATTATATACATCTGGCTGGTCAGCAAACTGGACCTTGACTTGATCAAGGTAGCTGAGCGCATCCTGTTTTGCTTGTTAGCGCGTCGATATTAAAATTTTCATCCACAAAGCGCACTCACATTCAAGATAGGCTGTTGTCCGCCTTGTCCTCCCAACGCAGGCGCACCGGGAATTTGATGCGCTGGCGTGACCGGCTGTCCAAATGGGATCTGTTGCAATCTCGAGGCTGCTTCTTGCTGTTGCTGCTGCTGCTGCTGCAGAGTATTGCCAAAGGCAGGTCCAGGGCCGCTTGACACTCCAAGAGAAGGGTTCGAGGGCGGAGCATTGTGACCAAGGAGCCCTGGGGCGAATCCCTGATGTTGTTGAAGTTGCGATGTAGCTGGTTGTGGGTTGTGCTGAACCGGCCGATTCGAATCGCTGTGGAGTGGCCCACCAAAGGTATTTGACGGGCCGCTCGGCGCACCAAGAGGGCCAGATGGAGGAGCGCCTCCGTGTTTGGCCAACAAGCCGCCAGGGCTATGTATTGTACTTGGGAGTCGCGATGCTACGGGCTGGTGGATAGGAATCGAGCCCGTATTGTTCTGGTGTGCAGCCACGGGACCATACTGTTCCCGCTGCTGGCGTTCCCTCTCTTGTCTCTCGTTATATTCTCTCTCTCTCTGCATCAGCTCATCCTGCTGCTGCTGCATTACGCGCTGCCGGTTTTGATCGTCCATATCGACGTGCGCGCACTCTTGATCAAGCGCTGCCGTCGAAAGTCTGGTCGAGACTGGCCCGCGCCTTTCACGGAAGAGAGTAGGGTATCGAAGTAATCATAAACGAGAGTTCTAGATCGCGATGAGAGCTATCGCGGGCTTGAGTACATTCATTCACTCTCGTCGAAGGCGGGCAGGTCGGTGTTTGAGGAGATGGTGAAGTGATGGTTTTCCCAGGGGAGAGCTTGTCATCAGCGGTATTTGCCGGCAAGGCTAACACTAACCACATCGAGCCATTGGCAAGAGGTGAGGCTGAACCAGGAACATATATTTTCCTGCTTTGACATACATACATAAATTCCCGCGTGAAGAACACAGGTGAGAGGACTAGTGACAGAAATATGTGCAGTTAGTTTGTCTTGGATTGAATGAGGCCGAGGATGTCCAGAAGGTACATTGCATAACATGGTCAGGCTGACCCGTGAGTAACCCAACAAATCTCTGATTTCAAGACTGGGCCATACTGAATTCCACGTATTCATGAACGGCACTCAAATCTGGACCCATTTTCCTTGAGGAATATGCCAATAGCTATCTTTAGAGATATAACAGAAGATTTGCCACGGCGCAGAACCGGGGAGTATAGGTTGGTAAAATTTGGACATCACACCATTTGGATTTTATTAGCATATGCCTTCATCTAGTGTATTCATCATTCTAGTATCATACTAGTAATATCATTGGTATTATCCATAATCCGAACATCCTAATTACTGAGTCCAGCTTGAGCCATCCAACAAGCCATTCGGTTTTGCCTAGTCGACACCAGTCACATTCCATGCTCTATCTTCGTGTTCACGATTCCCGAGATCTCGGGACATAATTTGACATTATCTTTCGAAGACCAGCTGCGAAATCTCTTCACTTGTAATTCCTTACTCCCTTCAAGATCCACACTTCTCCATTGTAGACTCTACTAGCCACACTACTGACAGCGATATTTCCAGGCTGGATCTGCAGAGAATATTAGAAATCATGTACCTATATTCATTCAGGAGCCATGAGGACGAACCATCTTTACACCATCCTTGGTCTCCCACCAAATCTCATCACCAGCCAGCGTGTTCAACTTGTCTCCTTCTTTCCACGGACTTGCAGGCACAACATGGGCTTCCACAAACCGCTGCAGGTTTTGGCGAGCTCTCTCCGCTCCTTTGTCACCTTCGTATGCTTCCGTTCCTAAATTTTCATAGTCCTCGGGATCTTCCCAAGGCTTTCTGGGCAAAGCCATAATGGCAGAATTTATCGGAGCGAGAATAGTTGTATTCAGGGAAGTATCATCAAAGCGTTCACTCATAGGTGCAAAGTCACGAGTGAAGCCAGCGAAGATGTTGATCTCACGATCTCTCCCAAGTACATCAGACAGCACGATGGTGTCAGAGTCGGCCGGCTTTGAAGCAGTGGGCGACTTATTTGGAAGAGGAATCGCAGGACCAAGGTTTTTGTCCATGATCGGTCTCTGGAATGGTGGTAAAGCCGCAGCAGTGAGTGTTGCAGCAAGTAAAGTATAGATGAGAGCCTTCATCTTGATGGAAGGAAAAGTGCTGGCTACTTGATTCAGGTCTGGATGCGATATGACGAAAGCTCCAGATTTGGGCGCGACTGAAACTCGCTTACGTCACGTGGTATATATATTCAGTTTCAGGTTGGCATTTCTAGTATTGTACGAAGTATAAGTTAACACGAAAGAGGATTAATTCTCTAGTCAGATACCCTATGATGGGAGTATTGCCATTACGTCAGACGGTACCTAAGATGTCTCTTAAGATGTCTCTATGAACAAGTGCAGCCGAGTTCAGATTACTCTCCAAATGTGATGAGGGCGAGTGAAAGGGGCTCGGGTCACTAGCTAATATCGTTGGCACGGTGGAAGTGCACATAGGGTGTTGAAAGCCCTCCGAACTCTTAACTCTTCTTGTGCTTATGGCGATGCTTGTCCTTCTTGCCTTTAGAGCTCTTGTGCTTCTGAGATGAAGACCTCCTAGATCTTTCGCGCTTTCTAGAAGACGATGGTGCGGAAGTTGCTGAAGACGATATAGTGGAGGCAAGTGCGTCTACCCGCGCCCCATTCACCTTACGCTTTGGAGGTACCTCACCTCGACGAGCCCAGTCGGAATCATCCGAGTTTGTCCCACGATAGAGAGTCTGGTCAAGCCACTGTTGGAAGTTGGGCGCGTCTCTCATCGTTTCGAAAGTGTATTGACTAGGCAGGGCAGGGCCGCCAGAGCCGTGAAAAAGCTGTCCATCAATAGACATAGGTTGGCCGTCCGGGCCAAGAAATGCGTTTCCCTCATGCTGGTAAACCGATACACGCAACCTCGCGCCAATTGTGAAGGGGGCAGCGTACCAACTGGCCTCAACTTTCGTGATGACCTTCAGATAGACTGCTAGCAGTAGCATTCCAGTTACGAGGTCGGACGTGCGATCATTGTAGCGGGTCTCCTTGTGTATAAGGTCTTTGATATGAACCGAGGATGGAGCAACGTCGAAGAAGGTACGCCTGGCGTACTCGGTCTTGGTGAGAAGGGGCGCCATGGTGTCAGGCGAAGTGAGAGGGTGTGTCGTGACCAAAGTGCGGCGCAAAGACGAAGGTAGGTGGGCAGAAGGGCTGTAATATAATTAGAACTAAAGGGCCAGTGGTCAGGGCAGCGGTATTCCTATTGCTAGGACTGATCTGGATGAACTGGAGAGGAGTTGGTGTTAAACTTACCAGTGTGGGCGCGACTTTCCTGAACAGGGTTGAGAATATTTCGCTCTGGTCGTCCAAAAGTTCTTTAAATCCTTAAAATTGGCGAGGAAAGGCATGGCCTTAGGATATGGCCAGGCGTGGTAAAATTCACTTCCTCCATACGCGTCCCGATTAGGAAATTCTGAAGCTATCAAAACAAGCGCGACTAACCTGTAGAGTGGGCACGATTCGCCTTCTGTAAGAGGATGCCACGCCATTTAATTTAAGGACTTAAAAATTTCTTCCTAAAAAGGGTCTCTCCCTTTTTACTTTACTCGTCTAACCCACTTGTAGTCTATCCAACCCACTGAGCACATCCAACTACTCGAGCACACCTAACCCACTCGAGTACTTCAACTTTGTCTAATCTGCTCGAGCACGCCTAACCTTCTCCATGCAGCCGCCTCTACGATCGACTGAACTTAGGTGAAGGAGATCGGGTTGCAGTGAAATAAATGGGGGCTTCTCGAAGGGTGCACTGGGACATGCAGTCCTCGAGGGTGCCATTATGGTAACTTTACTGACAACTACTGTACCAGCTCTCTACTTGAACACGGAGCACGGAGGAAAGAGGCCCACTGCAGAACAGGTCCCGAAGCTAAGACACCGAAGTACGGTAAGAAAGGCAGCACACGTGATCGTCGCTACAGTTTATGCCGAGGATAGCTGTCGGTACGAAATTCGGCATGCTGATGAATTTACAAGGCACGGAGCTATGGATACTTTCTAGGTAGGTAGAACAGAGGGCATGATAAATATACGACGGAGGCAATACTTTAAAATAAAACATGGCCAACTTTCACATGCTAATGCTTGTGCTCACATTGCCCCTGACCACCTGACGAGCTGGAGAGTCGTGGAGTCGTAGGTACGGGGTTAGTGGTTGTGGGGGGGTTCTTCACATGCCTTTCACACAGGGTGTCATTTCGTCGTATTATTGTAGAATCAGTTTTGCCAGCAGAATTCAAAGCCGGAGACCGAGTGAAGAGTAGGATAAGAAGCAGATATCTTAAATCAACTAGATATAAAATTACCAATTATCGCAATATAAACAGGTTCCGGAGGTCTCCTATAAGAGCAGGTTTGTGTTTATGGTTCCTCCGCTGTCCGCGAATTAGAATTGACAGGACTCCTATGACCGTGATGACTCAGCATTGCCTAGTACCTCGGCATTCTTCCCACCTCAACCCGCAAATCCCCAGAAAACAAAACCCATCCTCATTCCTTCTCCTTCTCGAATCTCCATCCTAATTGCTATCTAAACCAGTCTCCCTCTCCTCTGCATCTGCTGTTATATAGGTCACCATGGCACCAAGAGTCATCGTCGTGGGTGGTGGATGTAAGCCGAACCCCCACCCTGTATGAGGGAAACAATTCTAATCATCACATCAGTGTCCGGCCTGAGTGCTGCGCACACTGTCTACCTTAATGGCGGCAATGTTATTGTCCTGGACAAGCAAGGTATGCAAATTTCTTCTCCGAAAGCACTTTGGTGCAATGTTGTTGGGCATTGAGTCCCCTAAGTCTCTGTTCTGAATGCATCACGCCACCTGCGACTGGCAGCGGTAGCTAACAACGCTCATAGGTTTCTTCGGAGGCAACTCCACCAAAGCCGTAAGTTCTTGTGTTACCTAGATACCACGGTCCACTTCTAACGCTGCGTAGACATCTGGCATTAACGGTGCCCTTACCCGGACACAGGTCGACTGCAAGATCGCCGATAGTGTGAAACAGTTCTACGACGACACCATCAAATCTGCCAGAGATAAGGCCCGCCCAGATCTTATCCGGGTGCTAACATATAACTCTGCCTCTGCTGTTGAGTGGCTTCAAGATGTGTTCAAGCTGGACCTGACCTTGGTGTCCCGGCTTGGGTAAGTGCCACTAAGACCTAGAATAGTAATCGCATGCTAATACTCCTGCAGTGGTCACTCCCAACCAAGAACACACAGAGGCCACGATGCCAAGTTCCCTGGTATGGCCATCACATACGCTCTCATGCAGCGACTTGAGGAGCTCGCAGAGAAGGAGCCCGAGCGGGTCCAAATCATCAAGAAGGCTCGCGTTACCGGCCTTAACAAAGACGGAAATCTGGTGACTGGTGTCAGTTACGAGTATAACGGCGAGGCAGCGACCCTTGATGGGCCAGTCGTCCTGGCTACTGGCGGATACGCAGCCGACTTCGGCGAGACCTCCCTCCTGAAGAAGTGGAGACCTGATACCTTCCACCTTTCGTCAACAAACGGCGTGCACGCCACCGGTGACGGACAGAAGATGGTCATGGCAATTGGCGGTAATGGTATCGATATGGATAAGGTCCAGGTGCATCCCACGGGTCTTGTTGACCCCAAGGATCCCGGATCAAAATGGAAGTTCCTGGCGGCCGAGGCCCTCCGAGGTGAAGGCGGCCTGCTTCTCAACGCTGACGGCGACCGATTCTGCGACGAGCTCGGCCACCGCGACTACGTCTCTGGCGAGATGTGGAAGGAGAAGGACAAGGGCAAGTTCCCCATACGCCTGATTCTCAACTCTAAGGCTTCCAACGTCCTGGACTTCCACACGCGCCACTACTCTGGCCGCGGCCTCATGAAGAAGATGACTGGCAAGGAGCTTGCCAAGGAGATCGGCTGCACGCCCGACCACCTACAGGACACGTTCAAGACGTACAACGCCATTGCGGACGGCAAGAAGAAGGACCCCTTCGGCAAACGTTTCTTCCATAATACCCCACTCGACATCAACGACGACTTCCACGTCGCCGTGATGGAGCCCGTGCTGCACTTCACCATGGGTGGCATCGAGATCAACGACAAGGCGCAGATCCTCAACCAGGAGGGCAAGCCATTTGAGGGCCTGTTCGCCTGTGGTGAGCTCGCTGGCGGCGTCCACGGCGCCAACCGCCTAGGCGGATCTTCCCTCCTTGGCTGTGTCGTGTACGGACGTGTTGCTGGCGACACTGCCAGCAATTACCTCTTCCAGAAAGCCCTGAACAACGTCGGTGGTGCCGCCGCGCAGCGTCTGGGCCAGATCTCCCTGCACATCGACCCCTCTCAGCCAGGCAAGGTGTCCGTTGAATGGGGCACGCAGGGCAGCTCTTCCTCCTCCCAGCAAGCTTCCCTCCCGTCCGCCTCTTCGTCCTCTGCTGCCGCAGCCCCCAAGGCCGAAACCGGCAAGGCCATTCCTTTCTCTATCCCCGAGAAGGAATACACGATGGAGGAAGTGGCGAAGCACAACAAGAAGGAGGACTTATGGGTGGTAGTCAAGGGCGTGGTGATGGACGTGACGAACTGGCTGGACGAGCACCCTGGCGGGCCCCAGGCCATCATGAACTTCATGGGCCGTGACGCCACGGAGGAGTTTGAGATGCTGCACGACGATGAGGTCATTCCTAAGTATGCCGCCAGCCAGGTCATCGGCCGCGTCAAGGGCCAGAAGCCTTCGCTGGAGATATAAGTGTATGAGGTTTTGGGGGGCTGTACTTGTTCCCAGGGGAAAGGAAAATGGGCAGGGAGTAGACATGGAATGTGGGATGTGGAATGTGAGGGAAGGGAATGCGAAGCAAAATCAAATCTCAAACCCAGGGAGGGTTTTGTACGCCTTTATTTTCTCATTTCTGTTTGCTAGAAGAATGATGTACAGAACAGAGCATTGTATCGATATCGATCGGGGATTATCGTTGATCCGCCATGATTTGCATTGATCGACTGAAAATTGCCCCGAGACTCCGCCCGGATCGACGAGGGATGCGCGTGGCGTCCGTGCGTGATGTGCACATGAATTACACGTTGGACTTTCTATTTTGTAACCGTCATCGCGGAGTAAGAGTCTGTGCTGTGTGGCTCTGAACGTGATCGTGAGGTAAGGGGGAATGACGCGGTGATGCCCTTGTCTGCTTGGGCTTGGCCCCCAGTTTTGACAGGTGCAGTGTAGGAATTAATTCCTTGGCCAACATGTGAGCGGTACGGGATGGCACGGGGGGAATGCTGTCATTCCTGTTCCTCATGCTCTACTTCACTCTCCTCCTTTGCCGTGTACCTTACGACAAGGCAAGCAAGCAAGCAAGCAATTACTGACTGTACTGTACTCACCCCTTCCCCTACCAAATATTCTGCTGTCATCCCCCTTTCAATCCTCCTCCTCCATCTATGCCTCACCCTCACCTTCTTCGCATCCTCTTCCCCCCCCCCCTTTCTCTCTTTTCCCATTCCAACCCTCCCTCCATCAAGGACACGCCCAAAAAGAAATCAAGAAAAAAGAACCGAACGCCAGCCGAAACCCCAGACGCAAAACCACAAATTAGCCGTCCCGCCGCAGCGCCCGCCAGGCAAAAGCCACCAGAAAAAAGGGGCCGGCCGGCGCACACCCACCGGAATCGACGCTCCTTGATCACTGCTGCTGGCTGATTCACTACTGCGGGCTCACTCAGTCACTCCGCTGCCGCTCGCAGGGTCGCAGGGGGAGGGGAAGGGGGAAGGGGCGGGGGCCTGGACAGCGAAAGCGAAGGGGGCCACCCGCACTGGCACTTGCACTGGACTGCATGGTTGCTGGCTGGCTTTGCATCCCGGCCGGTGTCCGATGGGAAGGGCTGTGTTCTGTGTCAGGTTTGGGGGAGCGCGTGCCTCGGGGGGGGGGGGTGTGTAAAAAGAAAATAAGGCGGGAGGATCGGGAGATGGCGAGTGTACCTGCATCGCACAAGCTTTGCGAGGGCGCAGTATATCGATGGGCTGGCGTTGATATATATCTCAGTGGAGGAGAGCGTCGGGGGACGAGCGAAGAGAAAGGCGGAGGAGGAGAGTCCATGGGTGCCTGGTGTGCGCGAGTGAGTGGTTTGCTGCCTGAGGAGTAAGCGGTGATGACTACGGCGGAAGTGTCATGGAACTGCCAGGAGGGAGGGGGCGTGCCTCGCCGCGGGTGCCTGGCGGCCTCAGACATATCTCTCTCGGTGTACTGTACTGGCCCCTGCCCCTCGCTCGTCTCGTCCCGCGCTCAGCTGCCCGTTCGGCTTGTGGCCCAATCAGCGGCGGGGATACTTTCCCACGGCATCGAATCCTTTCCTCTTTCCCTCAACGCTCGCCAGCCGTCAACCAGATTACCAGCGGGAATACCGCCCATTACCGTATCTCACCGCCCTCCCCCTCACACAGGGCTGGCGGAATACCAAGTCGTCCGTAGCTAAACCTGGCTTCAAAATACTGTAATCCTTCCCCACACGCCTGGCCCTTGGCGCCCTTCCAGATGAGGCTTGGCGTCTTTTCAGAATTCCGTTGTGGTGCTGACTGGCGGAAGAGCGTTGGTCGGCCGTGGTCCCAGCAGCCCGCCAATCACGGGACGCCCACTCTCCACTTTCTCCTCCCCATCTCTGTGTGTCGCTCTGCCTCTCACACCGGACTCTTTCGCCCTCTCGCTCTCTTGGGGTCCTGGGCTTCTTAGTCTCCTAGTCTCCTAGTCTCGTAGTCTCGTAGTCTCTTAGTCTCTTAGTCTCTTAGTCTCCTTGGGTCCTCTCCCGGTCTCTTGGTCTCTTGGTCTTACCCTCTTCGTCTCCTTCGTCTCTTGGTCTCTCGCCCTCTCGCTCGCCCTCTCGCTCGCCCTCCGCTCCCACTCCTACTCCCACCACCACCACTGCCGCTCTCTCACACCTCTCCACCCTCACTCACCACCTCCACCACGCCCATCCACTCACTCTCCTTAAACCCTTCCTCGCAACAACCCCAACGAGAGTCCTACCCTCTCTCTCTCTCTCTCTCTCCCTCCCTCTCCCTCCTCTCCAGACACTGCGCTCCCGACTGGCACCGCTCTCTCTGCCTTCCATGCCCACGCCCGACACCCCCATCCAATAGGGATGCCGATTCCGCTGCGACTTCACCATCTGGCCAACTCTCACGATCCTGCCCGGCCTGCTCTGTGACGCCCTGCGCGCCCCCGCTGCCCGCCATGCGTTTGTTCGGTCGCGGCTGGCGAAAGCCGGATAATGGTGAGTCGTGGATGCGCGGGAGAGGGATCGTGGTGGTTGGGAGCCCGCGAGACGACGAGCAGGAGAGATCGGACGATGGATCCAGATCGTCTTCTCTCAGCGTCTCTCCGGCCTCTGCCACTCCTCAATCCCTCTCCCTTATCTCCCTCCTCCTGCTGACGCTCTTCTAGTTGCGGGCAGCTCGGCCCCCGCCATCATGATCGGCCTGTTCGTGGCCACCGGCGGCCTCCTCTTCGGCTACGATACGGGGTAAGTTTGCGAACCGCCCTCCCAGACGGCATGGCCAAAGACGATATACAACCTGCTAACCTTGTACTGCAGTACCATTTCGGGCATTCTCGCCATGCGCGCCTTCCGCACGCAGTTCTCCACCGGCTATATCGACATCAAGGACCACCAACTCAACATCTCCCCAGCACAGTCGTCCCAGGTGGTGTCTATACTCAGCGCCGGCACCTTCTGTGGCTCCATCGTGGCCGCCCCCATTGGTGATAAGCTCGGCCGTCGCACGTCTCTCCTCGTTGCCGTCGGCGTCTTCGCCTTTGGCGTGCTACTGCAGACATGTGCGACCCATCTCCCTCTGCTGATGGCCGGGAGGTAAGGCGTCCTGTTCCGTACGGACCCGATCGTGATGCACATGAAAGACTAACCCTGCCCAGATTCTTTGCCGGTATGGGAGTAGGCACGAGCTCCGTCCTCGTCCCTCTGTATCAGTCGGAGATGGCCCCGAAATGGATCCGTGGGACTCTTGTCTGCGCGTACCAGCTCGCCATCACGTTCGGCATCCTGCTAGCTTCGATCGTTAATATTTGCACCGAGAGCATCAATGGCGCCAACGCCTACCGCATTCCCATCGCTCTGCAACTCGTCTGGGCTGGCGTGCTGCTCCTCGGCATCAGCCTACTCCCCGAAACCCCTCGTTATCTCATCAAACGCAATCGGCACGCCGAGGCGGCATCCTCCCTCAGTCGACTGCGGCGTCTCGACATTACCCATCCTGCCCTCATAGAGGAGCTCGCAGAAATCGAGGCTAACCACCAGTATGAGCTCAGTCTCGGCCCATCCACTTACAAAGAAATCTTCGTCGGCTCCCCTCACCTCGGCCGACGAGTGGTCACCGCATCCGGGTTGCAGATGCTGCAGCAGCTATCCGGGTGCAACTTCATACTCTACTACGGGACGACCTTCTTCCAGAATATCGGCGTTCAATCGCCCTTTGTCATCCAGCTTGCCATCAACATCGTAAACTTCTTCTCCACCTTCCCTGGCATGGTCCTGGTCGAGGTACTAGGTCGTCGACGCCTCCTGATGATAGGCGCGTCAGGAATGGCCATCTCACAGTTCGTCATTGCAGCGGTCGGGACAGCCCTGCCTATGGCTCAGGTGGCACGCCTCGTCTTGATCGTCTTCGCTTGCATCTACCTCTTCTTCTTCGCGTCTTCCTGGGGGCCCGTCGTGTGGGTCGTGACATCCGAGATCCACCCCCTGAAGGTGCGTGCTAAAGCCATGTCGGTGTCTGTCGCCTCAAACTGGATCCTGAACTTTGCTATCGCCTATGGCACACCATACCTCGTAAACTCGGGGCCGGGCTACATCGATCTGGCATGCAAGATCTTCTTCGTTTGGGGCTCGTGCTGCGCCGTCGCCGTCGTATTCGTCTGGTTCATGGTGTACGAGACGAGCAAGATCTCACTCGAGCAGATCGACGAGATGTATGAGCGCGTCGACCACGCCTGGAAGAGCTCCTCCTTCCAGCCGAGCTGGAGCTTCCAAGAGATGCGCGACGAGGGAGCCTCGGCCAGTGGCATCCAACTCGACGAGCCGCCCCCCGGCGAGGAGGCACGGCGGCGAGCTGGTACTACGGCGAGCGCCACCGAGAGCTCGACAGAGAGCTCCACGACTATGACGGACGAGGACAAGATCGTCGCCCAGTTGGGCCATGTTGACTTCTCCTACTAGTCCTCCGCGTTACTCCGCCCTTAAAAAAACTATTTATATCATTGCTTTTCATGTACTTCAGCGTGGAGTTCAACCGTCGTCGTGGAGTTTAGGGAATAATTGGGAAATCAACAACGGGAAACGGGATAGCCTTACTCAGGACGGGCGAAACTTATTGGGACAATGGGCGAGGGGAGGGGGGATCTTTTATCTGGGTGTCTTATTTGTTCTATCTAACTACCCCCTCCGTTCGGCGAATTCATGGGGTCCTGGACACACATCATATTTTGCGGGACTGATATTCGCGTCGTCGTCGTCTGGTGGGGATATTTTCGGTCTCCTCCACATCAACAACATATACCACTGGTGTCAGGGGCAAGAGGCGGGCGAAGAGGATTAGCCCTTGTTTGTTTATCGTATGGATCTTGGGTGATAAGGATTTGGGGGGCAAGGCGCGTGGCCTATTACATGATGTCCTATCTAACCTACCGTTATTGATGATATATACCTTCTCTAGCTAGGTAGGCTGGGGCCATAAGCAAGCTGTGCACCGCAAAAGGGACGCAGCTTAACTGAGCTGATATAATGACATATAGTTACCAAGTACTAATTACTAGAATTTGATGTGAGTCGATGCGACGGTTGTCAATGACTGTAGGTAGATATGATTTGTCTCAGATATATCGCTATAGTAGAATCACTCAGTCAGTTCCACGTCCGGACCTAAACGTTGATTTCCTAACTTTCAACAGTCAAGGAGGCTTCTCGACTCTTCGTTCTTATGTATATTCACACATCCTTCCGTCTTTCTGTCGTTGCCCTATCTTGCTACCCCGTTATAGTCCTCTGACTATCCGGCCACCTCATCACGCGCGGCCTCCTCGCTTCCCAACCTGCACTCCTCACATCGCTCTCTTCCGTTCCAACCTTGCTCTTCCCAGCACTACCGTCACTATCAACTTTTGCACTACCACTACCACTACCACTACCACTACCGCTCTCCCTCTCCAGCCTCCCTACATTTTCCACCGTCAACTCATGTCCCGTGGTCAGCGCCCCCGCGCACGATCCCAACCCTTGTCTACGTTTCTGGCCCGAGGCCTCCGAAGACCTTTCCACCTTCAACGCCAGGGCCTTCTCCTCTGCCCCCTCCCTGACGCCAGGATTGAGTTCAGGATCAGGGATTGTGAGGTCCTCATAGCGCTTGCGCAGTCGTGAGCTTAACGGGGACGGGCTCACTCCTCCTACATGGGATGATACCGTCGACGAGGAGTGAGTCTGGCTTGGGGACCCTTTAGAGCATTTGTGCTCAGAGTCCTCGCTACACTCGCTGCCCTGGTACTCCTTGTCCATGTTCTTCTCCACTCCATTCTCACTATCAATCCTTCTCCCTCGGCCTGCAAGCGCCCACCGATCCAGTGTACGCTCCAGCATCTTGCCCTTCACTGGCTTGGCCACATAATCGTCCATGCCCGCACGCAAGCACTTCTCCCTGTCGCCCTGAATAGCACTTGCCGTCATCGCTACGATGGGGATGTGGCCCGATGTGGTCTTGTAGGGCGAGTGGTGCCGTATGAAATGTGTGGCGCGGTACCCATCGATGACTGGCATCTGCACGTCCATGAGGATAATGTCAGGTCGGGGGTGTGTGGATGCTGACGGGGAGTGGGGTTCTTGGGAAGTGGGCGAGGAAATGGGAGAAGGGAAAGCAGCGAGGAGGTAGTCCAGGGCCTCGCGGCCGTTCCAGACTGCCGTGGCGGAATAGCCAAGTTTGCGGATTGTGCGAAGGGCGATTTGCTGGTTTACTGCGCTGGAGTGATAGGCATGTTAGTAACTACAAGGAAGAAGGATCAGATATGAGGGGGGAGGCTTACTTATCCTCCACCAGGAGGACGTGAACCATCGACCGCTCCTTGAAGGAGAGACGTGCTCTAGGAGCTACGCTAGGATTCCCTACAGTTGAGTGCGAGGGCAAGTCGCCTGTATTGTGATCTGAATCGCTATACGACACACTGCTATCACTCTGCAATCGCTCAGGCACGCTGCCTATATCGATTTGAGTGCCCTCGTCGCCAGGGAACGGCGCCTTCTTGAAAGGTATCCGGAACGTTACAGATGTGCCGTGCTCAGGGTACGACTCCAGGACGATACGCCCATTCATAAGATTAAGCAGGTTCCTACAGATGGTCAGGCCGAGGCCCGTGCCTCCAAATCGCCGCGCAGTAGAGGCATCAGCCTGAATGAAGGGTTGGAACAGATGTTTCTGGGTCTCCTCGTCTATGCCAATCCCCGTGTCCTCAACCACGAACCTCACTTCCACAGTATCTTCTGTCTCTCTCTCCTTCTGTACAAGGAATTTCACACTACCCTGGCTAGTAAATTTGATGCTGTTCGTGATGAGGTTGGTCGCGATCTGGCGCAGCCTCCCAGGATCTCCCAGCACTTCAATCGCATTCTCCATCCCAACAGAGACTTCAGACTCGAAAAGAAGGTCCTTTTTCTCTGCGTCGAATCGTAAGATCTTGCTAATATCCTGAACGACTATGTCGAGCCTGAACGGTACCTCTTCCATGTCCAATCTGCCAGACTCGACCTTGGAAAAGTCCAAGATATCATTAATAACGGTCAATAACCCATTAGCAGACCTGAGAAGGCTATCCGCGCATTCCTGCTGCTCCTCATTGAGGTCCATTTCGACCAAGAGCTCCGCCATTCCTATGATACCTCCGATGGGTGTCCGGATCTCATGCGACATGTTCGCCAGAAACTGACTCTTCAAACGGCTAGCTTCCTTTGCGGCGGCTTCGTTCGCCAGGAGTCTCGTGTTCTCTTTCTCCTGCTCACGCAGTGACTCCTCTTTGTCCTTAATCTCCGTGACATCCATGGACACCCCAATAACGCCTTCAACTAAGGCCTGCCTGTCTTGTCGCGAGGGATCCTTCTTCCCCAAGACACGGACAAATTTGGTACGATACCATCTGTTGTCGATGCAGTCCTCGTGTAGTTGTTCCGTGGCCTTGCCATTGAGGATGTTCTCAACGGATTCTATGAAGGTCGGGGTGTCATCCCTTTTGCCTCTCTTGCTCCGTGAGCGGAGTATGTCTTTGATGTTCTTGCCAATGTATTGGTCACCATGAGCAATCTTGGCGCCTCCGCTCTCGTCTGTGCGAGCATCGCCTTCCAGATCCCAGATGAATGCTCCCTCAAGGAGTGTCAAGTTCCGCTCCCTATCTACCGAGAAGAGAGTGACCCGAGCGTGGCCTATGACATATAGGAGTTGCTCGCGCTGGGAGAAGTTAGTGGTACATATACCTAAATGAGAAGAGTCCTTACCAGATGCTTTGCTTCAGACCTCGTCTCCACAGTCTCCTGGATATCAGTGAAAGTTCCAAACCACCGTTCTATGGCACCAGAGTGCATATTCCTGAGTGGGAGAGCACGTGCCAGCATCCATCTATACTCCCCTTCCTTATTCCTGCACCGGTACTCGGTACTATATGGTTCTCCTGTCTTCATAGAAAGTTCCCAAAGCTTATCCGCCGCTGTGGTATCATCTGGATGGAACGCGCCTCGCCAATCGTCCCCAAGCGACTCCTCCTCCGTCCGCCCAGTATACTCGTACCTAAAACGGCAATCAGCTTTCGCTACCCCTTTTTAAGTGCACGGTCCAACTTACCATCGTGCGGAAAACCATTCAGCCATGCCATCAGGCGAACTCGTCCAGATCATCTGCGGCATGCTGTCGCAAATAACCTGGAACCACTGTTCGCTTTCTGCCTTCATGTCCTTGATCTTCTCCGTCATATCAGTAATATCTCTTGCCGTCACCATTCCCGCAAGGAACTCCCCCGTAGTATCGTCCCGGATCGCCTCCCCGGCACAGTCCAGAACATGTTTGCGCCCTGCGCCATCGATCAGCCCTACCCTTCGCCCCTGGAATGGCTGCTCGGTCCTGATCAGATCGATGATTGGGTACTGCGGAGCCTCGAGCAACGCATTGAACCCCTCGTCCCACGCACGCCAGTTCATAACCAATTCCAACCCATTTTTCACGTCAGCCATCTCCACCTCCGAGTGAAGCAGCTGCCGCGCCGCTCTGTTCGAAATAGTCACCCCATAGTCCTTCCACATGGCCACAATTGCCATTTCCGTACTGTCAAGCAGCGCATCCTTCATCACTAAGAGCTTTTGCAGAGTGCTCGACGTGCTGGGTATTACGGTCTGCGACGGTGGGCCCAGCGGCGGGAACGGAGTCTCTGAAGGACACAGATCCGCAGGGCTCATGGTAGCAGACGAAATACTGGCTCTCCTATATATCGATGCGTGCTTGAGGATGGATGCCGCTGGGCCTGACTGAGATAGCGAACCCGTCGAGTCTGCAGAGCGCTTCATTTTTGGTCGTTCTACAGACGTGCCAGAAGAAGGTAAGGATTGCTTATGCGTGTCCGTGCAGGTAAAAGTTAAAGCAAAGTACCTTTCCTTGTCCATCTCCCATACAGTTATTATCATTTTGGCGTACGTGTGCTTCAGAGACGAGGCTTTGTGATCTCTCTCTCTCCAGTACGGAGCCGAGATGTCTCCAGGAGAGATTACCACCTCTACAACCGTGTCGTGCGAATTGGTACTCGTCAGACTTGTAGTCCTCTTCAGTGAGCCGGGCGGTTCTACAGTTGACCCTATGTCATCCTCACTTGGTTTTCCACCCGCAGCGTCATCCTCCTTTTGCGCCTCGCTCTTTGCGATATCCATTTCCCGCGCAATAGCATCTAAGAAGGAATCCCACATTACCCAGACCGGTCTCCCATTCTGAAGCACATCGATGCCTATCTGACCGAGTGTCTTGCCCCAGAGCCTTTCCACTACCGAGTTCTCTTCGACATCCACGCACTCGTTGTATTCAATGTCGAGGAGCCGGCCCATGGCATCGTTCGCCATTACTAATGTTTTCTGGTTGTTAAGAACCACTAGTGGGTAGGGTAGATATTGTATTGCGGCCATGGCTAGGCCTCCTAATGATGGCGTTCCGGGAATCTGGAGGTGAGGACTGTGATCTCCCGAGCGATGGGGAAGGCGAGGAGGGCTATGACTATTACACCCAGGGGATTTCTCTCGTCGAGGTTGCATATTTCTTGATGCACATGGCGGCTCCGAACATTCCCTTCTTGTATCCCCTTCATGTTTGTTCCCGTCCGACTGGATGCTGTTCTGAGCTTCACCTGTCGTAAAGACATCATATTCCGAACGCTTAAAGTCATTCTGGGGCGCCTCGCAGCCGGACATGGTCGCCTAACTCATCGGGACTGTGGCTACTTGGAACAGATTTATAGCGCGGCCAGTCTTGCTATTGATAAAGGGATCTCTGTGTCGCTCCTCATTTGCCCTGATGCTTTAGTTCACCTCTTCCACCGAAACTAGATTCGAATTACTTGTATCGATGTCTACAAAGCCGTCGACCTAAATATACTTCTCTTCAATTAGCCTGGCGTGCCTTATAACGTCATCCTGCCAAGTTCAGGGTTTCTAGAGAGATCGAACCATTGAGTTACTAGATGGATCATGTATATCCTTACTGTATCCTCAGATTGTGGAATATGATGGAAACCCCAATAACTGATAGATCTCCAGAGAGATGGGATGAAGTATTTGAATGTGAGAGATAAGGAGCTGATGTGGTTATAAGTTTAGATCCAACCTAGCTGTCCATCATTTTGCAAGTATCTGGGCCTTGGGAATTGATATATATATATAAAGATATGGAAATTTGAGTGAGGAATTGTCTCGTGCGGGGAATGCCATGAATTTGCCCCCGCCAAGGCATACTTATAACTCTCTGGTCCACAGAAAGAATAGATAGTGCCCGTCTACAGATGGAGAACCTAGAAAAGGAAAGAGCAATCCGTCATAGTTAACCAGGGCAAAATGGTAAATTCCCACCCAGAGGTATAAAATTGCCATCTCTGTCCGCATTCGGTTCTCACCCCTCGCCGATATGACGTCGGTGGGGCCTCCTCACCCATAGAGAATTGCATACGAAATTCCTCATACAAATCGGGATACTTATAAGTGGAGCTTAAATGACCTACAGTACCAGTGTTGCTTAAAGCACGTATTATCATCAACCCGATGTTTTCAGTGCAGCATCGGTATATTGCCATCCCCAGCCAGGAAATAATTGATAGTACTTAAATTACTTCATATCTTCCTCGCCAAAGCTCTCAGCCTTACGTAGCCCAACCAATCCCCTCCACCAGGACTCCGACACACTGTCTTCAGAACCTCGCAAACCTCTTTGACACAGGCTTCCCTCTCCTCGGCATCACTAACCGCATTAAAGAACTGCTTCCCCATTAATCTTACCCACCCCTCGATCCCACCCGCATCCGCCCTCGTCGGTCTATACTCCCTCTCTATCCTCTCCACCCTGAACCCCCCCACCGTCTCCTCAAGCATGGTCTTCATCCAGGCCTCGTCTGGGAAGAACCAAGGATCGACCGCTCTCACTTTTTCGATCCCGATGCGCCTCCCTATAACGCTGAGCAGCACGGTCCGGATCTCTGCGACGTTGCCCATGCCACCCATCTCGAAGCAGAAGACGCCCGAGGGTTTCAGCGCGGCATGCACGCCGCGGAAGAAGTCCTGCCGTCCGGATTCGGGTGTTAGGATCCAGTGCATCGCCGCATTAGAGAATACTTTGTCGAAGCTGGAGGTCTGCAGCTCGGGCTTGTGGATGAGCTTTGTAGCATCCAGAACTTGATATTGACTTTGAGCATATTTAGGGAGGAAGAAAGCGGAAAGGAGGGTCCGGATGAAGGGGCTGATTAAGAGGAGGAGTAGGTAGGTACAGTACCTTCAAAGGTGCATATCTTGGCAGTAGGAGGGTCCGCAGCTCCGACAGCGTCCTTGGAAGCTCTGATCATTTCAGCTGAGCTATCAACTCCATGAATTCTGCCTGCTCCTTTTGAAAGCGTTTGGGCAAATTGGAGATTGAGGACTCCATCTATCCAGTAGTTAGTTAATTAATGTCCCGAGATGGCTTAATATAGCTATGTAGAGAGATTAATTTCTCACCTCCGCATCCTATATCTAGAATGATGTCTTCAGGCTGAACATCCAGCCACTCGACAACTTTTGTTGCGAGCTTAGGAACAAACGAGGCTACGTTCTGATATGCCTGTCTGGCGGGTGAGTATCGCATATCACTCTCCCAACTACGCAATTTCAGTGATGTTACCTACCTCTGAGCTCCAGTGATCTTCTGCTTTCATGGGCATTTTGAAATATATGCTCAGAATTTATTGAATAAATTTGGGTTTGAAGAGTAGGTTTGATATTTACGGGCGAGGCCAAACTAAGTTCTGATATACATTATACGAACCCCGCGAGGCTGCCGATTTCGGAGCCTCGTGGGCGCCGGATTGGGGGGCCAAGTCACATGAATTGGGAGATGTAATGCATTTTCATTGATACCACCTGCAGCTATGGTTGATATAATTGGCCAAATTTCGGAGATTACTTGTCTAAACTCAACCAGTATTGCATAGGGTTTGCGTAATCTCGGAGCAAAGTTACCTGCGAGTTACAAAGCATTACCATGAGCGGATATTATGCCTCGAGTTGTATTAAATATAAGAATCGGGAATCTCAAACCGCATGATATCCTAGTCAATTGCCATAAGCCGGTATTTGTCATCCCCAAGAGAGTCTTCAATCCTTTTCATAATTGCCAAAACTTTCTCCTCTTGCAGTCTCTGCCCTACAACCTGCACACCTACGGGGAGACCGTGCATAGCAGTAGCATCGTAGTGCTTATACGCGCCATACGCTACCCCGTTCAGCTTCTTAAGAGAGAAAGTCGACGGCAGCTGGTCAAGAGTCTTGTCGACGTGGGTTATGGGCATAATCCCGGCCGTATAGTCAAGCTATAGCTTGATTAGTATATAAAAGGCCTCCTGCATATAAATCGACTTACCAGGTTGAACAGGAAGGTATAGCCGCAACTGCTAACGGCATCCTTCATAGCGTCATGTGGAACCGCTGGAGTGGCATTTGGGGGAGTGATCATGAAATCGAGCTTGGCCTCTTGTTCCCACCAGTCGTGGAATTTTGCTTTATATGCCTCTCTCTTGCCGACAAGCTTCCATTGTTCATAACAGGTCTTACCATGCCAGTCCTTCACAAGGCCGGCCCATATCTCATCTCGTCGGATATATTTAACCCAGAGATAGTATATCCACTTGAAGGGTTGCGGCAGAGCCATAAGCCGGCTCATTTGATTTGCGCCACGGTCTTCCCACTCACCAGTCCGGAAAAATGACTCGAAGGTCTTGCAACCATCAGAATTGAGAAGCTGAGAGGCGATGCAAAGTGCTTCATACGGAGACGGTGGCTGCACATCTACAACCTCGTGACCTTCCTTTTTCAATGCTTCAGCGACCTCGTCAAGAGCTCTTGCACACGCCGGACTCGGATCAACAACACCGTCGGTCCTCAGAACCCCAACCCTAAATTTCTTCTTCTCTGAATATTGCTTAGAAACATCTCCTCTCCAGGCAAGAGGATGCACGGAGTGATCATAATTCCACGGCTGCATACCAATCAATGATTTGGTGAAGTAGGATAAGTCCTCCAACGTTCTCGACATTGGGCTGAACACACTTGGGATTCCTTCCTGTCCTGGCATGCTCGTCACCATGCCGTTCTTGGGCCACCGTCCTGTGGAGCACCTTAAACTGTAGATACCGGAAAAGTGTGCTGGCACCCTCACGCTGCCGGCCACATCACTCCCTATCCCTATCCTCCCACCACCAGCAGCTAGCAAGGCGCTCTCTCCTCCCGTCGAGCCACCTGGGGAATACTTGCTGTTATGAGGGTTTGTGCAGCGGCCCCATACGTCATTCGTGGACTCGAAGCTCAATAGCGTGATGGGAAGGTTGGTCTTCACATAGGGAACAGCTCCAGCATCCTTTAATAGCCTCACCATAGCTCCATCTCGTGGGACTTTATTTCCCACATTGGAGCTGTACCCAACGGTGGTATCAAAGCCTCCCACCACGACCGAGTCCTTCAGACTTATTGGAATGCCTGCCAATGGCCCATTCATGTTAATGCTGCCATCCGTCGTCCAGCCCTCAGCTGTACCGATCATAACCTCCGTCACGCAGTTCGTCTTGGCGTGGGCTTTGAGAGCTGCCTTGCCATATGCACGAAGGATATCGATTGGTTGAAGGACCTTCTTGTGAACATCTTGGACGAGTTCCTCGATTGGCTTTGCAAGCACCTGGCGCTCCGAGCTCGTAAATGGGCCTAGATAAGAGGGGAGAGCTTGTATCCGCTGGGCGCGCTCTGCTTGCTTGAACTTGCTGCAGTTGGTTAGCTTGCATGAACATAGGAGGGGGGAATTATAAACAATAAATGACATACCAATCCCGCCGGTGCTGGAAGTAATCAAGAGGATAGACCATTTTGACCTTTTGTATAGATAGTGAGGGAGTTGAAGTTGAGAGAAGGGGAAAGAGTAAAGAGTCTCGAGCGGCTTCAAGCGGGTTTACCCCATTCTTCTGATAGCCGGCTGGACTTGCCCATTCTGGCAGATAAACGTCCAAATGCGAACTGTAAACTTGACACCACGTCAGACCGGCAAATTTATTTCCAAGAACATCTCGACTATTTACCATTCTAGTATTTTCCTACCATATAATAATAAACTATCCCGGATTCAGGATACCGCGGCTGTGGAGCTGGGCTGCCTCACTCCAGCGTCGCCTAGCCAACCCGCTCCATATCGCTGCCCCGCATGATCTCTCAAAAGACGTGAAAAGAGAGGGACAAGATGACTCCAGAGACGCCTTCACCCCGCGTCAAATTCCACTACGAGAGCACGATCCAGGATGCGTTCGAGGAACCGCTACACGCTTTCCAGAAGGCCAACCCGCCGCCTGGCAGCCTGATCTCCCAGACGGAGAACCTCCTGATATGTAGCGCGTGCGGGACGCAATACGATGTCGACGATAGCGCGATGCTGTCCCGCTGCCGAATCTGTGATGACCCGAGGCAGTATGTGCCCCCGACAGGCCAGGCGTTCACCAGGGCCGCAGAGATGAAGAGGTGTGGCTATCGAAACCAGTGGCGCCAGTTTGGGGACGACGACCGCTTCTGGTCCATCTGGACAGAGCCGAAATTCGCGATAGGGCAGCGGGCTATCCTCGTGAAGACTCCTCTGGGGAATATCTTGTGGGACTGCATCACGTACTTGGATGCCGAGACCATAGACAGAATTAATGCTATTGGAGGACTCGCGGCGATTGTTATCTCCCATCCCCATTACTATACTACGCATCTCGACTGGGCAGACACATTCGACTGCCCCGTATATCTAAGTTGGGAAGACAAGCAATGGCTCAATAGGCTGGATCGGTTGGGCAAAGCGAGAACCTTCATCGAGGGCTCAGAAGAAGAAATAGAGGTCAGAGGAGAGCGGACTGGAGTGAAGGCGTTGAAATTAGGAGGCCATTTCCCTGGGAGTTTGGTGTGCCTGGCTTTTGGGAGGCTGTTAATTGCTGATACTTTGGTGACCACGCCAAGTGGCGTTGGTGATTGGAGCACAGGTTCTGATCCTACAAAGACGGGACGGCCTGATGGCATGAACTCCTACGCATTCATGTGGAGCATCCCTAACATGATACCTCTCCCTCCTGATGCCATCGGTAGAATGTGGGATATATTGGGAAAACACGAATTCACAAGCACGCACGGGGCATTTATTGGAACAGACGTAAGGGATGGCAGTGGAGGCAGTAGCATCGGCGTTAAGAGAAGAGTATTGGAGAGCATGCAGCTACAAGTGAAGATGATGGGTTGGAACAGTCACACGCTGCTGGCAGAGACATGAGTTAGGGTTGCTCTAGAAATCGCCACTCAGCTTTTGAAGGCGTAATGCCGTCTTATCTTTGTATTAGAGAACTAATCCGAGCTTATACCCTAGCTGTAGCCAAAATACTTCTCTGAGAAAAGCCTCCCAAGTTCCTAGGGCAAATCCTAAATGTGTCCTAAATATGTGTGTGTCCTAAATATGTGCATGCTTTCTACCTAGGTAGAAACGAGATCGAAGTCCGTCGTTCATATAATACCGCAGCAAAATTGTGAAAACTGCAACCCTCCCAGGAACCCCGGGCGCCAAAAGCCTCCATGATGAATACCAACTCCTTTTTGAATCCCTTACTCATACCTCTAAAACGTTCCTAAAATCATGTACATTCGCCTGATCTTGAATTCACAAATTACTAAGAAACAGAATGAAGTCTCTCGATTCCGTCGTAACGCCGCGACTGTTATAGCTCCTGACTTGCTACATCTACTCGCGCCAGAGTAGTTAGCTCAATGTTAGCCGACGAGTGCTAATAGGATCTCGTCAAGTCAATCACTCGTATATATCTTAAATGTGTTCCAATTTTCATCGTCCTCGTTTTGGACTTGGATTGCCTCCACTGCCATCGGTATAGTCCCAATTCCTCTTCAAGCCACCTTCATATACACTAGCAACTGATTCTTGCCACATGCTTGGGCTGACAAAGGATGGTATTGGAGCCCCTGAGTATTGCTGCGGAGGGAGTGAGTGGGCGCCGGGGGACACGGTCATATCGGGAACACCTTGTACCTCATGCAGCTGAGGAATTTCTTGGGCACCTGAGGAGGAATGCTTTAGAGGAGTTTGTTGAGGGGCAGAGGTGCTCGGAGCAGGGTCCGTACCAAATGTAGTATTCCATCGACTATATCTATTGTTAGCATCATTTGGGGATTAAAATTGCTTGCAGACTTACTCAAAAATAATGGAGGGGTTCCAGCCTGTCGTGTCGGTCATGGGAACTCCACTTGTCATAGGCACTTGGGGGGGTCGTTGTCCGGAGGACATCATAACCATGGACTGTACAGCAGGAGAGTCACTTTTGGGGTCCACGCCTCCGGCTGAAATGGGCGGTGAGATGGGATGAGGGTGGTGTGTATAACTGACATGAGGAGGTTGTTGGGCATGCTGGTGCTCCAAACTGTGCTCGATACCCGGCGGGTGCGAGCTGCCTTGGCGATATGGTGCACCTGTAACCGGGGGAGAAGGACGAACTGGCGCGCCTGGGCTACCATATGGAAAGGTTGGCTTGAGCACAAAGGGCTTTCGTATATCAGCCGAAAATGCTTCTCGAAGAGCATCGATTTGTTGCTGCATGTCTGGCATTGGCCATAAGGTTGAACATTTCTCTAGAATTCTCATATGTCGTGTGAAATATTCGCGTGCATCTCCACTCAAATCAGGATCTGGGGATGTGAGTGCAACCTATCAAAGTTAAACTGGAACAAGTACATTCAGACGACGCTAAGTACGGACCAAGTGAAGAACGGTGCACGTTAGGACGCAGTAGATTGTAAAGTTAATACCCCGTTGCATGGAGATTAGACCTGTCATCCCGAATGACTCAACAATGGCTTCCTGGAGCCTGCAAAGAAGCTTCGCCGATGAATAGCATATCATCATGTGATGCTTCCAAGCTCCATCTGGCCCTGACGACTCTAAAAACGTTAGTTGGGGACGGTGCAGCATAATTATGCTCAAATAGTAATACGAATGCAGATTTCCAATAAAGTGGGATGGTAACCACGGCGGGGATCCACCGGGAGGGAAAGTAATCTGCAAGTCGACCGGCAGATCACTCATCCAAGTCTCGAATGATGGGTTCAGCTGTACGAAGTCCGGATCGAGGCCCCAATCTTTCTTCTTCTTGATCTGCGCGTACACATTGTTCATTCTCCGGACATTGCGAGCTACTCTTGTGAGGTAGGTAAAGTTTCGCGTGATGTGGAATTCGGCATCGTCAAGGCCGGGTATCGGCCTCTGCACACTGAGATCTACAGAGTCCATCTCCACACTCAGGTCCGTGCGGCCTATACGCTGTGAGCCTATCAAAAATCCGAGGAACTAGAGATAAACTAACCTTGGGGAGATCCAATGATCAACTCGCAAACGAAAATTGTTTGCCAAATTCGAGTCTTCGTTATACACTCAGCCAGGTCCGAACCACAAGGCTTTCCTGCCTTATGGTCCTCATAATGCTCATCGAGCCCAAGATCCTTTCCCATCTGTACGCATTGCACAATGGTCATCCAAGATCGGTAATAATAGCCTCGCTTGGGCGCGGATTCTCTTGCCTTCAGAACTATAAGCATGGCTTGGAGAGTGCTCAACCGGGGTGTGTCCATAAAAGAGTCGGCATGCTCTGTAGTGGAGTCAGTAAACTTGGGATAAGTATCAAGAGGAATATTGCATACTCGAAGCAAGTGCTAACCACTGATGTCCCTGGGCTGGCTCGTCAGTGAGCCGACCACCTATGGCAAAGACGGCTTCCAAGATGAGTGGCGAGATCGACTCCCGATTAGTGTGCCACTGGTGGTAGAAGAGTGACTTGTTAAGAACAGGTACATATGGATGAACATTAGAGAAGTACATGTTAAAGTATTGCGATGCCGTCTCCTCGTCGGGCATCAGCTCGGGTGGTATCCTGACCTTTAGGTCTGGCCCGGGCATGGACGGGGTGAAAACATGCTTATACTCATCAACGTCCTCGAAGGCTGCCGGTTCTTCGTCGGCTAGATTTCTGGTTTTGTTTTTATTTAAATATGGAGCTGTATATTTTTAGTAGCTGGTAGTAGACATTGGCAAGATTGCATACCTGTGCCAGCTTCATTCATTTTGAGCTCTCCTAGCAGGTCGGCTAGGTTTTGCTGACCATACTGCTCCTGATCGTACATTACTGGCGACTCTGGATGCGGGTTTTGCGGCAATTGATGTGGCGGGTAGACGTGGCTTGGTGAGTAGTGCTGATGCTGTTCGAGTACACTGACGGGAGTGTGCAAAGTGTCGTAGTGCATACTTTGCTGACTATGGCCAGATGAGGGTTCGCCATAACTAACAGTTCCATAGACGCCAACTCCGTCGGTGTACGGACTCTGCTGCGTGTAAATGGGAGGAACATTCTTCTGGGACCCAACCAACTGCTGCTGCATCGATACGTGTTGGTGATAGTCATCTGCACTGCTGCCTCTTTCTACAAACTCCCCTCCCCTCTCTGCTTCAAACGATTCAGAGTCGGCCTGAAATTCTCGATCATAGTTGATTGTTGGAGGCACGCATTGTAGTTTCAATCGGATGCAGGCGGAACATGGCCAAGTATTCGTCGTCGCAGCATCGCATTTGATCTTCCTCCTCCTACACCCCTCACATGCTCGCATCACTATACGCCAACATCAGCACAAGGACGGTGGGGTGGCGAAGGGGGGGGAGGGGGGGG